>JAJTTY010000016.1:600000-1040757 GCA_036971295.1 Dactylellina cionopaga
GGCTTATGAGTTGCTGACATTTTGCTCCATATGATAACGCTGCCGGATACCCTTGCATCGCAGATGTCTGGTTGCCGCACTGCATACGAAATTCAAGATAGATGCGATATCAAATATTTGTTGAGGAAGTATTTCGAGTAAACTCCGTATTCTTTGGCCCGGAACAAGCTGGTCCGTGAGTGAGCATCGCAGCTCAGGCTAGAACCTGCGAGGCAGGCGCGGCGATCGCCATTCGAAGCTAAAAAAGATACCACTCTCAAAAATATGAAACCAATGATGTAAAACTCTCGGAGCTCGCGAGGTACACTTCAAGTTTGTAGGGTCGGCCGGATTGCGTTAGTTCCAAACATTTTAATTGACCAGCTTGCAGCGCTTCTTATCGAATATATTAGATATCCGCCCGAACAAAAACAATAGTAGACTTGGTAGAGTTTATTGACTTGCTTAGTATACTTTGGGCAATTTTGGCTTGCCCAAAAAGCAAGGTTCTTTTCGGCGTTTGACACGGCCAGAACCGTCTTTTATTGGATAGCTGGACAGACAGAGCAAGAGCTGCTTTGCCGTGGCGTGGGAGAGTTGCGCTTAAGCTTTGAGCTGCTCTCACTGGTTGGATTCTAGATCCTGAGGTTTCCGTGCTCCGAGTCGCAGAGAGGGGATACCAACAAAGCAGCTCAGACACTTCGTACTCGTATCATTCTGCGGCCACGGTTGCAGCTGCGCAATTCGAGCGCTCTGCAAGATGATGACGATGATAAAGCGAAGGCTGGCCTGAAATCATTTCGGTCCCAGGAATAATACAGACATCAAACATTGTCCGTTCCTTCGCACAATAATAGCATCGGCGAGGAAAAGCAAGCAAGCAAAAGAAAAGCTCCGAGCGAGGCACAGATGCAGAGCAAGGGAGGAGAAGGGAGAGGAGGAGAGAACAAGGCTCGACCCCCCTCTCTCACTTCCCCTCGTTCGTTGACCTTGAGAGGTACTTGAGAGGTACCTTGACGTGCGAAAGTAGTGAAATGGCAGTCCTGAGTAGTCCCCACCCCTGGCATACGGCCTGGGTAGTCGCACACCCACCAGCTACCGCCTAACCATCCCCCCATGTCGGGAATGTTGGTAAAGAGAGATAGATTGAGGAGAGAAGTTGGACCTGGTCCTCCTCGGTTGCCTGCATTTGCTACTGGGAGACTTAAGCTATTGTCCTTTGGAGCAGCAGCTAGCTATAATTTGCAGTAGGTACATGGATTTAGCTGCTGTGCTCCTCCTCCTCACATCCTCCGTGCATGCAAGGACCGGGCGCATGTCAAGTCCAGTACTCCGAATGATGCTACGTTCTGCTAGTTAGTACCAAGTCGTTTAGTGAAAGTGACGATAAACCCCCTCTTTCCGTTGGCTGTCTCTGGCCGGCTCGTCTGGCTGGCTTGACTGGCTTGTTTGGCTGGCTTGCCCAACTCTAATGTGTGTTTTCCGCTTTCTGTGTCCTTTCATCCCATCTTTTTGATATTATTTTCTTTACTACACCACACCACCAGCGTAGACAGAGAAAGAGAGGGAGAGACAAGACGGACACCCCCCCCCTCCTTCCCTCCGTCACTACTGCTGCTACTGTTGCTACTACTACACCACTACGCTCTACACCTCCATCGCAACTAGGGCAATTCACTCGAGCAGGGCTAGCAGGAAGAACCTGAGCGATAGTCTCCTCTTGACCTTCCTGCTCGCCCACTGTGCACTGTCTGTCACCTGCGACCCACCAGAACAAAGTTCATTTTTCCCCAGACTCTCTCTCTTTTCTCTCTTTCTCTTTCTTATATTCCTATTTCTATTTTGTATCTATCCATCCATCCACCCATCCATCTATCCTAAAGCATGAACCAGCCCCACTGAAGGATGCCCGGGTCAGCTGTGTTCTGAGGCACACTCCCGTGGACGAGAATATATAAAGAGTACGACACCCCATCGCCTCTCCTATTGAGGCTCTCTGGAAACTTTCTCATCTATTCTGCTCTTTTGGAATCATCATTCAGTCCACTTCTTCCTCTTCTTCGCAATCAATCGCCGACATAATATTACTTACTATACCTGCACAACCATTTCCGCCAAATCTCGTACAACCTGTCCTGCCCTACCTGCTATACCAGCTGTTGAAGCAATCAAATCCTTAGGCGCTTCAAACCCTACCTCTCCGACCTAACCGTCAATTCCTTCGAGTGAACATCCCCACTAGAAGGACTCTTATACACGCAACACAAAAACCGCTCTCCAAGAAAGGCTTCTATATTTTATATAGCTTGCCTCTCCGTCGTCAATCAGCGAGGCTGAACATTTCCAAACCAAACCGCACCTACCCAAGATTTCCGCCCCAAAGGCTCGCTATGCCATTGAGTAAGGCGCCCTGTCCGCTTCGAGGCGACTGTCTATACATAAACCATACTGATAATAGCATTCCGTACGTCTAGGTGTAAACGCAAGTACCCGTACGGATCCCTTTCTTTTTGATTTTGAAGCAGACCTCGGTCCAGAACCGCAAAAACAATCAACCATGGAGAATTCTCAGCACTTCATAAAAGACGAGCATGGCGACCAGCAAAATGGCCGGTTCGTGCATAACGACTTCTCGGGCTTCAACGCCCCCGCCGGCTTCGCCATCGACCCTTCTGAGCTTCAGCAGGGTGGGCTCATGTTCAACAATAACAGCAATATGCAACAGTTCAACAACTCTGCCATCACCGATGATGAGCTTTTGGACTCCCTCGGAACTTCTTATGGTTTCCAAGGTGGCCATATGAATAGCGCCTTTAATGCGAACGATGTGGACAACCTCCCAGCTGGTCTGCAAGGTCAGAGCCTGCAGTTGACCACCAACATGAACCAGATGTACTCCCACACTCCAGAGGATGCTCCCATCCAGTCGCCATTCATCCGGGGCTTCCCTCCTCAGTTCCGTCACCATATTCAGACGCAACAGATGGATACCCCATCCTCATTCAACCCGTCACCCGTCATCATGTCGTCTTCAGCCGACGTTCATGCTAGTTCCTTTGGTGACATGATGAATGCAAAGAATAAACGTAAGGCCAGACCCAATCTCGAGAGAGCTGGTTCTAGTAAGAATTCGGTTCCTCAAAATACCAGACAGGGCAGTTTCTCACTCCATACTACAGAATCAGGCATGCAGGCGCAGCCTATCCAAAACCCCCATTTGAGCCGACACGGACATCAAAAGTCTCTGTCCGGAACGTGGGATGGTAACTCTGGATCCTTGTCTTACATCGAGTCACCAATGTCGTCTCCCGGACCAGGATCCGCTAGCCATCGCCAAATCTCCGATATTCTTGGCAGCAAGCACGCCTCCCTACCCGCCAAAGTTGACGGAATGAGCCCCAGCCAACAAAGCCAGGAAGCTAAGCGACGGCGCCGAAGGGAATCTCACAACCTCGTCGAACGCAGACGACGTGATAACATCAACGAACGGATCCAGGAGCTCTCGTTCCTCGTTCCTCAGCATCGTCTTGAAGACGAGAAGGTTCGAAAGCACCTTCAAAATAACACACCCCTTTCCCCGGGGCTACATGGAGTCAGCCCTCCACGAGCCACTTCTATGCTCGCTGGTGGCCTTGGAAGACGTGCTAGCAGTGTTGGCGCTTCCGCTCTTACTACTATCCCTCTTGAAGAGAAAGACCGAGTTCCTAACAAGGGCGACATCCTCAACGGCGCCGTTGGCTGGACTAAAGATTTGATGTGGGCGCTCTACCAAAAGACCAAACAGGAGAAAGAGATGCAGCAGAAACTTGAGGCCCTCGGACAGCCGTTCCCCATCAACAAGACTGATGAAATGAAACGTATGGAGGCCGAGCTCATAGCCACATATGAGATCGGTAGCCCTGAACCGCTCAGATACTCTCGAGGACATGGATCCGGACTTCGCGTTCCCGGCTTCACTGATCTCGCAGGTGCCCCCGTTAACGGACAAAGCGAGCACGGAGGTTTGCCAGTCAGCAACCAGCAGTTCTGGCACAATACTGGTTCTGCTGATATGGGTAGCGGCCTTACCTTCAAGGAAGAAGATGAATTCGGTATGGATGTGTCATAAGAAAAAGACAGAATCGAGTTTCTACAGCTTTGTTCTATACTTTTCTTCTTAGAGTGCTTTCTCGTATGGTACGGCGCATAACATACACGGTTCATTTATTTATACAGGTTTCTCATGTTCACTTCATTTCAATCCCCTTTTTTTTTATTTCGTTTAGTTCTTTTTATCTCTTTATATTTCTTTGTTTTCTTGGGATACAGGTTTGCTTGTTTGCGCAGAGATGCCACGATATTTTATGTACATCATTTTTTGTTTGATTTCGTCTTTTTGTGCAGAGGTGTCTGAAATTAATATACATGTACCCGGGGAATGCATAGTGTATCGGCGAATACCTTGAGAACTTTACCTGCAGTATTTTTCGTTTTAGTTTTGCTCGTCTATTTTGTTTTATTTCTTGATATCATGCAACAGGAAGCTCGAACAGCGGCAGTTTTTGTTTGGAACTAGCTTGTTTATTCCCTTCGCTCGATTTCTTTCCTCCTTAATACAGTATACCTTTATCGAACCTATAAACTTACCCACGCTCTTTCCGAGGTTATGGCTTTTCCTTCTTTTTCCCTTTGTGTGAACTTGAATGAATGAGGAGTCTATGATAAGATGCGCAATACGTGTTACTGGATGCTATGGATTACGTATTTTCTCCTTCTCTCCTTGACTCCGGTCTCTCTCTCTACTACGATTTCCTTTCTCTTTTCTTAATTTTCTTTTGCTTTTTCATTTGGATGTAGTTTCATGTAATAGTTCTCTCTTGATTTTACAGCTTAGTCTAGTTTAGTTTATCGGTTCGCGGACATACAATACTCCTATTTCTTAAAAACTTAACAATTGCTTTAAACTTGGAAAAGTGGTATATTCATGCATAATAGGCTAACAGTAAGTATAATATACTAGCAATAAGTATACTATACTGCACAGCTAGTAGTGGCAGAGACGATATGCAGCTAACTACTAATCATGCTAGGCTTGTTTCTCCCGCATGCATGTCTTACCACAGGTTACATCTCGAATATCGGTTTCGTCATAATCAAGACGCAGCTATTGATTTGAGCTGCTAAAGCCACAAAAATTCGCGGTGCGAAACGAGATTTGATACAGGATATCTTGTTTTATAACCACCGATCGCGGACAAAAAAGTCATCCGAGCAAATCTTCTGTCCGCGCCTCCCGTCAACGCGTCACGCTCCACCTTTGATATTCACTACTTCGTTACTATCGCTGTCTGTATACCTAGGACTAGATCTAGTATTCCTAGGTAATGGAACATAGACAGGCGTAGTACGCTAAAGCAAACAAGTTAACGAAGGGGAAAAAAGTAAACCAAAGGAAAAAACACCAATTTTCAAACCGGTCGATTTATTACTCATGATCGTTAAGGATCGGACCGATCTTTCTTCCTTGCGCCTCATCTGATATTGAAAAAACAGGAACGAGAAGGAAAGAAGCCTTGTTTTTGAAAGGAAAAGAAGGTCATGCAGAGGAATGTAGTGTTTAAACGCTGCATGCATGCGGGTTTAAAGCAAGGTACCCGATTATACCGACGTCGACGACGACGTCCACCGGGGTAGTTTCTATTCGTTCGAACGATATAATGTCTTACGAAACACGCTGGGGGATAAATTTAATATGACAAAGAAAAAGTGAAAAAAAAGGAAGCAGGATTAGGATGAGTAAGAATGAAATATCACAGGATCAGAAACAATAAATCAAATATAAATCAAATAGCACAAGCTATTCGGGTATTCCGGTTCGTTCGCGTTCTTCCTTTTTCTTGCGCTTTTCTTACCACATCTAGTAATAAGAAAAAAACACCAAAATTCAAGAAAAACCGCGAAAATATCGCGAAGTGGTAATCCTTGTACGATTATGTGGAACTGACTACATGTGCGCTGTGTGTATGGGGTGGTGTGTGTGTGTGGACGTGAAAATAATTCCACATGATATCCTCATACGGAAATACTTCATGACCTCTTCTATTTTTTTCTTGAAAAAATAGAAATATAAAGTAACATAAACACCAGCAAGGGCTTACCCTGTCGATCCATCCCCTTGTTTCTTGGTGGATACCCCGTTGCCACTAATAAAATATAAAATAAATGCTCCGTCGATAACGGGGGGGTGGTGAGAATAGACATTCGTATTCGTCTATCTGTATCTTGATAACATGAAATTATGGCGTTTCTTGCTTTTCGAATAAAACGTTTTGGGGTTGTGGTGGGGAATATGTGGAGCTGGGTTGGTGGCTTGTAGACGTCGACAGGAAGGCACGCGGACCACCATGGCCCATGTCCATGCAACCATCTCTTTGTTTGTGTGCTCGCGTTCGGATGGCGGATCTGATGTGGGGATCTTTTTTTTCTTGTTCTTCTTTTTTAACTACCGCCTTTGTCGAACCAAGGTAATCGAAACATCCCAGGTTCGGAAGAGGGAGAACCGTATTCGCTTCCATGTTTTACGATATATTGAACTTTGCAAGATTTTCAAGGCAGCTGCTATATTTCTAACGATGAGAGTCCCGCGATCCATGATGGCTTCACTCTTATGGGAATTTGTGTTGATCGTTGTATTTTCGCAACACCATGCACGCACCACCAGGACAAGGCAGAAAGAGCCCATGATTGCATGGCCTGGTTTTCCTTCAAACCCTTTCCGCCCGCCTCTCTTTCTGATTTGCTCGCTAGATAGTCTACCTACATTACCTCTGCATTTTAGTTACAGAATAAAACCCCAAAAGAAAAGAAGAAAAAAGAACGGGTGAATGCGTCTTGCATGAACCTTCTTTTTTTCTTGCCTTCGTCGTTCGTTTCCGGCCTATTGAAGATTAAATTCTGTCGGGAGCCAACCAGCTTTGCAGGTTATGTTTTCTAGTCTTTACGCGCTTCCTTTTGGTGTTTTGCCTTACGAGTTCATGTTCAGCCTTCTGGTTCAGCCCGGGGTCCAGTGCGTTTATTGAGAAGCTGAAAATCTTGGGAGCTGAAGTACTGTAGCGTGAAGATCTATGCGAGGGGGTTGTATTGATAGGCTTAATCATATTGCAATATTGGAGATAACCTACTCTATGCGGAATGTTTCAACATGTATAAAAATCGTTGAGGCAGGGTTCGCTGCAATCTGCACTTCTCGTCTCTCGCGCATGATATTAGATCGAACAGATCTATAGTAGAATATGGAAGACCTAGGGGCTTTTTCGAATACGACATGAAAGCAAACACGAATAAAACATCAAAAACAGGGTATCGCGACCCGATATCTATGACTCAACCTTTTTTTCTTTTCTTGTTCATAGCCTGCAGGGTCATGCGGGTGTTCTTTGGCCGCAATATAATAAGATCGGTCGATTTACATCAAGATGATCAAGATATTTTGTGATAGTGAGTAGCAGATATATTATATTATTCTATTATATTTTTCGCTCCTAGCGCTGTTTCTGTATATAGCAAAAGCTATATGTTTCAAAAGCCTAAGTGGCGGTGAGGAGATAGGAAATATCAAAGATGATTTTGCGATTCTAGCAAACTGCCCAGTTGACGCCGTAATGATAGAATATTCGATGGGATTCCGGTTGTCTCCGGAAATATAACGTCTAGTGCTATCCCAGACGCCTAGAGCATGATCTCAAAGAACCAAAAAGAAAAAAGTGGAGTCGTCGACATCATTAAAAAGGTAAGCTAAACCCAAATATAACAAAAGGTAACCATACGGCGCCGTATAGGATCCGAAATTGGTCTGCGTGACGAGGCCGCGAGACGCAAGGCAAAAACGAGGAAAGAAAGACACGGCTATGTTAAGGCCCACCCCTTGTCTCTGTCTGTCTCTGTCCTTTTGTCTTATCCTTCGTGCTGGGTTGCTCTTCGGTCTTATCGATAGCTTAGCAATCTTATAGCAAGAAGGGAAGAGAAGGCTGCTGCTCTTATTGTCCGGGGTGGGCCATAGGATCGACGACTACACTCCCTCTTCCCTGTGGTCCCCTGCCCTGCGCCTGCATGGGGCACGTTGGGGAATAAGGAAAAGGTGGATCGTCCGATCTTTTTTAGGAGATTTTTAATGGGAATTAAATGCGAAATATATCGTCTTTGGGCAAGGTGTAAGCAGAGAAAAAGAAGAGGGTGTGGACATAAGACATAGGGCAATGTGCCCAGGGCTGGAACCACGGGGGAAGGCTCCAAGGGGAGGGTGGTACATCGGATGTACTTTTGGAGGTACTTTTGGGAGTTCAACCAGATACCTCTTGTTTAAAAAAATGCTTGTGGAGTAAGTAATCCTCTCTATTTCCACAAATCGACGAACTAAAGTGTGGCGGATGACATTCATGGTCCTCCTTCTCCTCCTCGCTTGGAATATAATATTACAAAGACATGTCAAGAAAGACGCAACAGTGCAGGGGTATGGGAGCAAAGTGATGTTCATTCTGCATAGTAATGAATGTAATGTATGTACATTTTCATGCAGGAAAAAAAAGACAGAATGCACGGTCTATCACATCCGCTAGCCTTTCCGGCATTCGATGGGACGGTTAATCAGATAGCCCCCCATTGCGATCATCAATATGCATATGCACGTCGAAGCGCTAGGACCAGACGAACTCGACTCCGAGTGCTAAAAACCTTTGTGTTGGTAGCGAGCGAGAGCGCCGGAGCTCAAGTTGATAATGCAGCATCGGAATGTGGCTAACAAGATATACCTGCATATTTGTCGTGATTCTGGGTTACTTTGCGTTATTAGCTATTGGTTTACTCCACTTTTTACTTATTTTTTTTGATTCTATATTACGACAACCGTATAAATTGTTTGCAGCAAATATAGCTATCCTGTCAATAATACGGCTCGCAAACCCCCCACTCGTCTTAGAAATACTACTTCATATTTCATCTGATTATGCAGTTTCTAGAGTAACATTTTCTCAAAAATAGAAGAGGAAAACTGCAAAATGAGTAAGAAAAAACAAGGCATCAAAAAAGAGTTCCTAAAATTCCCGAATTGCCGATGTGGGCGAGGGAGGAGAAATCGCCCAAAAAAAAACAAAATATACGTAGAAGTGCTATATGTAGAAATAAAAAAGCGAGTTTCCTTGGAAATGCCTTTCTTGCGCCAGAAAAGTGCCGATCATGTGGGCCCCCTGTGTGTCTGAGTCCGTCCATCCATTATTTACATGTCTCTCTGTGTTCTTTCCTTTCGCCGCAGCTCTCGTTCGGAGCGGGATGAGGTAAGCTGGAATGGCTTGGGCGTCTCGTTAATGTCAAACCTGTCGACGACCGGCAAAAAAAAAAAAATGAGGGTGTGCGAGAAGAGAGTTGTTGTCGCATTTGACGAAGCAGGCTGTTTCCACTAGCTCGGATCCGTTAGCCTAGACGAAAAAACAAAGCTGAGGTATGTCCCTTTCGTGATGAATTTTATGACATGTTAACTCCGGAGTTCATCTCAAGCGGGAGCAAAAAGAGAAGGGTCAAAGATAATATATCCATTTGCGGATACAGGACATCCTATCGGGCATATATCGTCATGCGCATAATGGAACCAACATAGTTATGTAAGATACTGTCTTAAAGTGCTCAACTTCTGGAGGTTCACGAAAATGCAACACTCATTTAGCGCTTTCGACAGTGAGGAGCTGTGAAGCAAACCCAGCCAGCCAGAAGTTCAGACGAAAGGCTGCGTTCAATAGGTTCGGGAGGTGCTTCTCACTATCGATAAAGCAGGTAAAAAGGCGGGGTCAGCTGCATGTCACGTACATTTGTGAATGACATTAGCACCAAAACGGATGTCGTGCATGGGATGAATGCATGGGATCGACCGATGGTTCTCCCTTTCTGTTTCTTGTTCACCTTTCTGCTCTGCTCTGGATACACATTGTCAAACACCAAGCCTGTTTCTAATCGATAAGGGCATCGCGATATATGGGTATATGCTGAAGGAGGGGCAGGTGGACAAACACCAGACCAGGCATGTGATAAGAGGCTGAAATCCATCTCCTTGCAGTCGCTACCTAATTAGAACGCGAGCTTGTGAAACCATCATACAATATGTATATTTTGAATGAGGCTTAAAATGAAAATTTGCGGGAGTTCTACCAAATTGCTTCGTAATATCAAAAGTAATATTTTTGTTGGTGGTGTAAATGTGAATTCCTGCCTGAGGATTCGCCTTGAATGAATCATCGCGCCTCAGAATGAAGCGTTGGCCCGTGTTGACTCATTGCACGCTCGGGTCCATCAACACCAGCGACAAACTTGCCTCTTTGGGATTACAACGCGGGGGGTTGCGACCTGCGAAGCAACCTGATGCATTTTGTGGTTCAATGCGATAATGCACTGCATTGGGCATTTGGGATTGAAACTTTCGCGCCTGAGGAACCTGTATACAGTATTCGTATTCAGGCACACGATACGGCAAGAAACCCAATTTGCAACCGAGTAATCCAATTGAGTCGTGGAACAGAAGGGCTAACTACTGCCGGTTCTGATCTAACCTGCCTTTGGGTGCGCCTATCAACGCTTATCCAGTCAAGAGTCATAACCTCACTCTCGCTGTTTCAGATGAAAATGCTACCACTGAAAACAAAGTATTTAATATCTTCATGATTATGTCTGTTCAATTGTTTCTTCCTCACTCGTTTGGACTTCGGTCAGCTTATTCAATCTCTGCTCAGCTTGCTAAACTATCAAAATCCCGGCGATATATTTCACATCTTGCTCTACTAAGACGAACAATCCCCAATAAGACAAGCTTATTACCCAATCGGCAGTATTATCCCCGTTCAAATTATATCCTCTATCGGAAGCACCAGACATCATCTATTCATACCTATTCTCCCGTATCACGCCAGTGGTCACGCCAGCTTCCAGCGACGCCCGCTCCCATCGATTATAACAACATACCAATGAGCATTGAGAACCGCTACAACGCTCCATACGAGGAGCAGGACCAGAATGAAGTCAACGAGGTCGTCGCCGCCTTAAAAAAGGGCACTCAAAAGGGTTCTAAGAGTAAAGAATTCTCGTGTCGGAAATCCGAATACGATGTTGACAACTCCGAGTTATCCGTCACCAGCTGGAAGCTCCAGGACTGGGATTACAAGAAACGAGATCTACCCACTTACGCCAGAGGGCTGTTTACTCTCAGAAACCCGAGCGGAAACCACCAGATCGTCATCAGAGGGTACGACAAGTTCTTCAATATCGACGAGATCTACCGGACGAGATGGGACTGGATTTCGGCGAACACAAAGGGACCGTACGAAGTCACGCTGAAAGAAAACGGGTGTATCATATTCATATCCGGCTTGCCGGACGGTACGCTATTGGTCTGCAGCAAGCACTCGACTGGTGCGAGGGGTAACGTGGAGCAATCCCACTCCATGGTCGGCGACAAGTGGATCACCAAACAGCTCGAGAAAGTCGGAAAAACTCGTGCAGAGTTTGCGAAATTCCTGCTGGAGGCGAACATCACGGCCGTAGCTGAGCTATGCGATGATTCTTTTGAAGAACATATTTTAGCGTACACGGGAGACGATGCAGGGCTATATCTCCACGGTGTTAATCTTAATCTCCCCACTTTTGCAACATGGTCCGGGCAGCAGGTACATGCCTTTGCGGAGGACTGGGGTTTCACAAAAATCGAGTTTTTTGATAAGCAGACAGTTCCGGAGCTCAAGACTTTCCTTGAAGGTGTCGGGGAGTCAGGAGAATGGAACGGGCGAGCGGTGGAAGGGTTCGTCATACGGTGTAAAGCTAGAGACGGACCAAACGACTCCAAATGGCACGATTGGTTCTTCAAGTACAAGTTTGAAGAGCCGTACTTGATGTATCGCCAGTGGCGAGAAGTTACAAAATCGATAATTGCCGGGAGGCAACCGAGATATAAGAAACACATGACTATCACGACGCAGTATATCCAGTACGCTAGAGATCAGCTCAGGAAAGACCCAACCATTGGAAAGGCCTTCCAAGCGAACCACGGCATCATCGCGATGAGGGACGGGTTCTTGGCCTCGAAGGGTGTTTCCGGCCACGATATCGTCAAAGCTGAAGAAGCTGCCGGCGAAGGGAAGACTAAACTTGTCGTTCTGGTCCCTATTGCAACACTCGGATGCGGCAAGACAACTATAGCTCTGGGCTTAGTCAAGTTGTTTGGTTTTGGCCACATCCAGAATGACAATATCACAGTAAAGAAGGGGAAGCCAATGGCTTTTGCTCACGAGATTGTGAAGGAATTGAACGCACACCCCATCTGTATCGCGGATAGGAATAACCACCAGAAGCGCGAACGAGAACAGCTCTTCAGAGACATCGGGGCCGTCAATTCGGAAATAGAATTTGTCGCTCTCCATTACGTCCACTACAAGCCTGGCGAGGAGCAGCTGATTTCCAAGATCAGAGAGGCGAATCAGAAACGAATATTCGACCGAGGGGATAACCACCAGACTATTCACTCCGGAGCCGGTGATGAGAAGGCAATCGTTGGAATCATGGACGGGTTTATCAGTCGATTCCAGCCGCTTGATATTGATACGGAGCCGGATAGCAACTTTGACTTAGTCATCGAGCTCGATCCTCTGGCTGACTCCCGTGAGAATCTTGAAACGGTTGTCGGTCGGCTGTACGAAGCCTATCCTCAGCTTCTAGGCGAAGATATGCCGTCCTCTCACGACCTTGACGAGGCGAACCAGTTCGCTTTGTCAGATTACACGGTCGATATCAAGCACGTTATTGGCAAAAGTGGACCCAGTCACTCCAGCAACGCTGGACCTAGTAACGCCGGATCCTCTCGTCAGAAGCAACACCATCAGAAAGCGGTCATGCACGGCAAGGCCGCGAAACAGCCTTTGGTCGAGTACTTTGCCATCCGCATCCCCGTCGCCATGGTTAACGTTGCTCTTGACCAAGCGTTCGCTTCGAAGTTCGCGGAGTTTAAGCAGTTCTACATGCAACTTAAGCAGGGTCGGCGAATCCAGGGTGCGTTCCACATTACCATGGTGCACCGCGCGAATTTCAAGAAACAGGCGGATCTGTGGAATCATTACGAGAAGATCCATCAGGAAGTGCAGCCGGGGAAGGATATGATGGATGAACTAGAGGTGAAGATGGAGAAGGTGGTTTGGAATAACAGGGTTATGGCGATCGTGGCGAGTCTTGTAGACGATAAGGGACACGAGTGTGGGAACGATGTTATACATATCACGGTTGGAACGGCGGATGTGACGATCAAGCCGAGGGAGTCGAATGATCTGCTAAAGACGTGGGAGGAACATGAGGATAACTTAGAGGAAGTAGGGATTAAAGAGTTAGCACTTGGGAAGAACGGAGAGGGGGTTGTGGTGAGTGGGATATTGCATGCCGTTATGGCGCATTGATTAAGCGGAGTACAAATGGTTTAGTGACAGTTGTTGTAAAGTTGAGGGCATTTTTGTTTATGGCAACCCATCGCAGATGAATGTAATGATAGTCGAATCGCTCCTTTAGATAGACATACATACTGGTGTTCGAAAATGGAATGGCGTTATTTGGCTATTATGATACAAGAAACTGTGTTCGTATATATACACTTTAGATGCATTTCTTAATAGGTGGACTACGACTTCTCCACTGGCTTTTTATCTTTCTCATCGTGAAACCCGAGGTTCCTCATTGAATCCTTAGCCATCAGGTCACTAATAAAAGAAATCGGTGAATTAGTCTCTGTCGATATCGCGGTATAGTCTTTTGAAGAGTTGGTGCTCACTGGTCCATCCTGCATTTGAGGTACGCTTTGGCAAGCATTCTGCACTCCGGTTCGTTAGTTCCACGGACCTTCTTGAGGCAAGCGAGATAGTCCTTCATCACCGGTTGACATTCGCCATCGTGGTCGAGAGGGAAGGATCCGCGCTCCGGACTGGACGGGTTGAAAAGTTAGCCTTTTGGAAGATATCGAGGTGTTGGAATATGAATTGCTTACGGAGTGGGGTTAAAGGTTAGCTGTCCTGGAGGACGACCGAAGGACATTGAGGCATGAAATGGATGCTTCGGGTCTTAGAAAAACAGCCGTATGGTTTTTCTCGGGAAGAGAAAATGGACGGATAGAAGGAAGCTTTAAAGTTGAGAGAAGACTAGCGGTTGGGCGCTTATCGCGGATAAAACAGGTTGGTGATGACAACACAAGGGGAGAGAGAGAGAGAGACAAGGGATCGCAATTCCGAATCCGTGGAACAGGACTGGCCTTTTTTCAAATCCAGGACAGTGCTTCGTAAGTAGTTAGGTATTTTTAGCGTCATCAGTAAAACCCGGCGATGGTTTTTATTCAACGTCGAGTAGACGTGCCAATGGGAACGGGCAGGCGAGTCGCGTGATGGCCGCCAAGCAACGAGCATCCATCGCGAGGTCGAGTTCCTTGTCAAGAACAGCGCAACATGCATGCCGGCCTTCGCTTCCTATTCGGCCAGGCCAATTGTCCTCTCGTAAAAGCGCAGTTTCAAAAGGGCTGGCCCTGACAACATACATACATACGTACATATATATCGATCGCAAGGCTTGCTTAATCCGGCTATACACTCGAGATCTTGATAATCAATATTACTCAGGACGGGTATGATATGGTGTGGTACGGTATCTTACAGCCGCTCGATCCAGATCTTTTCGCGTCTTACGCTGTAGCTTAGCACCTTAGTACCTTGGTGCCCGTGCTGCTTAGACCTCGAGAAGCCCTTTAATTTCTTTACGTGAAGACATCAACATTGCACTGCGACTCTTCTTACCCGCCGCCCGGTGCTTAAACTAGTGCTTCATAATATCGCGCTAGCATACGTATATACTTTTATATTATTTTTACCTCTATCTTTCTTCGCCAACGTTACTTCCCGACAAACACGAACTTGTGAACCACGTTGAACCCAGATCCAACAATCAAACTGCAATATACTGGATACAAGTGCGAGCTGAAGAGCTGGCCACCGACCACCTACCACCAGGCCAGACACCCTCCTCGGAACCACGGTATGTATTCTGTATATTACATCCTTCTCTATATCCTTGCCCTTCATTTTATTTCACCCGTTTCTTCCTTTCGGCGCGGCGCAACGGTCTCCTCTTGGACTGTCTTGAACCGCTGTCTCACCTTCACCTTCAATCAACGAAAAGCTTGAATCGTTACCACCAACTGCCATTGCCTGAGTATACGCTCCCAATAGCCTTCCTTCGTGATAGCTTTGGCGTTGTGTCGGAGCGCCCGGTTGGGCTAACAAAGAAAGGGTTACTGGAATCTGTGCCATTAAGATTGCCTACGACCTAGTTCAGTCGTTTTGTTAGTTCTTGGTATCCTTAGTTAGCTTCAACCGCCAACTTTCGAAGCATCTGGGCCGCCGTTTGGAATCTCCCCTCCCTTTTCTCAAACCTCATAACCACTTCCTTATTCACATATTATCCCAATACCCTCCATTCCATTCCCTTTCTAAAAAGCCCAAACCCGGGGTAGCAGTAGCACACGAGCGTAATATCATCCTTATACATAACTACCCAACTCGCTCGGTTTGTGCTCAGCTACTCTGTTCGGCCAATCCTATTCGCTCGTTCCCTGGTCAAGTCTCATTTAATACAATTGCTGATCGAAACTCCCGGCTACTTTCGACCGTTCCGTTCTCTTCGACAGTCCCTTTCTCACATCTCTCGACTCTCCTTTCAGTTTCGGTTCTCCTCGACAGCTCTCTCTCTCGACACTCTTCCCCTTTATTTTTTATATATAGAAAAAAAAGAACATTGAAACCCGCTTTTGGTCGGCGTATCCTTCTCTCCATCATTCCATTCGTGGCTCTTTTCTTCTTCTTTGCTTTAGTTTGCTTTGGTTTGCAACTTTAACAATAATGGACAGCACAGCCTTAACGCCGAAATCGTCAGTCCGTCCATCACCTACTACGAAACTCACACCTTCCGCCGTAGACGTTATCGAGCTGTCGCAAGACCAATCGTCCGAGTCGTCAGACCTGTTACCCAATGATATGCGAGGAATTACATCTGCTCTCTCCGACGCCGGAGAATCCGCCCTGTCAAGTGAGGAAGGTGATGACTTTGAGGGCGAAGGTGTAATTGAAGGTAGCGAGGCGGAGTCGAGCGATTGGGAGGACCAGAGTTTGTATGAGGACATGTTGAGCGCGGAAATGAAGGAGAACTCGGGTGATAGTAAGCACATCACCACCTCAACACCCTACTGGCCGTACTTGGAGAGAGAGGACTTTTGGTTGGGCTAACTGTTTGCTATTTCCTCGTCATCGTATCAGCTTCCGGACCCGAATTTTGCACTCCGGAGGAATGTCAGTATTACAAAGACTTATTACGAAGAGTCGGAAGCCGGGCTTTCGTCGACCAAACGGTCTCATGCAATGCAATCACGGCGAAGAAGCTCATAACTGCCTTTGGGTTACGACCGGTACGGAACAATTTTCCCCCGCGACTTCGCAGGGTTATGTTTGGAGTGTATAGGCTGATTATAATTGGGAATTTATCTAGCCGGTGTTCTTGGATGGTAGTCCGGATTCCGCTTACTTTACATTACTTGGGCTTATGATGCAACGGGAAATGGCGAAGAGGCTGAAGCTTCAACACGTCAATAGCGTCGATGATGTTGTCGAACTGATCAGCAAGTCGAGCAATATTATGGTTTTGACTGGGGCTGGTGTACGTTGAGACCGCTTCTGGTGCGGGCAATACTCGTTCGATGGATTTTGCTAACGGGGCCTAGATCTCTACAAGCTTGGGTATTCCGGACTTTAGAAGCAAAGGGAGTGGTTTATATTCTCGTCTGGAAGGTCTCGGGTTGAGCGACCCGCAGGAGGTTTTCGACATCCAGATTTTCAAGGAGGATCCTTCGTAAGTTCAATCTTTCTTTCGCCATGATCCCCAGCTACTAGATTCGTCTAATTGGATTTTATCATATATACAGTATATTCTATTCTATCGCCAAAGACATCCTCCCCACTACGAACAGCTTCTCCCCAACCCACGCCTTCATCGAGCTCCTCCAGCGGAAAGGAAAACTCCTCCGGAATTACACCCAGAATATCGATAATATCGAACACCTGGCCGGCGTGCTACCGGAGAAATTGGTTCAGTGTCACGGGTCGTTCGCCACTGCTTCATGCGTAAAATGCAAGTTCCAGGTTTCTGGGGAGGAGATATTCGAGGACCTACGGGCCGGCAAGATCGCGAAATGTCCAAAGTGTGTCGAAACCGAGATGGCGAAGCAGCAGGTTGGCAAGAAGAGAAAGAGGGGAGCAACGGTATCGAAGAGCAGGAAGAATAAATACAATGACGATAGCAGCGATGAGGAGGACTGGAGTCTGGAAGCTGAGATCGGGGTCATGAAACCTGACATTATTTTCTTCGGAGAGCAGCTTCCGGACCGCTTCCATCGGATTGTCGACCACGATCGTGCCAAGGTTGATTTGTTGATATGTATCGGTACGAGCTTGAAGGTTGCACCGGTTTCAGAGGTTCCTGCATTCTTGCCAGCCCATGTGCCTCAGATATATATTTCCAGAGAGGTATGTCGGCCCTCACATTTGATTATCGATATCTACAGAACTTGACTAACAATCCCTTAATAGCCTGTTCATCACATAGAGTTTGATGTTGAGCTTATCGGAGACCAATGCGACGATATTGTCACTGAGCTCGCACGCTGCGTGGGATGGGGTGACGAGTTCAAGCACGAGATGATAGCATCAGACTTTGAAGTTCAACACTCTCCCCATCCAGAAAAGACGTCGCAGCATCATTTCACCAAAGTCACCAAGCCGCAGGCTATGCTGCCGAGCAGCTCTACATTTTCATTTACGATGACCATGTGATAGACGAGATACCAAAACTCGAATACCTACTACGACCTATGGCGCCGCGGAGAGCCAACAGAGCTTTCGTGACAGCCCCACGACCCTTTCCACAAACAAAAACTTTTCGCTCTTTTTCTTGTTAACATACAGCTAACACAATTGATTTGTGCTTAATGTCCTAACGTTCATGTTGACCAGGCTGATGGATGCCTTTGTTTCTTTATTCACACTTTTTATTTGTTTCCATAGCCCCTTCACACACACCAACTGTACTCTTTTTTATCAGCATGCACGATACTCATGGGATTACACGGATGAAAATTTGTATTCAATTGCCAAAAATACCGTTTGCTTTCTTTATTTTCTAATAACTCCCCGGAATACCGGACCTATTTTCTTTATTATATTTCTTTGTGTACCCGGGCGTCTCTATTGCGAATTGCTTACGAACACAAATATTGCTACCTCCCTCCCTCCCTTGTACTCAATACCTTATTCAGCCTCCCTTTTCCTCATTATTTCATCAAGCCCTTTTATTCGCCTTTTCTTCAATTCCATTGTTCTGGGAGTCTTCGGGGGGATTTGTTCTTGTCTTGTTTGTCTCACTTTTTTCTTCTTTTCTCCTTTTTCTTTTCTGTGGGATAGAATCAACTGTGCTGTGCCTTCTGTTGCTTGTTAGTTGTTGGAGACAAAATATACACATCTTTCTCTCTTCGCCATAACTCCGCTTTAGTGTATTCGATTGTTATATGCCCTTGCCGGTTATCTCGTACACCAGATGCGGAGCCTCGTCGGGATTTTTAGATTATTTAAGGTAAAGATGATGCATATACATATTGATATATTCAGACTCGCCCGGATATAGCGAGCTGTTTACTACGACAGTAGGAGTGAACTCGCTAAACTCGATGCCTAATCGCCAACGGTGCCACTAATGGGCAGCTTCTGAGGTTCGCAGTAAGATGATGTTTGGTAGATGTCTCAAGGCTGAGTGCTTACCACGGGAAGCAATGTTCCTTTCCGATGCAGGTTCCTTGACAAACGGCCCATTAGCACCCGCTTTGCATCATGCATCAAGTCTGGATTGCTATTAAGACTCATGCATCCGGGAATAAGTGATAATTGGGAGAAAGAAAGATAGGTTGGCAACCAACCAACCAACCAGCAACAAACATCAATCCGGCTGCTATTTGTTCGCAAATGGCTGTTATGAATGGATACGAGGTTGGATTAACTGTCCAGTAGCGCTGTGTGGTATCGATCGAGCGAAAAGGTAACGAGTGGTATATTAAATTAGCCAAAAAAGAGAGACAGAATAGACCCAACAGTTGGGTAAGCATGATGCCATAGACGCCCGAGTCTGCTAGGGTTGTGCCTCGAGGACATGCATCTGGTTTAGCTGGCCGAGTTGGCTTTTCGCTAAACACCAGAATTATCACGCGAGTTAAGGACCCACCGCACCACACTTCTCCCCATTCCCCCTCGCTCGATCTTGGCATGGCTAAGGCCGTCACTTTTACTGTTTTTCGCTGATGCGGGTGTTCGGCCGGTCTGGATCGTAACACATTTCTCTTTGAAGACTTCGTTCTCTTTACGTGCATGGTATTTTTTTTTTAATTTTTACTTTTACCTTTATCGTTTTTTCGGGCATTTAGTTTGTGGTTGTAAATAGAAACTCGCTGTGCCGTCCCGCTGCAGCTTCGATCTTGCCCTTGCGGTTGCTCTGATATATCAACGAGAATATAAGCATATTATTTAATAAAACAGATCCACACACTCTCGTCAGTTGGTACATTCCTTCGCAAGTTCTTCTTTCAAAAAGCCTCTTGGATTCATTAAGTTAACTAGTTAGTTAACTTATTTGAAGGTTTCTTAAGTAAGCCAGCCGCTAACTGGCCTCAACCTAACTCGTTACAGCTACATTGACGGCGCCGTGCTGCGAGGCTGAATTAGATCGTGTTGGCCAGGCCTCCTCCGTTGAAACGAACGAGAGAAACGGACGAAACGGACGAACAGACGTTATTCGATTTGAATTGATTTATGCACGTCGTTCTCAAGGGCCGCTACACTAAAGGGCTACTACTTTCTAACTAAAATCATTCCCGTCTCCCTTCTCTCTCGACTTACTTACTTACTTACCTACTTACTCTTCTGTATCTATCTACTCCCTACTCTTTTTCTTCCTTTCTTCTTTTCTTCCCTTTTGTATCTTCTGCATCGCCACTGCCTCTTCGAACACCCCGCCGCCGCCTTAGCCGTCGCGCTTGAGCTCTTCAGCGAAAGGGACTGACATCCACGCACATGAGATTCGTTCGCTGGGCACAAAGTAGGTAACTGCACCCGCCCGTGGCTATTCCCCACGGATCCACATGTCCTGAGTCCTTTCCAACGCCTCGACCACGCAGAAAGAGAAAAAAAAAGGTTTCGAATAACACACACACACACAAAAAAACGAAATATTACTTACAGAAGTAGTTACTTACTTGACGATAATCAAAAGGAATAATTACTTACTTTGCTCACTCACATAAAGGACATTTAATTGAATTTATATTTCTCCGGCCACCCGCAGACTGAAACCGTAACCATTTTATTATTACGACGATTATTACTATTATTATTATTATTATCACCTTACTGTCTCCTTTAGCCACAGCGTCTTAACGTCGACCGCCTTTTGAGACAAACAACGAGAAACGAACGAGCAACCGCCGTTAGTTGCACTTACTTAAACGACTTACTTAGCTTAAAGTACTTTTTATCTTTTCGATAATTAGTGCCGCCGCAAACACAACAACCTCTTGTTCCCCGTCGATCCAAACACAAAAGCTACGCTGGATTCCTTCCGCTACAGCTTCTTTAGCCATTCTCCTCTAGTGGAATCACACGAAGGCGGCCAACGTACACCTTCCTCCACCATGATGACTATGGCGACAATGTCGACAATGTCGAATGGCGTTGGGGCCCACGGCATATCCAACGCAGCTTTACTCCAGACTTACAGAACCCGATTTGAGGCCTTAGCCGAAACTGAGAAGCTAAAGGATCAGTTGATGCTGGTACGGGAGCCTCCATCCGTCCCATGCCATCGGTGTCTTTTGTTACGTTTGAATATGGGAGGCTAATAATCGCTTTTGTATTTGGTTTTAAATTGGGACATGAGTAGGAACTTATACAACAAAACGAACAGTTATCCAACTTAGTTGAACGCTTTGAAGATGATCTCGAAAGAGAGAAGAGTTATGCTCGTCAGTCGCAGAAACAAATCAGGGATCTTAAAAGCCAGGTTGGCGACGCTGAAGAAAAGCTTGTATGTGCTTTTTCTACACTCATTCGCAAGGAGGAGCGGAGTTATACTTTTAGAGCGTGTTGGCTGTTGGAAGGAAGTTTATGGCTAACTCTGGATCGAACTGAAGATGTCCTATCCTTATATTCAAGTGTTAATTGATGGAGATGGAATGATGGTGAGCTCATCCCCCTTCAACCATAGCCTTTATCGGATTTATATACAACGGGACACGAGCTAATTCAAATTCCCCCACTTTCTCTCAAGTTCCATCTAGATTTATTGAAGAAGAAGAAAGACGGCGGTAGTGAAGCTGCCGAGCTCCTATTGCAAGAAATCCGAGAACTCGTCCGTACGAAACGCGACGAGTTGTGTATCAAGGGCGATTTTGAAATCAGAGCGCTCGTATTCGCAAACTTGGACGGCCTGTCGAAGGCCTTAGTCAAATCAAACGTACTCAAACCAGGCGATTTACAACAATTTTTCATGGGATTTACTCAGCGACTCGAACATGTTAATTTTATTGATGTTGGATATGGCAAGGAGATGGCAGATTCGAAAATCAGAGGTAGGTTCTTTTTTTCTTTTTCGTATACGAGTGCTTCTGCTCTACGTTAAGGCTAACAGCTCGGTTTTTTTACCTTCTACGCAGGTGAATTTTTGTTCCATTTGAAAGACTCACGTTGCCGTTTGATCCTTTTCGGCGGCGGCCATGATAACGGATATGCACCATTCTTGAAGACATGCACGGCAACGAGTCCGAATTATCCAATCTGGCTTCTGGAGGGTCCACCGATGGCTCGCGAGATCGCGTCTTTGAATCTTCCAAGTCATGCATTTTACAATCTCTTCTCTAGGGACTCACAGAACGAGATGGCTAACGGGTCTCCCATATCTCCTCCGGCTGCGCTTACCCCGACGACGGGAAGCTTGAACGGACATGCGAACGGCGGTAACGGCGCATTTGGGCATTCTGAAACTAATCACAAGTTCTCGTACGCATCGGCTGCTGTAGCGCCAGCGCCTCCTACATTGATACGTCCACAGAGTATCAAATACAATACGAGTCCCGTTATAGAGTCAAAGACAATTACGACATCAGGTTCGGGGTCTACCACGAACACTACCCCGCGTGGGATTCAGCACAGCATGGTACCCTCGGCGGACGCCGAAAGAGTCAATTACATCAAAAACTTGAATCCTCGGGCGTGCAATAATTTCTACTTGAGAGGAGCGTGTTACAATCAACCGTGTCCGTATTCACACAAGTACAAGCTGAACAACGAGGACGTGAAGACTTTGAAGTACATTATCGAGCGGAGCAAACCGTGCCAACAGTTTAAGAAGAGAGGCTTCTGCGAGGATGAGAAGTGCTATTATGGGCATCAATGTCCGTTTAGGTCAAATTCAGAGGAAGGACGGTGCAGTAATTATTACTGTCGCTTTTGTCAAGATGATGAGTAATAAACACCAACAAAAAAGCATATAATTTTTCAGGGAATAGTTAATATATTTTTTTTAAAGAGGACGAAATAGTTACAACCAGGGGAATTGGAAGTTAAGAAAAAACAATTGAGGAAGGTTTAGTACTAAGAGCACCGGGCAAGCTCGATAGGATTTTTAACTATGGGGGGATTATACTGCTTTAGGAGGAGACATAGGGGCGGTACACACACCTGTATACTTAAACTTACTTGAGACTAGTAGAGGACATTTTTAGCATTGAGCGGAGAAAAAAGTATTGCAAAATTACAGAATGACAAAAATGATATATTTTATTTCTATCCTTGAATCCCTCTTGGCCGTTATCGCCGAAATTGGTGAAGGTACTCCCTCGTTTGCGTTCGTTCAAACGTCATTCCCTTATTTGATACTACTTTTTCGCGTGCGCTCAACGTTTTCGAGATCTTTTATTTGCAATTTTGCTTTTCTTATCCACATTCCTGTGGGTGTTCACGTTGATCACGCATGGAGCCGCATGACTCGAAGCGATGAAGCATTGAATATTATACAGGCATATTAAATTTCATTTTTCGGTCTTCGGTTCGCCCGTTGCGTTTAGGAAAATATGAGAGACACGAGCATGAAAGTATGATTCGGATTGAATCACAACCATGTCAAGAAATATTCTATTTTTTCCCGCCCTTCTGATATGGAGAAATAACGGTTGTCTTCCTGGTAACCGTGAAGATGAGAACGAAGAATGCTTTTGGGCAGATGCGCACATATTCTTTGCAGTGGTTACCGAGAAAAAAGTTTAGCCTTGTTGGGCGAGACCTCTTTCTCCCCCCAAATTCATCACCGAGGAAGGCCGAGGAATTTGCTGTAGGAAATATAATAATCTGGGGACAAGCTTGAAAACGTCGACGTTGCAACTTTTTTCCATTGTGGTGGGAAATTATATTAATAGATCTACTTGAGCTTGTGTTGGTGTTGGGGCATTTATTCGAGATTCTTGATACAGTCTCGAACCTAGACAAGTTGCCACAAAATTTAAGCTTTTTACCATCAGCGACTGGCTTTTGGTAGCTTTGGTCATAGAGCGGTCTGGTGTTCTTTTCGAGCTAACTTCAATCCACATTGCGGGGTATGATCTAGACTTTGCAAGTGTACATGTAACTCTTTTCAAGTTGACTAAATATTTTGTAGATATACATGTACGAAGCATCAGGTATACATACACCGATAAATATTAAATGGCGTATATAAGATGATGTACCTTGTATTCATTAGCTCAGAAACGATAGCTGGTTCCTACGAAGTGGGTATAGGCTGTATTCTACGGAGCATTTATTCGGTTAGGTAACAAGAAGACGAGGTATCGTAGGATGTGCCGTCTAGGATTTTGGAAAAAAGTTATATATGGCACCATGTAAGAAGTACGCAATGCACCCGCTTTTGATAGGAGCTTGTATGCCGTTCTATATATCTAGTTATAGCTCTGAATGTTTTCCTCTTACCGATGGTACCGGTTCAGAAAGGGTTTAGCTTAGGACCCTGCCTTTTTCTTTGGTCCGCTTCTATGGCGTTTGAAGGCCACATGAGCCTCCTACAGAAGAGGTCCTTCTCTCTTCTCGCCTTTTTCTTTTGGATCCAATGCAAAACGGGGATGGCTCGTTCGGGTCGGTGCTTTGCGGTGATTTCGAATCAAGCTTCTGAGAAAGCACCGTTGCCGTCGGCGGAAATCAGAACGCCCAACTTTTGGGAGCCACTGGAACGCCAATCGCAGCCTGGGAGGGGGTTTTTTTAAACTATTTTATTTCTTTGCTTGAACTTTCGGTGCAAATGGAGGGGGCGCTAGAATACATTCAACCTTTTTGGTAAACGCCTCGCCTAGATGTAGCTATACTTCTTGTAGATCCGTGGCTTTTTCTTTTTGGTTCTTTACCCGAATCGCGAACTCGTAGCGAAAGGCCAACTGCAGGATTTCTCAAACGCGGGTCGCAGCAAATTGCTGGACGAGGTTTAAGGCGAGAATAAAAGGGAAAGGCCCAGCCTGGTTCTGAAGGGGATTCTGGGGAAGCGGGATGAAAAAAGTGGCTGATAAAAAAAAAAACACGCGAACTGTTTGGTGGGCGGTGCAGACATTTGGTTTATAATTCGCAAAACCACGGATTGCTTCTCATACAAGCCCACTTGCTTAGCCACGCGGGGACCCCAGCACCCCAGCACCCTAGCCCTCCAGCGCTTTTACGGGACTGCATTGATTATTATGAGAAACGATATTACCTCTTTTCCTCCATCCGAGACCTTTGTAACAAATAACCAACACGGCAATGAATATGAGAAATACTGTTTATGATTGCGCGGCATACGCAAATCCGTCGGGCTGGGATAATTATAAACTCGGCTGGAAGGCCTGTTGGAGACCTGTTCTTGGCTCAGGATTCATATCTCAGCTTGACACCAACCCAACACGATATAACATTACATATCAAATCGATTGCATTGGTTATTCACGTTTTAAACCTCTTCAAAATCATTTAAACTAAAAGGTCGGTTTCCTGTTTGATATTCCTATTATCGGATAACACCCGCCTTGACTCGTGCTTCCCTTTCTTACTTAAGGAATAGTTTGTATGATCTGCTTCCTTGGGTGCAATAGAACAGACAAGCAAGGCACCTTTATTTGCATCGCCGATGGTAGTCTCGTTGCAGATTGGTGGTGCCCGTAGGCCGCCAGCTGGGTGGGTCCTCCCCAATATGCATGCCAGGGAGATGCAGGAATCTTGAAACGGCAAGCCAGCCCTTGCCCAGCGATCGCCTTGTCGGTTCCTGTTCCTGCAGTAAGGAGCAAACCTCAAAAAAGCTTGGGTACGCACGGTCAACAATTAAATCGGGATCTGAAATTTCTGCTCGGGCGGGAAACGGCTGGCTGAAAAGAAACAGAAAGAAATTTTTTTTTTCGCGCCGGAAGTGTCTCGTGCTCCCATCGAACCGAACCGAAAGCTTGTGAATTTTTCTCTTCCGTGCGGGTAGTTTTTTTTCCTTTGCGGTGGTTGGAATTATCTTATATTCGATTGACATATGCATCTTTTGGGAATCCATGGTGTTGAACTCCCTATGCCTTTGTTAGGCAAGTCGCAACGTTGACTAATCTTGACGCAAAGAAAATTTGCGGGAACAGATATCGCCAGAATTGACCCAAATTTTTTTGTTTACCATGTCGACGCGTGAGTTTGCTCAGGCACCGCCGTTGTTTCCAACGGAAGCTAAAATTTGACGAGGGATTAAAGATTGATATTCTGGTTCAGGGAAGATGCCGGCTGACCACAATCAATTTTTATTGAGTTGGTGTGTGTGAATGACAGCATCTGTTACCAAGGCTTAAAGGCAGTTCGCGTGTTTCAGGGCATGACAGGTGGGAGGTGGGCATGACAATAATAAAGAAAGAAAAAAGAACAAATGATGGCGGGCGGGTTTTATCTGAGAAGGTTGAGAAAGGGTGTCGAGAGCGTTTCGAGAAGGTCCAGTCGGAGCCGCGATATTACGCAACCTATGCAGTTTGGCAGGCCCTCTGCAGGCAGAATATTATATCAACCGTGCCATTGGAGATTTCACAACGGCGGGCCGCAATTATTTTGTTTGATGACATGATGGAATAAAATAATTCCAACAAAATTATAAAGATTTTTGGGATTTATATATGTAAAATAACCGGCGTCCCGTACAAGGCAAGAGCGATCGATCGGTTATGCGAGCTCGAATACGCATTTCTCATTACGGGTAAAACGGGAATTGAGGCTGGAGAGTGAGAGTGAGTGAGGGGGAGAGAGAGAAGTGGGCAGAGTGGGCCGGTGATCATGCCTTTGTTCCCTTTTCCCATCCCGTTATATTAGCATCAATTCACACATATGCTCTGACTTGTTGGTTTCAGGTTCTCTCGTATATCTCATGAATGCTTTCAATTGGTCGATATCATATCGAATTCGCGGAAGCCGATGCGAAATTGTTCATAGGATTGCGGATACAAAATACCCTCAGTAATTGATATGACGACGAAGACGAACGATGATGATAATATGTATACATATATATCTGGATCCCGTTTTATCTCCAAGGTGAATCTCGGTGAACAGAGACGTGGTTGACATGGTTCAGATGGACGACTCTCACGACTACTTCCTGAGCAGGACAGTGATGGGCAAGGGGACAAGGCCATGCCCAGGTCGGTGTCTCATGCAGCTCTGCTAACCCTCCGGGGCCAGATGCAGCCTCCGTGAAGAAATGAAGAGAAAGACGAGAAGAGACGACAAGAGATGCATGTCTTTCGTATGCATGTCCGGCCTAAGTGCTTCTTCGGTGCTTAGGTGCTTAGCGTTCTGTTCCCCTGCGTGCTGGCTTCGGGTTCGAACTTCCTTGCCTTGACAGCAGTAGCACAAGGGCAGATCGCATCGCTCGCATCTCTGCTCCTCGTTTCTCGTTTTTATACCTGATATCTTGCCCCCCCTCCCCGTCCACCATTCTGGTATTTTTCTCCTTCTTAACCACCCCCCAGGTACCCTGGAAGAGGCTGTCTTGACATTTTCCTTCTTTTTCGAGCCTTTCTTCTTTTGTGGCTTTGGCTTTGGCATTTTTAATTTTCCATCGTCTCCGTTCAACCTTCGATTCCACCTACCTCCCCATACATCGATTAGCAGTTAGACGACGACGACTAGTTTTTTGGGGGGCAGGAACAACAATAGCAAGCACAGACAACCTTTCGATAATCAAACGGCGTTCCTTCTTCTGAACGGTTATTGTGACCTGTTGGGGGCATGTTTTAGCGACCTGAAGGAAACAAAAGTAGCCCAATCGCAACACCTCGACGGCTGGGAACGAATCGAACGAGGTGCTGAACCGCCCAGTGCTCTTTCCAGCCTCCCAGCGTGATTGTGTTTTTAAAAATAACCCCTACAACGGCGTTAAAGCTCGTCAAGAGTGAAGGGAAAAAAAGAAGAATCGTGACAGGTCTTAATAGCGAGTCATTGATATTCGGAGAGTTTGCACCTTTTTTTTTCCTCTTTCTCGTGTGCATTGTATTGTGCATTTGGAGATCGATATCTCATCTTGTGCTTCAACCCAACGCAAACTCCCAAACGCCATTCATCCATCTCCTCAATTCGAACAATCACCTTTCTCACCAATATTCTTCAACTCATCTCGTCTCGCCTCGTCTCGACTTGCATCACGGCAGGGTCCGCTCCCCACTTCCACTTCCATTTCTAGTTTTTCTGCAAACAAGTGTGTGTTTCGTATCAACGGGACATATCAAGCAAGCCCTCTATTCCAATCCTTCGCACGGAATCCAGGAGTTCTGGTTCTCTCGATCCAGGGCTGTATCACGACCCGTTCAATTCTTCCTTTAATCTTTTTTCCCTTTAGCACGACCGTTGCCAAACAAGATCGGATCGTTGATTGCTAGCTTTGATTCAAAGCTTGGTCAACCGTTACTTTAGTTACGTTGACTAGTTCGTTCAAAAAAGTTGTACCGCATTCAACTTAATTCGCAACCGTTCTGGAATTCGGTACGCGGTACCTGGGATCCGAGACACAAAAGATATTAAAAAGTAGACCCAACTTTTCTAATATCGCGTCGCAAGAACTTTGTGGACTTTCGGCCGGGGAAACAGGAAATTATCCCCCACGACGGAATCTGCAAGATACACACATACGGAATACAAGAATCCATAATTCAGCTACTTGACACCACATTTTTCTTTTTTTTTTTTTTGGTCTGATTTGCTTCTGGCTTTTTCGAGTAAGTAAGTGCTTCTCACAGCGGATTTCGTGCTTCACTAGGCCCACAAAGGGGCTGCCTCCTGTTGCTCGTGGCGGTTTGTCCTTAGCGAAAAGAGTCTAGGATTTAAAGGAAACAACCAAAAGAAAGAAGGAAAAAAAAGAAAGAAAGGAGAAACTAAACTGACAAGCCTCCCCTCAGCCTGAAGTAGAAGAATCGCGAACAAACAGGGCAACAGTTTTCCACCGTTGGACGGAAACCCTTTAAAAAGGTCCTGACCTTGAAAGCGGCCGCCCCTGACCGAACCTTGATCTCACGGTAGCTATATCGCCATCGTTATAGTGCTTTAATTGGAGGAGGACCGTCAATTCATTGAGTGGAACACCTACAACGTGATCAATCGAGGCCGGCCCACTTTTGATTTTCTCAAGGCTCAAATACTACCACAATGGCTCCTGCTCTCCTTGCCTCGACACACTACACCACCTCCAACCTCTACTCTACATACTCGTCCGAACCCACAGAACACACTTCTCAATCCTTTCCCAGAACTACAGTCTCTCCTTCTTTACCATCTCCTGTCCTTTCAGACCGTTCTTCGGGTTCCAATGGGTCAGGCAGTCTAACACCGACACAATCAACTTCTATCGCTCCCGCAACTAGTGCGAGTGCAGTCATGTTTGCTCAGAGGAAACTTTCCAAGAAGCCCAGTAATTCGGCACTCCGAGTACAACCTTCTCTCCCCGATATTCTGGAGGCTTCGCCCATGACACCGACAATGCACGAGGTCCCCGCTTCTTTAAGAGCACCTGGCAGTGGACGGCCCCTTTCCATCCTCTCCGAAGTATCGACTGCCTCGGACGACTCTGACAGCTCGCAAGCGACAATCGATGCATACAAATTCCGATTTCTCGATGACGATGTTGAATCTGTTGTGGAGGGCAGTATCTTTGATGGAACCGATAGCGAGGATGAAGACCTGAAGGACTGGAAACGAGCAGAAAAGGCCTTTGCTGGTGTCAAGCAGAAACTTTTCGTGAGTTCACATATTATTACACTACATCCTTTCGAAAATCAAAAACTAATATGATGGCGATAGGCTTTCGAAAACAACATTGCCAAAGCTCGAGATACTTTGCTCAGTCCGCCACCCACAGCTAGTCCCACCTTCAGTTCGAGTCCCCTTTTGAAGTCATCCCCGACGGAGAGAATACAACCTTCCGGGATTAAGACTCTCGGTCGAATTCCCCTTTCCCTCAACTTCCACAACCGCACAGTCAGTGACAGCGCCAGCTCGCGGTTCGCAGTAAATCATCGTAGGAAGGATAGCAATTCCACAATGACATCCAGTGCATCCGACAACTTCACCGATGCCCACACAACCTACAGAGCCAATTCTGCCATGTCGAATCGTTCTCGATCATCTTCCCGTGCTAGTTCGACCCAGGTCAAAGAACTCGAAGATCAGATGAATTCTCTAAGGGGTAGATTAACGCAGCTCACAGAGAAGACCCGAAGGGAATCACTCAGAAGACGAAGTATGAACAACTTGAGGACACCATTGAACAACATTTTTGTTCAGCCAGAAGCTGAGCCGGAACCGGAACCCGAATCTGCTGTTATAAGCCCCAGTGATACGATGAGCCCCGTTAGTTACCATACCGCCTACGACGACGAAACGTCTGACTTCGCTTCGGAAGATGGAAGCAGAGCGGGGACACCAAAACCTTATCCACCAATTCGTAAGGTGATGTCGTACGAAGAGTTAGGCTACGACAGTGCCTTCTCAGCACCCGGAGAAGAAACACCATCCTTAGTCCAAAGCCCTCGAAGAAATAGAGTTCGGGAGTACAAATCAACTAGCAGTTCTGGATCGAGCAGATCCAGTGGAACCAACACTCCTGTGATGCCGTTACACCAAACAGCAAGAGAATTTCACAGGAATAATAGCTCTTCGTCTATTGCCAGTTGGGAGACTGCGTTGGAGGATTACGATGAACCAACTCACGTTACCCAACTGAGCCATCGTCCGCATCATCGACGAACCGCGAGTGCAGCTAAGGCATCTCCCTTGAGGGCCGTTATGGATGACCCTCAACCCGCAGCCCCGACACCGGGAGAGCTAAGTCCTCACGATGACGGCTACCATTCCGGACCTTCTACCCCGCAAGGATCCGATGAAGGTGTATACATTCAAATGCGTAATAACAAGGAAGGCCAAAAATCACTCCCGTTGACAAAGGAATCCTTGAAGCAAATGGATGCTTCGCTTTCCGTCCCAGGAACATCGTCGAGAGCCAGGTCCGCAACCAATTCTATTATTGGAGCATACGATGATGAACTCGCGTTAAAGCTACCGGTCGTGGACCGTGACTTGGTCGAAAATCTTTGCGACCAGCTTGGCAAAGTCTGCTGCAAGCTAGAGATCGCGCAGACTCCGACGGAACGGGCAGAAATCCGTCGCCGGATGGAGGTCGCCTTGATGGTTCTTCAAGGAACCACCAATTTTTAACTCATTTTCTTTTAAAGATTCTTCCCCACATATTCAATTTTCTTTTACTTTACTTTTCCTTTCTTTCTCCACTTTAACTTTTGATGTCCATGTTACCTTTTCTTTCCTTCTTGCATGTCTCTTTGTGACTTTGATTTCGTCACATGATACCCATTATCATTTGTTTTTCTTCTGGTGTCCAGGCCATGACTTTTATTATTTTACGAACTACGGGTTAGAAATATCAACGAACCAAAATACAGGTACAGATAGCCCTAGCTTTCTGCATCTGCCTTCCCCTCTTTCTTTTCTCTCTTCTTTCCTTTTCCATATTTCTTTCCCCTACCCACTTGATGAACGATAGCGAATTGTTTTAGCCTTGATCACACATCCAAAAAGTAATACTTGCAGCTCGAACTAGTTTTTCCTTATACTTGGTTTAGTACATCCTCTGCCTTCTACTTCATAGCTAGTTGATAGCCTGCTTGCCACCAGTCCTTTTGTTTGAAGCGACAAGGGCGTTTAATGTTTTTTTATTCCTGCCGTTTTTACTTAGTTGCAGGACGATGTCCGTTTTTTGGACTTTGACAGTTTCCTCACTACTTTCTTGAGCTCCTGATGAGAGCCAACGTACAGCCTTTTTCTTTCTTCACCTTTCTTTTTGTTTTATAGGTACAAAATAATTACAAGTAGAAAAAATAGAAGAATAATTATGACTCTAACTATGATTTACACTTATTACGCAATTTTTGAAGATGTAGAGCGATGACACCGATCGTCAATCTGGTAGGTATGGTATATAAGTAGTAATAAATTACTTGCTGTCTTTTTCGTTATTAGTATACGAACAGGCTCCTGGTATATAGTTAGCTTAGGCGATTCTCTATAATATATCCTACTACTTGGCTTTTATTATTCAAGTTGGTACGGATTGATGCCCGTGGTTGAAGTTATATGCTCCACATCTGGTGCCTGCTGGTTACCAAATAAAGTTATGCTATAACCACTCCCCTTATTTAGTTACCAAACGTGATATTTGTTAATATATTCTATTTCCAATAGAAGGTAGACTAGTAGCTACGAAGTGAGCTGAAGCCTTGGATGACTGAAAAGGAGGATGATAGAGACATATCTATTCCCCGCTTTTTTTTTTTTTGATCTAAGATGTTTGTCCCCGATCTCGCCTCGGCTGTTCCCGCTCAGATCTCGGGTATCACGCAAACATTCTGTGCTTCGTGTCGTGCGACAAGTTTACGATACAAATACAATGTTGACAAGCATATAGACTTCGTCCAGAGGTCGTATACTGTATCACGGCAAGCAAGCTACGTTAGGTACCGACTTCAATCAGAAGAACTACTATGTTTATACAGCGGAATTCAACTAAATCGAAACTGGGTATTAATTTTTATATAATGTATCCGTAAGTACTTCTGCATTTAGGTACATGTAATGATAGTAAAAGAATAATTTGAAATAAGAATAACTGCTATATGTTGGTATTTCTGGTAACAACCTTAACCACAATAACTATCCGAAATACACTCCCGAAAATATAAAGACCTCCCCCCCCACAGATAAGCTACTTATCTAGCTCTAAGCTCGAGCTTTTCAATAGCCTTAGTTCTCGAAATCTCACTCTTATGAATTCCGTTAAGGTGGGTTCCAAGCCCCATTAACTCTCGATGTAAGACGACTCTGTTATCCGCATACATCTTTCTCCGTTCGTGGTCGGCATCTTCGGGATTCCAATGGATGAAAATAGTATTGTTTATCGGCTTCTCGAGCTCGCCTTCGAAGCTGTAGACGCCATATTTGCACTCTTCGTCGGGAAATTCCCAGAGAAAATCCTCATAGGTGCCTTCCGTTGCTTTCTTCAAGACGATGATTTCTGAGCCTTCTCGGTCGATACCAAAGGTGATGTACTTGTAAGGACCTTTTGGTTTGAGTTCGTTAAATGCGGGGACGCATTGTTCGCAGAGTCCGATATCGTTAGTCATGGTTGCGGGGTAGGTAGATTTGATTATGTTCCGTCTAGTCCTGGAGTAGAGAGACTGAGGAAAGTCTTAGGTAAAAATGTGTTTGAACGTTGGAATTGTATAAAGATTGACAGGGATGCAGGAATCTTTAGATATCTATTGGTAAGGAAGATATAAAAGCATGGGTCAGGATATTGATTGACAGGAAGGAAGGTGATATCTTAAATAGACTCAAATGTCATCCTGTAGACGACCAGACGCGAGGCCTGAATTGTACCTACGTCACACACCAAAGTACAAGTACTAGAGAAAGCAGGGCATTACTAAGATAGCTCCCTTAGCCTTAAGACTTGATTGCTTCTGGGTACTTCTTCTGACTTCTGAGGACCCTGATATCCACTTCTTCATTATTGGTTGAGTTATATCTGCTGGTTGTGGCGTTGGGACACCCTAAGCCAATAGTAGAGCAAATGGAGTAGAATCAGGCATTCTCATGATGTCATATACCGTTTTGGTTGAGGAAATGAACTACAAATTCTCTGGTGGTGGGCTGTGACTTGAGTCCACATTGCATGTTCTAGACCGATTTGGATCGAAATATGATCTTGGTGTGCCACAAGTCTGCATATGCGAGATCTGTGGCTTAGCATATTCGTACTTCAAAGAAAAGTAGTTTCATTTTTTCATTGGGGCGGCAGCTCCGAATCTCGTTGTTTCCATGCGGGGTAGTTAAATGTGACTCAAATTCTATCCGGAGATATTTCATATTTAAATTTTATATTAAGGCCTGTGGCTTGCATCGGCTGACTCCGATCTGCTAAAGCTTCTATGAATATTGGTCGCGTGAGATATTCCATAACACCATATCTACCGTAAAGCGAATGTATCCCTTGCATCTGTGTCTCGTTGGGGCCAACAGAATACACTCTTCAATTTGCTCCAAATTACCAATGCCTCGCGTACACAATACACCGATCCATGGCGTTCAAGACTCTCTTCAGCTCCCGTTTGGTAATGCTCTCTCTCAATGCAATGCCTTCAATTGCATGTTGTCCGTTCAAATATTTAACTAGACGGTCAAATAACGCCACTATATCCGGTGGCTGTCCCTCTATTAGCCGTTCGATCCAAGCTGACTCGAGTGGCGTTGCGCGTGATGGTTCATAGACTATTGAATCTTCGAGCTGAGTGCTAGAAGATTCCAATTTGTCAAACGGTGTAGTAGCAGTGGTGCTAACAATTGATCTTGAAGGAGCTGATGTGGATGCGTCTGTTATATCGGACCGGCCCGTCTTTGGTCGGCTGATCGAAATAGCAGAATCGCCACCAATTGAAGCGCCAATTTTCGCCTCGTCTTCGGCGTTTTCTCTGCCACTGATACTGGGTATCACTGTGCCGTTCGCAAGGGATCTGTCAACGCTGGTACCCGTGACTGGGCTGGTGCCATTAACAGCAGCAGCAGTGGCAGCACTAAGAGTAGCAGCTTGTATCATCTCAACAGCCGCTTCGGCCTGCTCTCTCGCTTGCCGTTCTCTCACAGCAACCTTGATGTCCTTCGGAATCTTGAGATACGCAAAAGTCAAAAGATTGGTGACCCATCCATACCGCATTAACCATGCTAACATGTCCATGTACGCATGTCGATGGTCTTTTGAGGGTATGTAAGCAGAGTAAGGGCGTGGCTTCCCGGATAGCAGCGAGAGCATCTTGGGAAGAGGAGGAAGAGCTGGAAACAATCTGCTGAATATAATGGATTGCGAAACTAGCCTTTTCATGTCGGCATTTGGGGAGACAATATAGTATCTTCGATAGTGGAGCGGCATGATGGCACGTGCTTTGCGCCAATATATCAGATGGCGAGCAAAATACTCGACATATTGATATTCTGGGCTTTCCGGATGTGTAACATCATTGGGAGAAGAGGTTGATAGCATTTGTGCGAAGGATGCCGTTGGTTTGCAATTCTGTATGAACTGTACAAAGGAAGCACTTAGTGAAGTCTGATCTTGGTCGAGGACGATTTCCTTGATGATATCTTCTACATCTTCTAGGAAGAGAAGCGTAAAATGAGGTGTCATAAGGGCATCCTCATCCTCTGCAGGTATAGGACCAAGAGTTCTGAGGGTTGTAAGATGCATCCCAGGTAATTGAGGCTCTGATATCGATGGCAGGACTGTAGTTTCCATCATGATAGGTATTTGCAGAGCGAAATCAAAGTCGTTTACTTTGAGGTGGGCGATTTTGGACGAGGAGATTCCTTGGTACAAAGTAGCGATAGCAGCTGCTAGTGTACTTTCTCGCAGTATCTTTGGCCACAAGTCGTGTATTGACTCTCCGCGCTTCTCACCACGTTCTCGCATTTCGATGATTCGCTCTGCCTCTCGGGCGACGTAGTCGTCCTCTGATTGCTGAGTCTTGAGTGCCATCATGAATTGCTTTGCAACATCGTATATATCATTCATTCGAGAATGGTACTCGAGCTGAGGCGGGTTCATGACGAAAACGACATGGAACATTGCAAGCTTACTGGGAGTCAGCTCTGCGGGTTTGCGAGGTTCTCTCTTAACCTTCTTCCGTTCGACTGGAGGTGGGTTTGGACTCTTTGACCGTGCTAGAACGAGAGGATCCGGGTCTTCGTCGTCCGCATCGTTCCCTTTGACATCATCTTCATCATTATCTGCATCGCTAGGAGGTTGCTGTTCCTTTGCACTGCTTCTAGTTCCTTCGCTCTTGTGTTTCTTCTCTTTCCTTCTCTTTTGCCATGTCCCATCTATTCTACTATAACATGGATACCCCAAGAATACAAAGTGGTCAACAGATAGCTCAAACCTCATCTTCGACAGCGCTCTCGGGACACTCAAAAGCCCAGCTAGCACATCGTGCCTGAAGCCTAGCACGTGTTCCCATTCAGCTCCAGCCGCTTCAGAGTCGTCCTCCTCGTCCTCTTCTTCATCGTACTCATGGTCCGAATCCCTCCGCCTCCTTGATGACCGTTGATCGTAAGACCGGCTCCTCTGTGAAGTAACTGCTGACCTCTCAGTAGCTGCCCCTCCACCATATAGCCTGACTGTTGACCTGGACTTTCGATCATCATCATCGTCATCACCTGAGGACGACGAAAAACTCGAATTCGAGGAAGTGTAGTCGGTATTCGTCTCTCCGATGCGCCAGGAGGAGGTGTTGTGGGCAGCTTCAGTGCGAGGCTGCGGGGGATAATGGAAGACGAGATTACCGCCTGCAGAATCCCGTATCACGAGGAGGATGGCGACGAGCGAGGGATTGGGAATCAATGAGCGTTCGGTTGTCATGGTTGTCGTATGATATTGTAATCATTGTAAGATAGTGCTCTAAGACTTCCCTTCCTTGTTTTGCGGCTATGATGCCCGTTTGTAACCCTTTGCTAATCCATAATGATTTCGTCGTAGATGGCGCGGAGACCAAGCAAGTCAATGTGTGTGTGTTGAAGTGAGGTTAAATCCGGTGCCAAGACCGTCGCATGGAAATCTTTAAACTCGCGAAACTCGTTTCAAGATCTTTGTCATACCCATCACGCATCACACACGAGCTCTCTCTTTCCACAGCACATTCTACATCAAGCAAAATGGGTGGTTTCGATCAGCAAAACAGAGTTGTAAGTACGCTCCTTTACCTACCCGGCTTGACTCTGGGCATATACTAACTAGTCATTGTCTCTCTCAGGGCTCCAAATTCGGCGGCGGTGGTGTCGCATCGCATTCCGCCACGAACGCAGACCGTCGCGAACGTCTTCGCCGTCTCGCCCTCGAAACAATCGATCTCGAGAAAGATCCGTACTTCTTCAAGAATCATGTTGGTTCGTTTGAGTGCCGTCTTTGCCTTACCGTTCACCAAAACGATGGATCCTACCTTGCGCACACGCAAGGTCGCAAGCATCAGACCAACCTCTCGCGCCGTGCGGCTAAGGAGCAACGTGAGGGCAAGAATATTGATCGAATCACGGGTTTGCCGGCCGGTATGATCGGGCAGCAAATCGCCGTCAAGAAGAATCTTTTAAAGATCGGTCGTCCTGGATACAAAATCACGAAATGTCGAGATCCGGTAACGCGTCAACAGGGACTGCTATTCCAACTGCAATACCCTGAAATTGGGACCGAGATCCACCCTAGATATAGGTTCATGTCTGCGTTCGAGCAAAAGGTTGAGCAGCCGCCTGATAAGGATTATCAATACCTGCTAGTCGCTGCTGAGCCGTATGAAACAGTCTCATTCAAACTACAAGCCAGAGAGGTTGACAGAACTCCTGGGAAATTTTGGACCCATTATGACAAAGATACCAAGGAGTTTTTCTTACAGCTTTTCTTCAAGACGGAGAGAGAGCAACGATGTAAGTTTCCATTCCTTAAACTCAATTACTATAAATGAGAGTGACTGCTAACAGATTATTTACAGATGCTGGCGTTCCTGGTCTGGCTCCATCGGCCGGTCGTAACTAAAACCAAAAATAAAACTACCACGAAATCGAAGCGCTCGTAGAATAAATTGGATATTATGAAGTTTTGGTGTTACAGGGGTTCTGGGTTCTGGGCTAGCGTTATACTAGATCTAATCACAAATATCTTTTCGATTTCATTGTCCTCTGCGAAGGTAATACACTCATGCCATTGTCAGTACGCAGTTATTGAAGCTCACATTGGCTGACTTATCCCTTTCTGCAACCAAAGTGCTCGCTTGGATTTGTGTCAATATACCAATATCGATTCAATTTAACAAAAGGGAACCATGTAAACTATAAATAGGTGGCACAATAATATATTATTTAAACAAGAATGTTCGATTATGGTCGGCTTCTTCAAATCATGATAAATATAACCATTTAACGGCGTGATCAATCAAAAGCTGTTACTCGTATTTCCTATTTCTTCAATAATTCCATCTCCTGCAACTTCTCTTAGTAATACCTTCTTTTCCTCTACTGGTAATTCCGCTAATATGGAATGAGCCCTCATCGCGCGATCACTCGCAGCACGTGTCTTGATATCTTCGCCGACATTGAAGGTCGCGACCATCATCATAAACTTCTCTCTATTAATTTTGGCAAGCCTCTCGGAAACTCTATAAAGAAACGACAGTAAGCATTTTGCAACCATCTTGAGGTGGTCGGTAGTATATACGCACTGGTCACAGATTCCGCCTGTTTTCTCGACAAGATCTTCAAACCATTCTTTTTCTTCGACCACCTTGCCGTTCGGGGTAAAATAAATTGTTGGCCCAGGGCTAGCCAATGCTTCCATGACGAAATGAATCGGCTGTTGTCGAAGCATAAGCGCCATCGCAGCGATTAGAGCAGAAATTTCGTTCTTGAACTTGTTTTCCTTAATGATTCCTCCTCCCTTGACCATCATCATCCGAACGTATTTCAACATACTCCAAATAACAACCCACGTAAGTTCTTTCTCCGGAACTTCGATATTAGAGTCTGCCGGAACCGATTCTGCTAACCACAATAACCGCTTTCTAGAGATGGCCGTGTAAATATCTCTTTGTGTTATCTTGTCCGAATCACGATAGAAAGCGCGGAAGCAAGCCTTGAACAGCGCAATGTGCTTTGGGATGATATCTTTCATTTGGCATTGGTTCCATTGAAGTTCGATCGAGATTGTTTCCGCATCCCATTTCAGCAATAAATTCTCTTCTTTCCATTCTGAAGTCACTGAAAAACGATCAGATGAATCATCGTCATCCGAATATTCACTGCTGTCGAATGTGTCGGTCCTGTCGTAATTAGAGGAAGAATCCGTATCACCGGTATATCGTCGGGGTCACGTTCATCCCACCACACGCCGAAAATGTTGCCGAAGTCTACACCTGGTTTATCGAGACCTATTGCTGGTATTGGTAGTTTTCCCAGGCCAGTCAACTTTTGCGGCGGCTCCGGCTCCGTGGTGGGCGTAGTGACGGTGGGAGTGTGATAGGAACGGGGCGTCCCGCGACAAGAAGGTCCATGATTGCCAGTCTTCTTCCTCGGGTTGAATGATCAATATCATTGTCTCGTAGAGTCTCCGACGAAGGGCTAAGTCGGAAATAGGCGACACGGACTTCAGGTTCTCTTCATTCTCAGACATGATGGCTGTATTTCAGACTGTAATAGTAGTTGCGCTGTAAAAATTTTTTGGTAGATATAGAGGCTGATAGTATGAGTGGACATGAGAGAGTAGAGATTGGGAGTATGGAGACCGCGACTGAATGTAACTGAAGTAGCGCTTTTACCTTGAGCAAGCCAGTCATAGGTTCAAGACGTAGAAGTGGCACCCGAGGAAGGGAAGAGGCCCTAGGTGATATAGTTAAAACATGCCACGGGGCAAAGGGTGAGCTAAAAGCACCAATATGATTCCTCATTATTTCTAATTGACATGAATTGTAGATTAGACTCGGCAGGCTAAAGACGCAGATTAAAACATGGCGAGGCAGAGAGGCCAGCTCTCAGAAATCCAAAGCAGCTGCTAACTCCTTCATATCCATCTATAAAATTGGGCAGATTAGTATAGATATATGAAGCTAACGATAGAAGGCAATACCACCAACCTTCATTTCCCCGAGTACTTTTCTCACAATTATCACTAGCTCGTCCCTCTTGAAAACTTCATCATGCTTCCCACCCACAATCTCTACATCAACTTTGACATCCTCTGCTTCCAACACCCTCACAAAGCCGGTCGCTTGCCTCAAGGATAACAACTCATCCTCGGTGCTCTGCACGACTACGATTCTACCATCGTACTCGCTCTTCCAACCAGGCAGACACGCAGGGCTAGCATCAAACCACATTTGCGAAGGCTGCCCGAACGCGTTTTGTACGAAGGACATGTAATCCGGATATTCGTCGACTAGGTCTGGGAGGTTGTAGATACCTTCAGTGCAAACAACGGCACGGGGGAGTCCGCCAGGGAGGAACGCCCCTCCAGACGGAATGATGGAGTCGATGTTCTTCCCGTTGAATATCGAACGAACAGATTGCAGCGCTATTGTTGCACCCGCGGAGTGTCCGACCAGAATGTAGTTTCGGCCGAATTGGTATCGATGTTGGAGGAAAGTTATAGCAGCGAGAACGTCTGCAACATGGTCTGGATGTTGGGCAGTGTTTTCGGGTGCCTTTGTGGAAGGGGAGAGCCGGTAATTCAGTGTGGCTCCGCAGAGGGTGGTATTTTGAGGAGTATGAACGAGACCATGGAGCAGGTGCGTCGCATCCGATTTTAAGTTCGAAGGGTCGCGCCAGGCACCGCCGTGGATGAAGCTTTCTTGTCAGTTGGCAATGAAGAGGGATGCAGGTTTTCGTAACGACAGGGAAAGGGCTAACATGATCCACGTTTTGTCTTGGAGACTGCGCAGCTTATACGATGGAAGATGTATATCCATCGTCTGCAGCGGGTGCGAGCCATACGGCTCGCGGAACAGGATAAAGCCTGGCATGTGAGTGATGACGGAGAAAGAAGCAGGGTTAGAGGGGTTCGCAAGTACTTGATTCAGTGACCTGGATCATCGCGGGGCGTTTCTCTGCTGAGAGAATGGGATGTTCCGATATCGAAAGGGAGGATGAGGAGGGGTAAAAAGTGGGATGGATGGATGTGCTGGCAGCAGCAGCGAGAGAAAGGCTTTTGCGTTGTGTGATGTTGCAGATGTGCCCCGGAGATGTTCCCGGAGATGGCACCGAGATGTCCGGGGACCTGCCCCTGACGCACGGGCGTCAAGAGCACGGACCAAGAGAAGCCGAGCTGCGACACGACATGGGAGCTTCTCTTTGACCACATTCCGTCGCTCGCTCGACGAGTGACACAAACAAAGCCAGTCTGCAATTTGTTTATTACAAATCACCAGCTTCATTTTATCGACGCTTGTACTATTCTTCCTATTATTATTGTTATTGCATATTTGGTGGTGGCAGGCCGTCTTCTATCATATTCTAGTTATGGTACTGGTTCTGCCTTGCACTTCTTCTTCTCCACATCTCACAGCCTCGACTTAAACTCGACTTCCCTCCTCCCGCACTTCTTCTTTCACCCAGAACATATAGTCACATCTTGTCGCGCTCGCATACCTATACCGATTACAATATTTTTGGAGAATCCAACAGCTGAGGATCGCGACAGTCGCATCTGCGGTACGCAAACATGGCGGAAGGCAGGGTCCCCCAAGGTGAGCGATATGTCCAGCTTAATATTATGGACATGTTTCGCAACCGAGGGAGCCGTAGCGGTAATAGCGGGTCCGAAAACAGTCATAGAAGCAGCCATAGAAGTGACAGGAGCGATCACAGAGGCGATCACAGAAGCGACAGGAGCGGCCACAGAAGTGATAACAGAAGCGATAACAGAAGCGGCCACAGAAGTGATAGCAGAAGCGATAACAGAAGCGGCCACAGAAACAGTAATAGCAACAGTACTTCTAGTCGCGGAGAAGCTTCTGCGACTCATGGCGGACCTATCCGAAACCGACACAGCTCATCTTCTCGCCATGCCTCCGGCTCCGGGCCCAGAGGAGAGCATCGCAGAGATAGGAGCCATCACAGAGATAGAACTCAAGAGAGGGTAGGGTATACTGGGCCGGCTAGAGGACAACCTGTCGACGTATTGGAAGAGGACTCAGTTGAAGAGTCATCACAGAGCGCAGATGTTGAGATGGTAGATGAGACAGTTTTCTATCAAGGATCATCAAGCATGCTGCGAGCAGGAGGCAGTGCCAGACGTGAGACACGATCTTTAAAAATTATATGCTACTGCTTATCTCTAACTGTTTTTTAGGTGCCTTTAGCACGATGAGCCAATTGAATGCTGCGAACGTAGTAAGGGAATGCGCCACAATATCCAGAGCAGTTTTCAGCAATAGCACCAGGGGATATTTGTATAATGGACTTGATATCAAACCTTTGGGAAGAGCATACTGCCCAGGATATACGCTCCCCGCGGGCGATAAAGATGCTGGTAAGGTTGGATGCCGAATCAAAGTTGTCAACGAAGACACTTTGGTTTGTGCCCAAGAGATGGTCAAGCGGCATAATTTTGAGCAAAGCCAGATACAAATAGCGATGCAACAAGGTAACGCCGAACCAGCCATGTATCATGTTGATAACGGGGTTGTCTGTCTGAACATGGCAAATAAAAATAGCAAAGGAGGTATAAAATCAAATATTCTGTTGATGATTTGCCTGGTATGACTACTAACAGTTCATATTTAGGTGGATTTTTAAATGGCGCTACAGCTCAGGAGGAGGCCGTTATGCATAGGTGATAATCTCAGTTAGCAATCAACATGATTTTTAAATCCAGCAACTAACTTATCTACCTGATAGATCTACTCTGTGGAACACTTTACCTAGGAGCTATTATCCTTGGACACATACTGAGGCTGTCTATTCACCCTTCGTCGCAATCTATAAGAACCTAGTTCCCGCAAATAGCGCAAACACTACGGCCAGCTACGTGAATTTTGAAAGGGCACAGGCAATACTTGGTGCCTCAGCACCCCTCAAAAAAGCAAATGAACTACAGCTGCCCGGGCCTCCGCTCCCGGAAGTAGCGTTCATCAGCATCGCTGCTATTGAGGGGCCACCCACGGTCAAAGTTGCAGGCAAAGATGACTATGTGGATGATAACGATAGAGCCTTGATGGCGCTCAAAATCCGTCAAACACTGCGAATGGCGGCATTGAACGGCCACAGAAGACTAGTTCTCGGCGCCCTCGGCTGTGGGGTGTTTAGGAACCCAAAGGAAGTTGTCGCAGAGATGTTTCTGCATATACTCAGGGAACCGGAGTTCCAAGGCGGCTGGTGGAAAGAAATTACGTTTGCATGTTATGATGTGGAGGTCACCGCAACATCAAATATCTCGATATTCAAGTCTATTCTGGATGACGAAATTGTTTGAAGAACGGGACGACTAATGGAGAAGAACATACGGAGTACTTTGAAAAATGATTTAAAATCCTGAGGCGTTTGGAGAAATTGTCATTGCAGGGCATGTAAGATTATGGAATAACAGTAGTATTATGAAAATTATAATGGGGTTGAAGCTACAGAACTCGTGACACTAGCATGCTTAATTATTAGATATATACTCGAGATACAGGAACTTGAAGAGTTAGACGAATTCGAATAATAAATTGATGCTCGCTTTGTGAAATTGTAATACTACCCGCTCAGCCCATCCAAAATATAACTGAACGCCTATCTAGATGATAAAACCACTTATATACAATAAATATCCTCCCCTCTCTCCAAATTACCGCCACCCACCAACCCGATTTTCATCCCATCGTTCCTTTCTCTCCTTCCTCAGATGGTACAGCGCTCTAACCCCTCTGTAACTCTTCACAAAGTTATCCACATCTTTACTCGCTTTAACTCCAACACCGCCTCCCCCATGATGATGCCCACTACCCCCAAACTCTCCATCCGCATCACCCAACCCGTCGTCCTCCAAAAAACTCTCTTCAAGCGCCCTGCTAACTGCATCAGCCTCGCCCACGGCCTGTCCTAACCGCGCATGTAAAGCTCGCGCAGAGAATTTGTTCAACGCCACGTCCATTTCGTTTTCCTTTTCTCGCCAGGATCGTTCTAGTTGCCTTGTTTTTAATAACGAGGAAGAGGTTGTGGCCCGCTGGTGGTCGACAGCGCCGGACAGGGATTGGAGATGGCTCGCGCGAGCGGTGTTGGCTGAGAGAGCGTTGTTTAGGACTGCAAGGTTTTGTGGTGCTGAAGGGTGCTGGGCGAGGTAGAGGGCATCGAGGAGGTGCTGGGAGTGGAGGAGGTGGAGGAGGTCATCGCGACTGTTTTTGGTGGAATTAGTTCTTTGTCATATTAGGAATTAGGGAAGTGGGTAAAATCATACGATTTATCATGCAAGATGCTCGGTATGAATAGCTCTGGAGGTCCTGAGTTTTGAGGACCCCCTGGCCCTATCTGCGGCTGCTGCTGCTGCGAAGGCGTCGGCGGGGCGAACTGCGAGGGGTTATAAGGTGTACCGGATCGAGAAGCATTATTCGAGTTTGGCTTAGGAGGCGGCGGTGGAGGGATCCCTGGTGATGAGTCGTAGTATGACGGTATCGGAGGAGTGTGCTGGTGGTATGGCGGCGAGGTTGCCATTTTGAAGTTGTTGAAGTTGAAGTGATTATGACGATGGTGTTTTAGAGGTGGAGGGGCAAGCTCCAGCCAAAACCCGCCAAAAGAGCAAAGCTCCAAGCTAAGGAAGGAAGGAAGGACTTAGCTACCTCCACCAAACATCATCCTTCCAGCTGCAACTTCAATTTGATTATTAGCCACTTTCACACCTATAAAACTTCAACCATGTCGCGAAATCTATCAGGTATCTTAAACTCTACTCTTTATTCTCGCGTGTCTTCTCATTATCATCAAATACAATATAGTAAAAGTATTAGAGCCAACAGCTAACACGCCAGCCCACCAGACGACGAGGACATGACCTCCTCCACCCCCTCCTCCCCATCCACACCCGTCAACGCTATCGCAAACCCTCACATCCCCATCCCAGCCCACCTAGACCTAAAAACCCCTCCGCAGTCCCAAGACAACACGCCCTACGTCTCGCGTACCATCGGAGCAACATCCTTCCCAACCAGCGGCGTAAGTGGTGCTGCGGCCCCAACTCTGCAAACGTCCGCGTCCACCGCCTCAGCGACCTTCCAGGAGCTCGATGGTGGTGCTGACCTAACAAGTGGCGGTGGTAGCGCTGCTGGTAGCGCTGCTGGAAGAAGACGACAGTCTGGTGCTGCGTTGGCTGGAGCGAGTAATAGCGTCAGCGTTATGCCTTCTACGGAACAAGGCGTGCCAGCGTGGTTGACGAAGAGGGGCTTGGAAGAGATTCAAAATGTCGAGGAGAGACTACTAGATCGACAGTTTAGCACCCGTAAGCTTCTCTAACTTTTATTCTAATTCCCTACTATTATCTGATACTAATCGTACATGATCTCTTGGTAGAAATGTATGGCTCTATATTCAACGATAAGGATATGAATGTACAGAAGTAGATATGGGTGGGCATCTGGAGAAAGCAGAGAGCAGTTCGAACAGAATCCCTACTCTTTTCTACGGGGTTCTCTCAATGGGATTACTGGCGTTTTGGTACGGCATTGACGAATATATAATATTGGAATCCTTTGCAAATTACAAGCGGCGCATTGTCACTTTTAGAATTGAAGGAACAGCGGCAGACTTTTGCCTTATATGTGATCGTAATGGTCATTATTTCATGATAACACCGTACATTTCTATTATAATTGCTTTCTAAATAAAATGCCTTAGATCTACCAAGATGAGTCAGCGACTTTTGTCTTCGACGGACCGGAAGCAAATGAACACGTAACAGAAAAGTAAATACATTCAGTTCTCCAAGGTGAATTGAAATTTGAATCGTTCTCTTCAATAGGACCCGAAGACCCCTTTGCAGTAAGAACGCAGTGATTTTTTGATCATCATTGTATTTATAACTATCAAATGCAAATAACTCTGCAACAAATGTAAAAGCTTACCTGATTATGAATATTAAAGGTTCAAGTTATGAGAATCATCGGGTATCTTCAAGTCGACCATCATATGTTAGCAAACTTCCTCTGCAATGAAAAAAGTTGTAACTGAGGTGCGATATATATAGAAGGGTAGATGTTGATCAGGCTAATAATGCAAAAGTTAGCTATGAACCGACCAGGATATCTTGATGGTGGGTGTATATTTGCTTACCTCATTAAATCAGATTTTTGTTTTACCGTTTCATCAATCCCGTGAAGGACCATCAAACAGTGTGAATAATAAAAAAACTCATCATTTCAACATTGCGCAGCCGAAAAGGCTATTGCCGTAGTAGCATGGGTGAAGGGGTATTGCAATGAAGGAGAGCAGCTCGTATACATACCACTAGACAGTAACAAAATGAAATGATAGAATTATGTCACGTATTTTCTCTGTTCATTCCACCCATCAGCATCTGCACCGTTCCAAAGCTGCATCTCATAATTATCCCAGCATAGATACATGATCGGTATGTCGTGTCTGATCAGCTGACGAGATCTCACCAAGTGCCGCCCTACCCAGCACGTCCTATTTGTACAAGGCGGGCGTGCGGCTCCTCTAGTTGAAGAGGGGGTGGTGACATACTGTCCGCCCGTTCGTTCAAGTTTTCCTCATGTGACCGATATACACCGTGTGTGGATGCACAGAATGGGAAAGATGTGGGTTTGTTGGAGGTGGTATTTACCTGCGCAGGACCAATATGGAATGTTAGTCGAGAGGAAAAATTTCTTCAAACTCTTGATTGACATGCAGGTAAATATTTTGGTGAGAGCGATCAGACAAGGCTGAAACTTAAAAATAAAACATGGAATCGACATGTACGTTTCCGAGGATTGAATTGATACATAAATGCATCATCGTGTCCTTTATCATCATGAAGGAGTGGGTATGCAGTTGAACTTTGAAGCAAAACTGGTGTGCGAACTTGCCTTAGAAAGAATTTACAAGGACCAACGAAGACGAGATCGTATTGGCCAATTGGACAAGAAGATACAAAATACCTGTTCTTGAATGATCTCCGTTAGTTGGGGGAATCAAAGCGACATGTTGACTGAAGCCAGTGGTGAATAAGAATGAGAGAGGATATGGGGATATTGATCAGAGTCTTATATTCTTTTCAAGTCCTCAAGGGAAATAGGAGTTGGATTGTTCACATTTTGAAAAGGGTTATCATCATATTATAACATATTGCAGTGAAAGTAGTAGATAACGGAGGGAGATGTTGCTGCGGACATACCTTCTATTGAAAGAGCGCGAAGAGGTTGAGAGATGAGAAGACGAGAAGATGAGGGAAGAGAAAATGAGAGAGAAGAAAAAAACATTGAAATTTAATTGATCTTTGATAAAGAAAATCGCGTCAAAGGCAAACTTTCCTAATTTGAAATTTCCTCAACAGGAAGGTTTGTCAGAAGCTTCAACCTCAGCTGCAACACAGTGTGTTGTTATAATGCAGGGGCCAAAGGCGCAGCTGTGCCTCGTCAGCTTCTTCCCCACAGCCATCCACGGCCATCATATTGGACTCGCCATCTGCATCACATTCCCGCTAACTCCATCCAGCCTATCGATCTGGTTGGTCGATTGCGATGGCTCGCCTGCATTATTAAGCTACTTTGCGTTTGTCCAAGTTCGCTTTTCTTTCCCCTTCTTCTCCTTCCTTTCCTTCTTTCTGGTTTTCTCTTATATAAGACATATCGCGAATCTAACATCATCCGACAGCACCCCAACTGTCTGGATTTTCTCTTAACCACACTCCGGCATGGCAGCCAACATGGTCATCCCGACGGCCATAAGGGCGCTGCGAGCCGTTGTGAAAAAAGGCATCGCCGTCGTTCGAGATAGGATTTCGCAGGCCGGCCACGACCTCGCCTCTATCGAACCGGCCCTTGCTCGCAATTCACAGCGACTCCACCCCGCCGCTCGCATCCGTCAGCAACAGCAACTTAACCGTTCTTCCAACGGCTCCCAATCTTTCTCCCGACACTATACTACCTACCGATATGGCGGCGGTGGCAATGCCCCGAAGACTCCCGTCCGCAACGCCGTCTCCAAAATCACAAAAACAACTCCCTTCGCATCCACCCTCCGTCCGAAACTATGTGGTGCCCTCCACCGCTCTTCGAACGGTTACTCCCTCGGCGGTAACGCCCGCTTTTTCTCCCATACTAGCGCTCCCGCTCAAGTGATCCAACAGGTCTCTGCCGCTATGCGAGCCTTTGTTCTCTCCGGAAAGGACATGTCCTACTACGCTTCCAAGCGCCGCAGCAATACCGACACCTACACCCGCGGGCAGATCAAAATGCATCTCGCAGCCGCCAACACCGACCGTTTGGCACCAGGCGCCTACGTCGACTTCCACCTTGCCCCCAAGTTCACCTGCCTCTCCGAATCCGACCCCGTCGGCTACACCTGCCTCGACAACTCCCGCGGCGGCTTCATGGATGAACTCGACGTCGAGCTTAACTCCGCTATGCGCGATATCACCCGAGTCCACCAGGACCTCCGTAGGCTCGCCTACCTCGGCGAACTCCCCGTGACACTTATCTCGCCTTCCACCCTTCGGGTGCACTTCCGCGGCTGCGACGCCGAGCTCGTCACTGCCCTATGCGATGAAGTCGGCGTGGTCACAGGTGTAATACACGAAGACGAGCGGTTCGCCTACGACCGTCTCATCCCCGCCGAACACCACGTCGACGCCGTGAATTGGCGCGAAATGCTCTCTTCATCCGACGAGGAGGATGAAACGGATTGGGAGCGGTATAGCGCCATCCCCTCGCACGAGATCAATAATCCGATCTTCGATGCCCTCTCCCTTTCCGACAAAATGATGGGCAACCGTGGCTCTCATTGGGAAGAGGAGAACGGCGAGGACTTTTACGACGAGATCGATCCGGGAGGGATGAGTAGCGGTGATGAAATGTTATTCATGAAGGAAGAGTATATGATTGAAAGCGGAGGGTTCGTGAATCCGTGGGTTATGCCTGTGGCCAATCGAGCTGGCGTCTTTTAAAATCGCCAATGCGCCTTCCTTTTTATATACTCGGGTCATCTTAGAATTGGTGGCGTGATCCTAGCGTGACAAGTCGGGGCTTTTTTCTTTCTTCTTTCTCAAGCGTGAGCAGATTGAGTTCCAACAACATTTCACCCTTCTTAGATGAGTCGAGTCGGCTCCTTTCTTAAGCTTTCTCCCCTTCCCTACAGATTGACATCATCATCACTACTAAGCGTTGCTACCTTCATCGATTGCTTTATATTGCGATCTTACTCAGCCTCAACGGCCAAATTTATCTTTCTTTTATGCAAATTTCATACTATGTGTTTAGTTTAACATATTCGCTTCTTGCCATTCTTTCGTTAGAAAGGCACACATATACTGAATAAACAAGATATTCTTACCACTTAGAGTACATCCTAATAATCGTAAATACTTAATCGCCTTGACCTCGCCTATCTATTCTCTTGAAGAAATAATATAGGCCAACGAAAAAAATGCCTTTCGCCAATGATAATTATTTAGCATCTCAATAATACTTTTATGCTGCATTTGCTACTTTTAGAAAAATAATTTATATAGGAATTCCCAACCCAGTAATATAAAATGCAAAAGGGTCTTCCTCTTTTGAATGCTGCTAAAAAGCTGATCATCCTAACCATGCCGATATGTAAAGACGGAGAAAAGAAGAGATAGGAAAAAGGAAGGAAGAGAAGGGAAGAAAAAATACAACTAAGTATATATACTCATAAGAAAAGAAATACCTAAAAACCCTCCATGTTCGTCTCCAAAAGCCACTCTGGAGGCAGCCACAAAACTCTCAACAGAGGAGTCTATATTTCTTTACGCCTTCACCTCAAATATATTCGCTATCGGCCACCGTTTCCTCGCCTCCTCCACATACCTTGCAACATCTCCCTTCATTTCCTTAATTATCGCCAACCCCTCAACCGCATCTTTCAACGTTGTCCCCTCGGTCTTCAACGACTCGAGCAACAAAGTCTCGGAGTCCGTCCCCTCGCTATCTGATTTCGACCCTTCGGCAGCCAATAACACCTGCCTTGTCTTCACAACCGAAATCACCACTTTGGCACCGCCGTCAATGTGGGATTGTAGGTAGGATTCGTTATATTGCGCCAGTGTGCTTTCTTTGGGCGCAAGTGTGAAACCTTCGTCTATTATGGATTGAACAGTGGGGGAGAGTTCGGGTTTCGTGTTTACTATTATACGTAGGGTTAGCAGGCAGCGGTACGAACGTGGAAGGGAATAGCTTTCGACTTACGCATTAGTTGGAATTTGATAATCTGCTCGTGAACCACAGGGTCTTCAGGAGCAATGCTGTGCGCTGCGAGCAAGCACTTCAAAGCAAGAAGATACTTTTCTGTGTAAAAAAGAGAAGAAACCATCAGCAATGATATCCACCACATTCACGAATTCGGTGACACTTACTCCTCTTCATATATACGTCAAACCCAATTGTCTGTCCCTCCAAAAACTCAGGCGAGAACTCCAACAGCGGCTTCAACCACGCCAACGCCTTTTCCAGCGGCTCCGTTGTCTGTGCAAGCTTTGCCCCCAACGGATCATCATCCTGCTTCTTCTCTTCTCCACCCTTTCTTTCATCCTTAGCTTTCGCCGCAGCCTCTGCAGCAGCCTTCTCCTGCTTTTGTGCTTCTCTCTTCGCCTTCTTCATGGCTTTTTTTCGATCTGCCGTGCTCAAGCTCTCAAAGTCTATCGAATCCTCGCCCCCATTCGCCAGCGATCCGTGTGCCAAATGCGGCTTATCGATGAGCAATAAGTAGAGCTTAATTGCATTCACGGCAGCACGCCTAAAGAACGGGTGCGACCAGAGACTGTCCTCCCACCTCACCATTTCGATATACGAACGGATCATTCCTTTTCTCAAAGAGAAAGAGTGGAAATCGAACTGATCGTCCGTCCAGTCTTCAAATATCTTGAAGACAGCATGGAATCGTTTCAGCGCAAGGCCGAGCTTACCCTGGCGGACGTATGATTCACCATCCTCTGTAATGTACCAAACACACTGCATTTCCAGTAGATCTCCAAGTGGGCCATTGACGTCATTCTAATCACAAAAAAGTATCTTTGTTAGCACACCAGCACACAGTTTTTTCTTTCAACTTGTCGTATATTGGGTAAGCTCACCCTCGTAAACAACCCCATAGTCTGGATAGCCTCCTCGTTGCAATCGTTCCTAAGCATATATTTCGAGCATTTTGTATTATAATACCTATCGCTCTTATCCTTCTTTCTCGCATTATCCATCTCCTCCATCGCCTTCCTGACATCACCCGCGTGCTTCAGAATACGTGCCAACCCTAGCCGTAACTCGCCCTGGTCCGCATTGTCTGCTGCCAATTCCAGCGCTTCGTTAATATACGACATCGCCGTATCCGTGTTCCGTATCCGCCAGTGGTCGTGGTGTTGTGAGAGGTAGTATAGGGTATAGACAAGAACGCTGTTATTGGAAGTGGCACTGCCGTTGGTCAGCTCGCCGTTCTCAGCAGGCTTCTCCTCTCGAGTCTTGGCCAGGAATTCTTCGACAAGCGACTGCAGACACTCCCGTTTCGCAACGTCACCGTAGAGCGCTTTCAAGCTGGTAAATGTCGACGGTGCAGCTCTTGGAAGTCTCCAGTCGAGGTATTTCTGAGCGACGGCCTTGAAAGCATCACCTAGGGTATAGAATATCAGTATGAAAAGCAACTTATTCTTCTAATATTTACTGTTTCTATACCTTCTTGGAAGTCCAACGGTATCCGCTTTGGTGCATCCGCTCTAGGATACTGCTCCGCAAGCTCCTCATAAATCTTCAGCTTGTCCTCCCCTTCGGCGTTCAAACTCTTCTCCAAACCCGAGTAGTATAATCTTTTCTCTGGATTTCTCTCTAACAACACTCGGTACGCTTTTTCCGCTGCCTCGTTATTCCCCAGTTTCAAATTGTACTCTGCCCTCGCCTCCAAGATGGCCACCTTATCCACCGCAGTCTTCGAAATCACTTCCAGGTGGTCCAGCGCCTTTTGATAATCCCCACTTTCGCCGATTATATAATTCTTATACAATATCGCCTCCGAATTCTCCAGATCTGACCTCGGCGGCGGTTGCTTCAGGGTTTCCTCGTACTTTGTTAGCACGTTTTCACCTTCAGCCAGGTTTCCCGCGAGATGGTAGGCGATCGCTAGACCCGTCCAATTCTGCCGTGTCTGCGGCTTCGACATGACCATCAGCCGTCTGCTCTCGATATAACCCGTGTAATCCCTCATCTGGATCTGTAAAAGCGCGAGATCGCGCAGGATCTGCTGGGATTCCGGTTCGAATCGTAGCGCCATCTTGTAGGCTTTGATGGCTTCGTCAAAGTTCTTTTGACTGCGGTAGAGGAGGCCGTAGACGTGCCAGCAGACATGGGATTTCATGTCTTGTTTTAGGGCTTCCTTGGCGATGATGAAGGCTTCTTCGGTTTTGCCCTGGCAGTTGATGAGAAGACCCTTCATGGCGAGGGTTTCGCCGTGTTTGGCGTTCTTTCTAAGGATCTATAATTTAATTGAAAAAACAAAAGAAACGTTAGCTTTGTGTATTCGGTATCGTTGAATGTGTACAATAGGAGGATATGGCATGCCTGCTCTGCAGCCTTCAAGCCCTTCTTGTACTGCTTGGTTTCGTAGAACTTGAGGACATTGCGAAAGAGAGCGGCCTCTTTCGAGGCAAGAGGTTGCACGCTGGGCATGGTGAAACTCGACTGATAATGCCACGGGATAGGTTAAGAGGAGGTTCGTGAAGATTAGGATAATATCTGAGAAGGTTATATCGTGGACATATAAGCGGTGCACCTTTAGAAGTCAAAATATGTCAGTTGTATGATTTAAGGTAAACCCGGGACCAAGGTAGTGGAGCTCTGCAAGTGCTTACACTCTGAGGGAGAGACGCACGGTGCGTTTGTCGCTAACACGGTGATGATGAGGAGTCGAGTGGAGATGATGGTAATGAAGTAACTGTAGGTAGGAAGAGTAGAGGAAGGAGTAGGAAGGTGGAGAATAAGCGGTCTGTGGTGGTGAGCGCTTGCGGTCGTGGTTAATGGCGGCGTGGAGGTGGTCTGTGGGCAGGCTGCAGAATTATTTTACATTTTGTGTGGTGTCACTGTTCGTTCAGTGCGTCGTCGGCCTTCATCCAATGCGAACCCCACCAAACAACACCTCCAACGTTTAAAATGCAACCTTTGGACAAAATATAATGCTGATATACGACTCTTACTCTACTTAAAGGGGAGATTCAAGAACAGTATTAATCGCCTTGGCCTTGGCCTTGGAGCTATCTATTTACGCAGGTGGCCCTGCAGGGGTAACAATACTTAAACCAGAGAAGAGTGCCTGGCCCATTGGAATAATAATAAACACTTCCCTCGATCACTCCAGCGTCCCAATCGGGTCGTTTGTTATAACGGTTCAAGCCCAGCTGGAAGGTCTACTTTCTCGCTCTGCCCGACCGACGGCCGGACGGCGGATCCAGGTCGCCTTTACCATTTATCGTTGTCTCCTCTTTCTTCACCGCCTTCCCTTTCCTCGAGCTCTTCGTCTCAATAGGTTGCTCCTCAGACGACTCTTCTACATCTTCTTCAACCTTCACAGCCTTTTTTCTACCTCTCTTCGCCGGCGTTGAGATATATTCTTCCTCGGTCTTGACCACCCTTGGGCCCCTCTTCCCCTTTTTTACTGGCATTACTTCCTCTTCTTCATCGTCTTCCTCTTCATCTTTGATAGCCTTCCTTTTCTTCTTCACGCTCTTCTTCTTCTCGTCCTCACTATCTTCATCACTACCCCCAGCCTCAACCTTGACCGCTGCCCCACCCGTAATCTTCTGTCTCGTCTTCACATACGCGCTCGTCCTCCCTCCTACCTTGACAAAATCAATCTTCTCACCGTTAGGTAGTTCGTTCTTTTTCTTCCCTTTACCCCACCTATGCTTGAATAACCAGTCCGTAGGGAACTTTGCTGACTCTCCCAGAAGGTCACAGGCCGTCTGGCAGACGTAAAGCGTAGAGTCGTATAACTGTTTCTGTTGTGCTTCCGAGAGGGTGTTCGAGTATTGCTCTGGATGGATTCGCGCATGATATAAAATTTCATCCCCAACCCAATTTCCAACGCCACTGATGAACGATTGATCGAGCAGGAGGGCCTTCAAATATTCGCGTCAGCCTCTCCTTCCCCTCGTAGCTTAATTTGTACTTCTTTATGTTGTCGGAATAGAAGGACAATACATACCTTCACTGGCACCCTCCTTTTATTCAAGATAGCCCTGAACCAACTTTCTTCAAACCCGTCCACGACCGGATCTGGGCCATTCTCCTTCAACGGACTGACTTTCCTGATCTGATCCGCTGGGACATCCATGAGCCTTACCCTACCCAGCCGTCTTGCATCTGTGAACGCCACATTGTTCCCCTCATCTTCCATTTCGAGCGTGAATTTCATGAAACGGGGAGGCCAGTCGATTGGTTGTGAAGGTTCATCGTCGGCTACGTCGGCACGGTAGTGGGCTTCAGGAGCTTGACTAAAGGTTATCCAACCGGTCATTCCGAAGCTATGTCACTTATTAATATATGTCATCGGTTTTGTAATTGAAACATAAAGGTTGTACATACTGCATGAGAGGATGCGGAGGCGAATCCATTTCAATCCTATCCATTTACGTCAATCACCTCTATCACTTATACAAATACTTTATTCGAGTAGCTTTTGAAGCTTTCGTACCAGAAGTATTTCCCTTGCTGCCTATATTCCCTATCAGAACCAAAGTTGAATCTAAATCATCCTTGTGGTAGAAGCTACATACCGTGCGTCCACGATTTTCTTCCCAAGCATGGCCTTCATGAAGGCGGAATGGGTTGTGTCCTTGAAGACGATTGTATCTTCGTTGGCGACGACCTATTGGGAGAGATATTAGTATGAAACAATGCTGACTTTGTCTAATATATAGGAAGACTTACATTTTTGATAGTCTTGCCAGCTAGATACTTTTTGATATAGCTAAATTTGGCGCAAGTTAGCAACCTCAAGAAGGTGTAGATACGGAAATCTGACGTACTGGACAACCCGCGCGATCTCTGCAATCTCAGGCATGATGGAAGCGTTAGAAGCTAGTATTCAGCAGCGTTTTATAAAAAATGAATTTGCGATTTGAAAGGTTCGTGTAAAGATGAACGCGAAAGCGGCGCGACAGAATGTGATATATTACTCCTGGCGGAACAGCCGGTTTGCTCCAGAGGTATGATTAGTCAGCAGAAATTACTCACGGACGCCTCGCCAATCCACGTGATCGGGTTCAGGATGCAAAAGAAAGACATCTTTGCTTTTCTGTCAGACAAGTAATATTTGTATGTCCACCGTAATCCCATATTTACAAGACAAAATATATAATATATAATCATTGTCATCGGCAGGCGAACAGAGACACAAGTTGGTAATAACTTGGTAATAGTAGTACAAGCATAGACAAGGCGCAACACAAGAATATATGGACATTCCGACTCGCGATCATTTTTTATCACCATCACATCAACAACTTCGACATTAAACATCGATATCAGCATCAACATCGATCAAACTAACATTTCCCAGGATGTCTGTCAACTGTGCCCACGACTCGTGCTCCCGAAGCATGTCAGTTGCACCTCCCCAAGGCATAACATAACATAACGCTATACGATGGTGTTCCTATAAATACTTCCTATAGCTGGTCTTGGCGCCAACGAGTGTGTGCGGCTGAACCGGGGGTCCACAGCCTCAACCATCCTTCAACGCTCGATGTTTGATGTACAGCCAAGACACACAGCTCTTCTTTTGCTTTCGTGCTTCAGCTTACCCTTCTAAGCAACGACCAGGGTATAATTCCAGTGCTTGGAGCTTGGGGCTATTCCAAATGTTCATGGTTTGAACTCTTTTGCTGCTTACTACCACACTCGCTCTAGGCTCGTTTTTTTTCTTCGCTCTTCAGCCTCGAAGACAGACGGTCATATGAAAAAGAGAATCTGATCCAACAGCCCTTCTCTTCTTCTTTCTTTCCCTCTCTCTTCTTTTTTTCACAGTTTTCCTTCCTCCATTCTCCTTTGTTCGATAAAGGCGATAGAGAAGCGAGCGAGCGAGAGAGGGATGGATTTACGCCGTTAGATATACAAATACAACACACTGCGACTGAACACAACCCCCACTATCTTTCAGCTATCACCGTACTTGAAAAAAGCTATCTACAGTTGGAGTTTGTTGGAAAAATAAAGAAAAGATGAAGGAGAAAATGGAAAGGGCTCTCCTCTCCACCCTGATCAAAATGCACTCCTCCAACCTCGCCAAACGGCAGAATAACAACAATAGCAACATGCCTATGCCTGGTGGCGATCACTTTGGCCGCGAAGGCTATTGGTATGGTCAACCTCGCTGGGCTATGATCCTTGGTGCCGTCCTCCTCAGCATTCTCTTCCTCACCCTAATTTGTATCGGTTTCCTCTACGCTTTCCGTCGCAATCGTCGTCCAAATTCTCCAACTCCAGCGGAAATTAAACGTACAATCGCCCACCAACGTCGCATGAGCGGCATCTCCGACGATGATCCGGACAGCATCAAGCCCGTCAAGCGCCTCCGCTCATTCCACATGAGAGGCGCAATGAGCCCAGATACAATGTCCCCGCGAACGCCCAAAACTCCAGGAACTCCAGGAACTCCAGGAACCCCAGGAACCCCAGGAAAGGACGGTTTGTTCTCCAGATTCTTCAGGAAGAAGGGCTCGGGTAAACGCCTAGCGCCGCTCGATGAGGAGAGAGATGGCAGTGATTCTTATGCCTCGTTGAACGCTTACCCGGATACTCCAGCTCTCGACGAGAAAATGATGCAAGCTTCCCCGCCACCTACTCCTGCGCCTGCATTCGGCTGGTCTTCAAATGTGGGTCCTAGCCCGGGTCCGGGAGGACGACGGAGTACTGTGGACGGCAGCATGAACAGGGATCAAAACAGTGGTGTCGGCGAGCAACTTCCAGCTTATAAAGATACCAGACCGCCAATTGGCCAACGAGAGAGTGATAGCTTTTTGCAGACGAGCAACAAGAGGGCTAGTTTGAATCCGAAGCGCCTAAGCGCCGGCTACGATGAGAATTTCCAGACTAGGCCGAGTGGTGGACTTTTTGACGATGACGATATAGATGAGAAGAGGCCATTGAACTATGATCCGGATTCGAGGAGCGGGCATTAAAGAGCTGAAAAGAAAGGATACTTTTTTCCTTTGAATCCCAGAGGCAATTTATGAGTAAAGAATTTCATTTTCAAATTTTTCTTCATTTTATGGGTCGGAAGGGGGGGAGGGGATGTGTTTTTGTTAGAGTACAAAAAGCCATGGTTTGGAGGGATTTATACTGTCTTATTTGTCGCTCTCTTCTTTCATTTCTTTCATTAGGGCATCCCAGGAGTTCTAAAGCGTCAATCTTTTGGATCGAGTTTTTTACTCATGTTTTTTCTTTTTTCGTAATGTTTTCCATCACAAAAATGTATTGTTCAATATACATATTTGGACCATTTTTTATTTCAATTTACGTATGAGACTACGATCAACCTTACAGAATAATTCACATTTTATGCTCAAAACCTATTACGTGAATGCGAGAAAATATTATTCTAGAGAGATTTCATTCTTTTTCATTTCTAGATTCTCTATATAAAAAAAAGGTCTCTCTTATCTTGAAAGAGAAACCCTACCTTCTCTTCAAATTCTGTGTTGAAACAGAACCAAAAAAAATAATAAAAACCTTTTAGTGCGCCAGCCAGTTAATATAAATTATAGTCCCCCAAATTCCATGCTTGTATCCGAGTTGTAAAATAAAGGCGCCGAATTTGTACATAAAAAGGACCATAAGAGAGGAGGGAAAACAGAAGAGAAGCATATACCAGTACACCTCCCTTTTGATTCTTTCCCCCCTCCTTCGTGTGTTCTTCGGTTTCTCTCTTTGTTTTTTCTTATATAGAAAATCCCACACTTTGATGTTGAAATACCTCCCAGTTGTTGAATAACCGCTTTTCGTTGAAACCCCTCTCCCCGTGATCGAATGCCGTTGAAGACAAGGAAAACTTTTGAAATTTTTTGCAAAACATGTTTCTTCCCCTATTTCCGTTTGGGGAAAAAGAAAGATAATGATAATAAAAGAAGTAGTAGTTCAATACTTTCCCAGTTGAATGTGGTCATATCGTGTCGTTAAAACAAAGGAAAAGGAAAAAGGAAGAGAAAAAAAAAAAAAAAAAAAGACATTATATCTTGTTGAAGACGGTTATGTGAAAATGTAAGAAGTTAAAAAGGAAAAGGACATTAAGCGAAAAGAAAAATCTCTGCTTAATATCTGTAGAGCTCGGACTTGAATGGACCCTCAATGTCCAAGCCGAGGTAGTCGGCCTGCTTGGTTGTCAACTTGGACAGCTTAACGCCGAGATGATCGAGGTGGAGTCTGGCGACTTCCTCGTCGAGGATCTTGGGGAGAACGTAGACACCAACGTCAAGTTTGCCCTGTTTATAACATTATCAGCACGGACATATATAGATGATGGGGATTGTGAGAGATGTTTCAACTTACACCCTTGCCGAATTCGACGTGGTTCTTCTGGAAAGACTCGTCGTTCTGCTTGAATAGGAGGATTTGGGCGAGGACCTGGTTGGTGAAAGAGCAGCTCATGACGAAGGAGCTGTGGCCGGTGGCACAGCCCAAGTTAACGAGACGACCCTCAGCGAGGAGGATGATGTGTCGGCCGTTCTTGAGCTCGTATCTGTCAACCTGTGGCTTGATGTTGACGACGTCCTTGGCGTTGGCCTTGAGCCAGGCGACATCGATTTCAATGTCAAAGTGACCAATGTTGCAGACGATAGCATCGTTTTTCTATGAAGTACATGTAAGAATTTTTTCCAAGAAAACCTCAAGGGAGTGAAGTAGAGAGCTTACCATTTGTTCGAAGTGCTCGCCAGTCAAGATGTCACGGCAGCCGGTGGTGGTGACAAATATCTGACCGATCGATGCAGCCTCATCCATTGTGGTGACCTGGTAGCCGGAAACGGCAGCTTGGAGAGCGTTGATGGGATCAACTTCGGTGACAATGACGCGAGCACCCATGCCGTGGAGGGCCATGGCGCATCCTTTGCCGACATCACCGTATCCAGCAACGACAGCGACCTTGCCAGCAATCATGACATCGGTGGCACGCTTGATACCATCGACAAGCGACTCACGGCAACCGTACAAGTTGTCAAACTTGGACTTGGTGACCGAGTCGTTGACATTGACGGTTGGTACGAGCAACTTTCCTTCCTTCAACATGCGGTACAAGTGGTGAACACCAGTGGTGGTCTCCTCGGAGATACCATAGCAGTCTTTGAGCATCTCTGGGTACTTGTTGTGGACGAGACCGGTGAGATCACCACCATCATCGAGGATGAGGTTGAGGGACTTGCCGTCCTTGAAGGCAATGAGCTGCTGCTCCAAGCACCAGTTGTACTCCTCTTCGGTCTCACCCTTCCAGGCAAAGACTGGGACACCAGAGGCGGCGATGGCAGCAGCGGCGTGGTCTTGGGTGGAGAAGATGTTGCAAGATGTCCAGGTGACCTCGGCACCGAGAGCGGTGAGGGTCTCGATGAGGACAGCGGTCTGGATGGTCATGTGCAAGCAACCAGCAATTCTGGCACCAGCCAAGGGCTGCTCAGCAGCGTACTTGGCCCTGGTGGCCATCAAACCGGGCATCTCGTTCTCAGCCAGATCAATCTCCTTTCTGCCAAAGGCAGCGAGAGAGAGGTCGGCGACCTTGAATTTCTGAGCTGGGGCACTCATTTTGCGTGTATGTGTGTGTAGAAGATCTGCAGCACAACTGTTAGAATAAACCAATGCTTGTCAAGAGCTTCCCTTCTCGCGGCAAGGAATTAAAAAAAAACTCCCCCATTCACTTACAATTGATAGGATTAAAAAGGCGGTGGAGATGGAGAGATGTGAGGGGATGAAGAGAAAGGAAAAAGAGGAGAAGGAGAGAAGGAGAAAAGCGAATTTTATGTGCAGGGACTTTACAGGGACTGCATTTTGCTAGCTAAGCTACCAACAGCTCAGACTTTTCACTTTGCACACTTTTTTTCGCTGGCTCGGTTTTTGCCGGCGTTTCTTCGCCGGACAAAAAACCCCCAACAGGCACTCCTCTCCCTTTTAGCTACCAGCTACGGACGAGAGAGCTATCTTCGGAGCTACCCCTCCCTGCATGTCGCTTTGATTGGCTGACAGACTGCCTGTCAGTGATAAGCTACTTTCAATAGTTCGAAGTATCACACTCAGAAGATATATCAATCAATCAATCAATCCACCATACAATACAGTATAATATGAAATATAATCTCGTCGACCCCGCTGCACGATAACAACCACGCGCTTGTGTGTTGCACAGATTAAGCAACCTCTCCTTCTCTCGCTCTCGCTCTTGCCACCACCACCAACCATTCCATCGACAATACCATCTCAAAGGTCCCCTACATCACAATCACTACCAAAATGCCTCCTCCTGATACCATTCCCGAGAAGTCCTACTTTGAAACTCAGAGAGAAGTTTTGATCGAGGAGATATGCAAGGTTCGCGCCCCTCCCCCCTACACACCGAAACCCCGCGTCACACTAACTTATCAACACTCAGGCATTCGACCAAGTCCTCCTCAATCTAAATCATCTCAATCGATCACTCGAAGGTCTCACGGATGTACGTAAATTCGCAATTATCGTTCAACGCTGTCTTTTTACTTGAAGGCGGTAAAAACGGCATATATCTTAGCGTTGATTTATTTATTTATTTGTTTTTGGGACGCGAACACTAACTCGAGGGTCTTATAGGTTGGACAAGAATTCACCGAAATAGAAGCTCTCTGGAGTAAATTCGACACAGTGATGTCGCAGCCGCAGAAGGACGTCGGTCCCAGTCCTGGATCTGGTGGGGAGAGCGCCCAGTGAAGATATTCTTCGCACTATCCGTCACGACAACCCTATCATTATCAACATCTGGACAGTTTTTGCGAGGGCACCACACGTGCACCATTCGATAGTTTCAATGCAACTTGGCGTCTCGGAAACATGAAATTTTATCATATACAACAATTTAGACACCTTTAGAGCGCTGGAAATCGCCCATTCACTGGAAACTAGAATCACCTGAGCTGGATACTACAATAATTTAATTCTATTTGTTTTACACTATGAGATCCATCTCTCTATCATACATTCCCAAAAAGGCCTTTTGTTTACCCGAAAAACCCCCAACGATGCTTTGAACGAAAAACTTAACAGGATATTACACAAAAGTCTAGAATGGTATCTTTTAACGCCTTTGAACAAATGAAAAAAATGAAAGAAAAAATACTCCCGAAGAGAACGCCGGCTATAATGAAACTATCCCACCAAAAAGAAGAATAAAAAGCAAAGAGATTGTTATCCGCATTTCAATCGATCCACTTGCCGATGCTCCATGAGGTGGCACCTTCTTCAACAATAAACTTCAGCCTCTCCACCCTCCACTCCAGGTATATATTTCGAACAGCCTCCATGGCCCGGACATGGCCCTATAATTTCTGTTAGAAAAAAAGGAACCAAGAATACTTGATAAACAGACAAGAGAAATATCTTACCGGTCCAGCCCCTCCTTTCTTAGCATCGTCGCGATGTCGCCAGATGCAAGTTGCCAAATTCCTTCCGGTCTCCTTGTGCGGTGTTCCAAACCAGTACTTGAGCAATTGTCCACTGTTCACAGCTTCCAAATGGGCGTCTTTATCAAGCTTCCCCAAGTGGGTTCTATCCGCATCGAACGGCAGCTTGGACCGGAATACGATGATGTAGAACTCCGACCTCGGGTATGCGTACCCTTCCTTGGAAGAGAGCTTTTGAACGGCTTCCACGACTTGATCCCAGTTGAAGGCTTCATCGTATGGCTCAATGGCGTAGTCTGCGGTGTGCGCGTTCATGATGGTGAGCGCCTTTGCTAAGAGCTGGTTCGGACGGCTTAGAGTATCGAGGTCGAGCATGTGATCTTCGTCTAGGTAGGGGGATGCGACGAGGAGGTTTCGATGCAGTCTGCCGGAGAGGTCGATGGTGTCAATGATAGCTGGGTCGACTGATTCGCCGATGCCGGGTACCTGGCGGGAGGCGGCGGCGTGGAATTTGATGTCATCTGGGGTGGCGGACTTGGTTACGACGTCTGGGGGCAGGATGAACGAGTTTCCGCCGTTCGAGTGATCTATCGGGCAACCAGGCTTTTCAACAGTCGAATGGTGATCTGCGGGACAACCTGAGGATGGCTGAGCGGGAGATGCGAACGGCCATTGGGAGGTGATGCCGGTGAGAAAGTCCAAGGCGCCCATTTTACAGGCGTGTTATTGTACAAACAGAAGAGAGAAAGGGTGATTTGTTTGAAGATATGCGAGAAAAGTGAAGATGGAAGAGGGAAGAGAGAAAAGAGAAAAGAGAGAGAGAAAGAGGACGAAGGTTCTTTGTTGAAGCTTAAAAATCAATCTGCTCGATGGTGTGATTGAGAGGCACGAAACCAACTAAACCAACAGCAGAAGCCTGGTAGTCTGAAAGAAACACTGGGGTGGATGTGGTGATTAGAGCGTTCGGAGTAGGGAGCTCGAGGGGAGCTAGAACGGGGATTTTATACAGGTACTGCGACTAGCTGGTTAGCCTAGTAGCTGCCACCAAGCAATGGTACAATTCACAACAGTTACGAGGCCTCCCTGGAATTCACGGCAACAAATGCCATATCACGACTAGGACGCCGACGCTAAGAGAACTCTTAGCCAGATGGCGACTTTTGAGATATCAGCTGTTGTGCTCATCCCCCTATTTCTTTTCTTTCTTTGACTTTTGGGTTTTTCTATGTTACGTTCCACTGATTGGATCTCGGACGTTCCTCTCTGCGTCTGCATGTGTATAAAAGCAGGCAAGTCATATCACACATTGATTTAAGCAGCTACTTCGTACATGAAATGTGATAGTGGACAAATTAAGCTCAATCGGCTCTTGAGCTATTTTGGGCCAACTTGACCAACTTTGACCCAACACAACAACCTATTGCAACATTGAACCAGTTTCATTGCGTGCTCAATCACGCAATGAAGCTTGAAGGATAGCGACAGTCTAAGAACGAAGAAGATATAAACCCGGCTGGTTCGCCCCTGTTGGAATGCTGCTTCCGATTGAGATCGGATCCACGAGCGACTTTTTTTTTTTTTTTTTTATTTTTCGTTTTTCTTCTAAAATTTTTATTACATTCTATTTTTCAAACTAGCTAACTGGTTGGTTGGCTATCGCTTTTCGAACGAGCGTATCCGGTTAATAAAGCGAACGAAACAACTTGTCTCGACGTTATCTCGAGCTCTCTTCCTCTGGACTGTCACGCCTTCACCACCGCCATTGACATCATTTTGCACCTTCGACTCGCCATTTTATATCGCCATTGCTTAAAATTATCGCATACGTATACTCATACATACACACACACACACTATTTTCCAACCGCTTTCTTCCGACCTGTGCAACTTTGCGCCGATGCGCAGTGATAATGGAGTGGAATTATGTACATGCCGTCATCCTCATAATATCATACAGATGCCAATATTTATAATATAATATATAATATACCAAGCGAAACAAGATGGGGGAAAAAAGGAACTCCGAATACCGTATATTTATTATAGGACCCAAAACCGCTTAAAGGAAGATAGGGAGAGATGGAGAGATGGAGAGAAGAGATGTAAAAGAGCAAGAAAAGAAGAAAAAAACCAATGACTCGGGTGAAAGGGTCGGCCCGAAACTGCAAACTGTGACCGAATTTTCGTATGCAGAAGACAGAAATCACGATGATGCCCTTTTATTCTTCCACTCCTCGTACGCTTCCCTCCACGTCATCCCGCTCATGCCGTCCGCGCTCCGGCTTTTTACCACTTCCCAGGTTCTATAGCGTAATCGTTAGTCTCGTTTCCCCCCAGATATTTGAAAAAAGTGTCGTAATATAAAAAAGTGTGTGAGATGTATAAAACATACCTTTCCCGTACGATATCCTCCACCCCTCTCTCATTCCTCACCACGCCGGCCAACACCTCCGTCCTGCTCTCTTTCGGGAAATATCGCCCGCTGTAGGGATCCAGTCGTTCGTCTACGATCTTCTGCTTCTCCTGCTCGTTCGCCTTGGCGATCGCGCTGGCGTCCGGATCGTTCGGGTCCGGCGAAGTAGCGACGATGGCGCAATAGGTTAATACTTCGGACCGACTAGACCACGACGGGTAGAGCGTTGTGTTTAGGAAGTCTGTGAGCGCCGGAGTGGGGATTAAACGGTGGGAAGGGTGTCGGGTGGAGGTTGTGGACGGGTTGAAGGTTGGAGGTTGGGAGAGGGTGTTCAGTTGCTGTGAGATTGTATCGTCGGTTGTAGAGCGGGAGAGGTGGAGGAATTCTATTTTGGAGAAAAGTTTATTAGTTATTTTGTTATATTGATTTATATAAATCGAGATTTAAGAAGTGGGGAGTAATACCTTTCAACGTCGAGGTGGAAAAGCAGAATTGAGGCGTTAACGTGGGGAACGTCTCGTTGAAAGATGTCATCGGTGACGGAGAAGAGGTGGGATGTTGCTGCTGGCGAGCAGAACTTTGGTCTTGCGGCGGGGCTTTCCACATCAGAGTAGTCTGTAGATACGTTAGCTTAGCTTTAGTTGTGTAGCCTTGAGGCGATAGAAAGGGCGTACTCACTTTGAGGAAGAGTTGAAGTTTATAAACCAAGTCGTCTGGTACGTATAATAATATAATATGAGTCCGATAAGATCCTTGATCGTTAGCAGCTATATGTAGCTCTCCAGACAATTTTTTGCTTGGCGCAGAACCTGAACTTTCTGTCGCAACAACTTTGTTTTTTCCAACAATTTTTTTCCCATTCTCTTCTTCGTTTCTCAAAAGGATCCTACCATCTTTTTTGGTCCGAAATCCTTCAAAATGGCCAAAACGAAAACCAAATCCTCCAAAAAGACCCGCCGGAAAGAATCCGCCCCGGCATCGCTCGCTTCCGTCCTCCAAAATATCGTAAAGCACGAGCATCAGTCCCAGCAATCCACCAACATTGACGCCCTCGTAGCGAAAGCTTCGAGCCAGCTTCAAGAAGAATCAAACCCTCAGCAGGCCTTAAAAACTATCACATCCGCTCTCACTAAAAACCCCGTTTCCTTACCGGCGCTCGAGCTCGCCGGTGAGATCAATGTCGAGCTAGGAGATATACCTACCGCTATACAATGCTTTACCACGGCGACACAGTTGGACCCCGAGGGTACTGCGAGCGGTGCAGAGAAGTTTCTATGGTTGGCGCAGTTGTGCGAAGAGGGCGGTGAGGTTGCGATTGGGTGGTACGAACGGGCGGTGGGCGTTTTGAGGGCTGCGGATGGAACCGGTATCGTGCAAGAGATGGGCAAGGAGAGACTCTGCTCTGCACTATGTGGTATGGCGGAGATTTACATGACGGATTTATGGTAAGTCTTTACGCATAGCTTTCTATCTATATTTATATATATGGATTACGGATGGGAATATGCTAATCTAAAGTTAATTGTGAAAAAAATAGTATGAAACCGGACGCCGAATCTCGCTGCGAGACATACATCACCGAGGCACTGCTCGTTTGTCCTTCCTCGCCGGAGGCTCTATCGACTCTGGCATCCATCCGGATCTCGCAATCGAAACCAGACGATGCGCGAGCAGCCCTATCCCGATCGCTGGAGGTTTGGAAGGACCTAGAGCCCGATGACGACAAGATACCTGCTTATCCGTCAAGAATGAGTTTTACAAGATTATTAATGGAGTGTGAGATGTACGAGGAAGCGGTAGACGTGCTCGAGGGGCTACAAGAGGAAGATGATCAGAATGTGGATCTGTGGTATTTGGGCGGTTGGTGTTTGTTTTTGATCGGGGCTAGATTAAAGGCGAAAGAAGAGACGGGAGGCTTGAAAGTCCCCGGTGCTAGCGCTAACAGCAACGGAGGGGAGCAGGAAGGAGAAGAGGAAGACTGGAGAGATACGTGGGCGGCTGCGAGGGAGTGGCTGTGGAATTGCGAGAAGTTGTATAAAGCTTTCGAGTGGGAAGATGAGGGAATCAAGGAGCATGCGTCCGAGCTATTGGGCAATATCAGCCAAGAACTCGGGGAGGCGAAACCGGATGAACCAGAAGGGGCAGACGAAGAAGTAGAAGAGTGGGAGGATGAAGACGACGAAGATGGAGACGAAGAGATGAAGGATTCGTAGAACAGATATCGTGGTACGTGCATGATTTACTTTGCTCATGAGGGACAAAGGGTTGAACGGGTTATGGAGTTCAAGGGATTTGATTTAAATATTCTGTATATACCTCAGTTAGTAGTAGCCATGATGTACCGTTTTCATATAGAACACTAAAAGTTACCGAGGGTCTTGTTACCGGAATAAATATTCATATACTTTATTATTTTTTATCTTCTCAAATTGTGTATATTTTCGCGGCCAAGCTGTGGCATGGCGCATGGACGTTGGCGCTTTGGCGGGGCAAAAAGCTTATGGTTTGTGCGCCCCACCACTCTCTCCAACAACAAAGAATTACAATAATATAAATGCCCCATCCTCATCCTTCCTCCTCACCATTCGCATCATGTCTGCGACAGAAGAACAGGAACAAGAGTTAGAGGTCTTGGAGAGCATCTACCCAGATGAATTGACAAGTAACGTATCCCTCAATATCCACATCACAGAAAAAAAGGCCCAGCTAATAATAAATTTAGAGATCTCCGACACGGAATTCACAATTCGCATATCCCTCGATGAACCCGCAGTCGACCTCGACGCCGAAGGATATGAAGCTCGTACGCACACACACACACACACCCATACCATAGCGACCTCTAAGCGAAACTTAATCAATTAATACCTTCTTATATCTGTCTTATAGCCGCGATTATCCTCCGGGTAGCATACCCCGCGAAATACCCTGAAGAAGCACCTAACCTCGAACTCTCCCTCCCGTCGGCATCAGACCACCCCCTAACTTTCCCCGATGACGAACCACCCCTTCAAGCCGCGCTTGCGACAGCGATAGAAGAAAACATGGGTATGGCAATGGTCTTCACGCTCACCACAACACTCAAGGAAGCCGCGGAGACCATCCTCAACGCACGTGCCGACGAAGCCCAGCGCGCCCGTGAGGAAATCGCAAGAATAGAAGAGGAGAAGGAAATGGAGAAGTTTAGAGGAGAGCTTGTCACCAAAGAAGTGTTTGAGAAGTGGAGGGAGGCTTATCTTAAGGAAACAAAGGAGAGGAAGGAGAAGGAAGCGCGGGAGAAGGATGAGGCTGAAGCCAAGAGCGGTAGGAAAGGCGGGAATACAGGCGGGCTTGGGCTTGCGGGCAAGAAGTTGACCGGGAGGGAACTATTCGAGCGGGGACTGGCTGGTGGTGGTGATGACGATGATATAGAGGACGAGGTGGAGGAAGAGACGCCCGATGTTGGCAAGTTGGAGATTAATGCTTAGTGCCATTGATTCTGATCCCCAGATATCGATACCGCCCCAGTAGCACTCCTACGGAGCTCTTTATGTGCAGATTTACTGTAATAATAACAATGCCCAGCATAGCAGAGCGCGAATGTCGTGGTTGTTCATCCGCAACTGGGGAGAGACTGCTGCCTATCGAGCAGTAGTAATCGATTACATGATTGAAGGGCTGAAGCCTAGAACGAAAAAATATGTATAGACACGTCTCCCGCGCATGCAAGAGCTAGCGTGCGAGTACCTGGTACTTCTCTCGTAATGTGAATCTAATCGCAATTTTCCTTGAGATCATGAGAGGATGCTACTGACGCTATATCGCACGATAAGGGTGGGGCTAGCTCGACACCGCCCTCCACATATCAGGTATATGCAATGCCTGGGGGAAACCGTTACGGGCCAATAGACAGACTGCAGGGAAAGCATACCAGGTTAAAAATATTGGCATACGCAAAAAATCACGAATGGTCCAAGCGCTTCCCTTCTCGCGAATATTTGCCTCTGTTAAAGTTTTCGTCCCGTTGGAATTTCCCGCCTTCAACGACGGTGAAGGCGAGTTTTCCGTCGGCCGTTCGGGAAACCAGCTTTAAATGCGTATACGTACCTGATCCGCTCGAAAATCCTTTCGTGACTTCGCAAGTATCTTCACCAATACGGAGTACGCCGTAATTATAGTTGCACTTTTTTATTTCGTATCCAAGGAAAGTTCCGAATATCACGTTGACTGGAATGAGATCACATAAAAGGGACGCTGGATCCCGCGATATTCATCATGGGCATCACCATATTCCCCTACTACTCCTCCCCCTCCTCTAGCTCACTCCTCGCCTGCCGTCTGGGCGACGTTTCAATTACTAGATAAACTACTAGATAAACCAATTGCCCGGGCCGGTTTACCAAATCTTACCTTCTCTAGCTCTGCAGCCATGGTTCCGTGTACTGAACCCACGACGACGATAGTCGCCGGCACCTCTTCAGAGCGGCCAATTGGCAAAGTCTCGCAAGACCAGCTGCAAGCCGACGCCGATGCTACGCTCATTAACTACGGCACTCCGTTCTACAAGGACATCATTGTCCGGGCCGAGGGCCTGTACATTTATACTCCGTCCGGCCACCGCATGCTAGACTGGACCTCGGGCCAAATGTCCTGTCTGCTCGGGCACGGTAACCCGGAAATCGTGGACGTGATCTCGCACCATGCTGCCAAGCTAGACCACCTGTTCAGCGGCATGTTGAGCCCTCCCGTGATCAATCTGGCGAAACGGTTGACGGGGCTGACACCACCGGGGCTGGACAAAGCCATCTTCCTGAGCACGGGGGGCGAGAGCAACGAGTTTGCCATCCGGATAGCAAAATTCTTTACAGGAAAGTTTGAGATTGTGGGGTTGAGCGCCAGTTGGCACGGGGTTACGGCGGCTGCTATCGGGGCGCAATATCATTCTGGAAGAGCAGGCTACGGGCCCGTGGTAAGTTTTTTTTTTCCTTTTCATTTTTCGTTTATTATTATATTATTACATGTAAGAGAGGGTAGGAAAAATAGGTAGATGTCTTTGATGATCGGCATCGCCGAAAGGGAAAAAGGTCTGGCGAGCTCCGAGCTGGGCTGTTGCCTAAGCTTAAGCTTAAAATCTCCCTGTGGAACCAACACGCAAAATGCAACAAATTGTCATCATCATGTTACACGCTATTATCATGAGCTTCTAGTTTTGAAGGCTATTATTGATTAATAACGAAAATGAAATTACGCAGATGCCCGGCAATTTTGCTCTCCCGGCTCCGAACGCCTATCGTTCTATTTTCCGCCACCCGGATGGCACCTACGACTGGCGCACAGAACTCTCCTACGGCTTCTCCCTCATTGACCGCCAATCCTGCGGCTCCCTGGCCGCCGTAATCCTCGAACCGATCCTCAGCTCCGGTGGTATGCACCCGTTACCCGCCGGCTATCTCAAAGCTATAAAAGAACACTGCGACGCCCGCGGCATGCTCCTCATAATCGACGAAGCGCAAACAGCCATCGGTCGAGCCGGGGATATGTTTGCGTTCCAGCATTACGCCGAAGACGAAGGCGTCGTACCGGATATTCTGACGTTGAGCAAAACGCTGGGTAACGGGATTCCGTTGAGCGCTGTGGTGGTCAGCGATGTTGTGGCCGAGAAGACGCGCGAGGCCGGGTTTATGTACTACACGACGCATTTGAACGATCCGTTACCTGCGGCTGTGGGGGATAAAGTGCTTGAAATTGTGGTTAGGGACGAGCTCGTGGAGCGCTCGAGGAAGTTAGGTGTAGTCTTGCAGGAAGGATTGAAGAAGCTGCAGAGTAGGTACGGGTGCATTGGAGACGTTAGAGGGAGGGGTCTTATGGCTGGCATGGAAATTGTGGAGGATAGGGAGACAAAGACACCCGGGTTTGAGCTGGGGAATAGGATTGGAGATAGGATGGCTGAGTTAGGTGTTTGGGCCCAATTAGGAACACATCAGAGTTTCGCAGGGGTATTCAGAATCGCGCCGCCGATTACTATTACTGAAGAGGAGCTGAGAGAGGGGCTTGAGGTTATGGAGGAGGCATTTAGGAGTTCGGAGGGTTCGGTGCCACTTTATTGAATTAAAGTTATCGTGAGGAGTAGATGTGTCATTATTCTAGTATATACAAACAAAAAAGCCTACTGTGTGCTTTATCTCAGAATCGCAAGACGCGCTTAAAATCAAGTACTCCCATAACCGCCCGCCGCATACCAAATAATAATCTCAAAGAAAAAGCCCAGATAAAACCAACTCCTTATAACGACTAAGTAGAAATATTCATCCCATCGACAACCTGCGCTGTATTCCCAAATAAGCTCTGCCAAATGTCATCTATCGCATCAAATCCTCCCAGAGGATCGAACGGCATTAATGTCGTATCATTTATAAATTGGAAAGCATCTTCATCAGTCATGGTGTTGGCGACGGGAGCCGCAGCTACGACTGCCGGGTCAACCGCCGTTGCAACAGCCACCGGTGGCGCAGAAGACTGAACTCTCGATATCAGCTCCGCGCAACGCTCTAAACACAAATCACCAAGTTCCCATCCGTGATTATCGCGGTGTAATTCTAGGTTATCTTTCAGCGATATCAACGTCGCCGCGCACGCTACTTTTATCGCCTGGTTTTCTGTCTCAACGGCGCACCGCAGCAAGATCATTGTCGCGACGACTAGCAGATGGCTAGTATACGGCAGCCAGAATTCCTGCAACTGCGCCGGCGTGAGGTTCGACACGAACCCCAAAACCTTGGTAGCCGATACTTGTAAATCTACCAGGCATTCGTGAATCATGCTCACGTTACTACCGTTATGCGATTGTAACCATGCAGCTCGCAGGTTTAATCTGCTGAATAATAGCTTGGCGGATAGATAGCAGAATTGGAGGTTGCTCCCCGAATTATCTCTGACGGCAGCTGCGCGTCGGGAAGGTTCCGAAGATGCATCTTCCCATCTCCGGACCATTGCAGAGGTTGTCCTGAGGGTTTCGAGTAGAGCTATCGGGTCTGGGTCGAGATGGTAGACCATGGGCAGCATTTCGGCGAGGATCTGGGTGAGGGAGCATAGCGAGTAGAAAGATGTGGCACAGCAAGGTGTAAGGTTGTGATACCCGTTCGTAGTGTTGGTTCGTGGGCTGGGAGCGGTTTGGTTGCTATCGGGTAGTCGGACGTCGTAGCAACCTTTTGCGATATTTGGCGGCGTGCCATAGGATAAACTCGACCAGCTATCGATTATGAAGACGCACCACCACATCCGAACTCGCATTTCCTTTTCTGCGGCAGATTTGTTCCATTTTCGAGGATCTCTGTGCAGTCCGAAACTATGCGCTAGCGCTACCACTCGACTAGAGTTTGCAATATTTCCAACGTAGTAAAGGGAGGGCCGACCGATGACGTTGATTCCGCAGAGATATATGGTGGAAAAGCTAGGAGACGTGGAATCCTCCTGCAGAGCCGACACGGCAAGGTTCCAGATATAGTCGGAGTCCGGACGAGGATGCAGCCTGAGGATTTCGGATCTGTCCCACAGCGGGACAATGCTGGCGTATATGTTACACAACAGGGCAGAATTCACATCCGCCCATTGCGGGCCGAGCAGCTGGGCTCTGAGGTCATCACCAATGATCGGGAAACAAGGATGCACTAGTTCGAAATAAAGTCTAATAGCTTCCTTCTTGAAAGGGCCGAATATCTGCTCTATGATCTCTCGTTGCTTGTCGCCTGTATCCAACTTTGGCTGGAACCCTCGTCTGTACTTTGGAATAGTCACGTAGACTACCGAACCGCCCGGGTCTTCGCTGGCGTACGTAGCATTCGAATTCTGCCGCTGGGATTGCGGGGTTATGCTCATGTGCCGCTGGATGATTTCAACATCTTCAGCGACAGCGGGGCCGACGATAATGGCGGATTTGCCGGCAGAGTTTTCGGCTGCGGTGTTGGCGCCGAGGGGAGATACCGAAGATGCTATTCCCGGCGGGCCGCCGGAGCTATCTACATCGTAACGACGCCGTTTCGCCGGGTGGAAGCCCAAAAGGGAAGCCCCGTTCCCATTCGATGATGTAGTGTGAGCGGAGGCGGCAGCAGTGTCCTCGGGACTGGCGGATGGTAGCTGGCAGGCGACGCCCTTCTCGCGGCAGAAGAGACAGGGCTGGTTGGGTAGGTCGATCTTGCAGCGGATTTTGCGCTGTCGGCAACGGGCGCAAGCAGGGACTTTGTGAGAGCGATAGGGGCGATGTTCCATCGCAATCGACGGCATTGATGGATTACCACTATTATCGAATACGGTGAAGATGCTTATTGTACTGTATGTATATTTAGGATAGCTGACGAAGTTATCCTGTGGAGGCTCAAAAAGTACAATACAATTTATAATATAGATAACTATAAACGGGCGTCGAGGAGCGTCCTTTTATGCATCTTCCGATTGCATGCATGCTGATGTCAGGCACGCACACACGCCTTTGTAGCCCAGCTTTCCAGCTTACCTTGCCCAGAAGCCAGCTAGTGGCGCTTGGTCGCACGGCAGTTGGAGTGGGCTTAAGCTTGCTGGGGACGGGGAAGCCAAGCTAAGCCATGCCGACCGACCGACCGCTTGTCCCAGCCTCTCTGCATAAAGAAGGCATCGACAGCTAATATATTCATATGTTTGAGATAGGCAGAAGGCAGATATTATAAAAGGGGTTGAATACGCAATGGAAACAAAATTGATAGATACGTCGATATGATTTGCTCTCAACAGAGTTTAATAATAGAATATATGAAATTGATGTCGGCATATGAGCAGTACTATAGTGCAATTGCACCCGAAGAGTCCTCGTGAATAACTTCCAATTCTTTAAACATGAACGGTTCAACTTTCCAGTTATATCTCTGCTGCTTCGATACGGATGTAAATACAAGGCGTATAAAAAGGTTATCATCTATTATTTCAACTGAAACTTATATCTACGTATATATCTCTATAGCAGGACAATGTAAAGTTCACAAAATGTTCTTTTGATTCAACGCCATTCGTGACATACTTTTTTTTAATGCTGCAAGTATACCATGTAGCTCTAAAGTTGCTTCTGGAATAGCACAATCAAGTTGATTGGAGGCTTTCTCAAACCTTGTCTTGCAACTTATGTAGAGGAAGGTGTAGTAGTTAATACAATAGAGCTTTGGAAATGACGACATGACCGATGCATAAAGCTAACAGTTTGAAAGAAAAACAATGCTGATCAGTTATAAGGATTAGCCTTATGGTTGGTGAGTGGAGTCGGAATACTGCGACAGAGAAGCAAGCAAGAATAAGTCAAAGCACAGATATCAGAATCATGTCGAATTAAAATACGGTGACGCCCAGATCCGATAAAGCTACCCAGCCGTGATGTTGGATACATCCTTCGATGTAGAGCAACCACCTCCGGAATATTAATTCAACTTGATATAAAGCAAAAAATAAAACCTTCAAAAATCGTAAAAAAAGGGAGAATCGAGATGCAAAAAGAAACAAAAAGAAATCAACCAGCGGCATTTGGGATTCGAATGTGCTCACGCATCATACTACTAACCAAACCCTAAGAGGCTTAGATAAGGCTGAGCAGACGGGAAACCTCGCGCTTCTCTTGGTGTGGCCGCTGATACAAGCTTTTCCCCGACAACACAATATGTTCCCACCAGCATTTATGGGTGGTGAGCTTGTAAGTTAGTACAATAAGTCGAAATTTACAATAGGTCCTGACCGGGAAGGAGTGCCTGTTCCGGGCAGCAAAATCCATCCAAGTCTCAGCTGCAGTTTGATCCATCATTTTTTATTCTTGACAGGTACATCTGCATACGTATGGCGTGCATACGCCATACAGGTACTTTGAGTACTTACTGACTTAGCTGCTTTGACTTAACTTAATTAACAAGGCAGGCGGTGGCTTTCAACGGGGCCGGACGAACGAACGAACGATCAATCAGATCAGCTGTTTGCTAGTTACTACCCCTTCAAAACAGCATACCGCATCCTTCTCTCTCTTTCCTTCTTCCTCCTTTCCATTTAAACACTCAACCTCATCATCATTCCCAACAATCACGGCCGACGACAACTGCGACGACGACGACTCTTACGTATTTCCTTTTTGTCGCTCTGCTACCTCGCTACTTTGAATCTAAATAAACATCTCAACGCACGACTCCGAACTTTCCAAGTTTTCCCCTTCCAAATCCAAGTTAACAAAGAACCTCTGCCCATAATGTCTACCAGCGCTGCCGCCACCACCGCTGTTTACCATATTGCCGTAACACCTCCCCTCAAATTCTCACCAAATTCGGTATTATGCTAATTGAAATATCCCATCCTAGATTTATGATACTAGCCAGAAGCCGGCAAAGAAACTCCTCTCAGTCAGCAACTTGGAAAGCTTCGGTTTCTTTACTAGGTCAAAGTAAGCAGCACCTTCCCTTTCATTTCGGATAGCTCTCAAACAAAGTACTAGCTCGAGTTCGAAGCTAACCAGCTGGTTTCATTTAGTGTCGAGCAATTCATGAACTTCACTGCAGGAACCGTCGCAGAAAGAACAGCCTCTGGCGTTAGACAGAGTGTGGAAGAAAAGTGTATGATTCCTTTCCAATAATCGCTTGTTTTTTACGAAGCCGGCAGAGAAGGATGGAAGAAAAACAAAAGAAGAAAATCCCGCTAACCCCCCCACTAGCATACATGGTCCACGCCTATACCCGTCCCGAAGAATGCTCCGGCATCGTTATAACCAATGCCGAGTACCCACGCCGTATACCCCACGAACTCATAAACCGCATCCTGGACGAATTTCTTACAAAGTACCCGCGCACAACTTGGGCTAGTTCCTCACTTTCCCTGCCGACCCTCGATGAATACCTCAAGAATTACCAGGTCCCCAGCCAGGCAGACAACATCTCGAAGATCCAGAAGGAGCTGGATGAAACGAAGATTGTGCTGCACAAGACGATCGAGAGCGTGCTGGACAGAGGCGAGAAGCTGGATACTTTGGTGCAGAGGAGTGATAATTTGAGCCAAGCGAGCAAGATGTTTTACAGCAACGCGAAGAAGCAGAATAGTTGCTGCGTCGTGATGTAAGAGCAGAACGAAGGACTAACTACTGGTGACGGCGATTACGGGGAGTCTTGGAGATCAGACCAAGGATCTGGTGCGGAGGAATTGGTTTAGGGAGAGGAAACCCTTTGTATACCTGGGTAACACGCAGCTTTTTTGGATCCATGGAGACGTAATTTGTATTTGTCATTCGTTTTTTTTGCTCTCAGCCTGTTGTCCTTTCTTAGATCTTGCTGTGCCTTTTTACACTTTTTTGGCTGCATATTGGGTTCCTCCTAGCTACCTTACCTGCTAGTACTAAATGATATACTGATAAATGTACCGGACGAATTTTAATCAATCCAATTCTCCGATTCGAACACATAGTAATAATATATAATTTGATAGTTTACGACACTTTCTCAAAAACTATAAGCACTATCGGTCAGTTTTTTTATTCTATTTTATTGTTTGATATTGATATCTGAATTCGTATATCATTGGGACTCTGATAAAAGCCCTCGAACACTGTTCTATACCGCATTCCGATAAGCTAGTTTTTAGCTATTCTGTGAAACTCCGTCTTCAAGATCCCCTTCTATCTATTAGATCTGATCCGGAGCCGAAAATGGGTCTATGAGGAATGTATCATGATGTAAAATATCACTAGTGAGTAAAAAAAAAAAAAGAAAAGAAAAGAAAAAAGGAGAGGATGAGAGGGGATCTTTGTGAGATCGTCTTCGTTCTTTCAGTCCCAGTCGGTAATATGGCCTTGCTCAGGAACAGGGGATTTCAAGCTTCCTTCCGTGAGAGCCAATTTGGCGTTCTCAATGTTCCAGCACTCCATCTTAGTTTGTGTCTAGAGAAAAGGGTTAGCATCAATAGACTAACGAAACGTATAGCTATACGATAAAATTGACGGTTTTTGAACAAACCTCAACTGTAAATGTACCCATGTGGGGGATGAGCATGACATTGGGGTTATCCAGAAGCCCTGGGTGAACTGTTGGCTCCTCCTCAAAGACGTCAAGCCCGACACTTCGAACTTTCCCGCTATCAAGCGCCTCGACAAGTGCAGCTTCATCAATGACGGCTCCTCGAGCGGTGTTGACAATGACGACTCCGTCCTTCATCTTTGCGAACTCGGGCGTCGATATTATGTGACGGGTGTGCGCCTAAGAAATGAAAAAATTAGCTCTAACCTCTTTCTCCTTTGCCTTCCCACCTTCAAAAACATCAACCTATCTTAGAGGAACAGCTCTACTGACATTCAAAGGCAGATTCAAGCTGATAACATCCGACGTAGCCAACAGCTCATCAAAGGAAACATATTTGGCTCCCGCTTCCTGTTCGGGATCCAATCTGTTTCGATTGTGGTACTGAACAACCATTTCGAATGCATCAGTTCGTTTCTTCAACGTTTTCCCGATTCCTCCCATGCCCAAGATGCCGAGAACCTTGTTCTGTGGATCATGCCCGAGGGTAGCTTTCCCTCGCCACTCTCGATTTCGAAGGGCTGCTATGCCAATGTTAAAGTTTCGGAGGGCGCCGATGATGAGGAACATGTTGACGTCGGCAGTAGCATCGTCGACTGCAGTGGGGACGTTGGAGACGCGGATTTTGCGGTCTGTGAGGGGTTGAATGTCTAGCTGGTCGTAGCCGGCGCCTATATGATTACAAAGGTTAGCTTCTCTTTTCTCTCTCGTTCCTAATTTCAAAATACGAAATAGAAATTGTAATAAGATAGCTTACCATTATGACAGATGAACTTGAGGCTCTTGGGCAGAACTGCGACGAGTTCGGCGTCTATCCTCCCTGTTATGGAGAAGCTGGCGAATGTTCGGAACGCGACGACAACGCCCTCCAGAGAACCAGATTTGCATTCTTCGATGAAATCTTCGCGGTTCTTGGATTGCGGTTCCAGAAGTTCGGCGAACTCTGCGAGGCCGTTCCACTCGTCGAAGGCACTGGCCGGCGGGGAAAAAGTAATTTTCGGTTAGCTGATAAGGAGCTCTCTTCGATTCGCGACCAGGGAAACTCGCGAGACTCGGTTGCCCCGTATCGATAGCGATACGAGAGCAAAAAGGGAACGAAAAAGGGAACCGAATCAGAAGGAAAGAAGCATTGGAATAATAAATTTAAAAAAAGCCTCAATTGAAGGGGAAAAGACCCATGGATACGGATACGGGTTACCCTCCCCCCAGCTTTCTCGGAAGGGCAATTGGCTTCGCTGATCGTGTGGGCCGTGTAGCCATGGAAAATGTGAAGGGGAACGACGGCGACCAGGACTTTGGGAACTTACTGCTCAATCTCGCCCAATAGCAAGCACTTTGGCTTTTGCGTTGCCATGGTTGGAAAGATGGAAATGGTTTTGGGAGGATTATTTCGTGACGAGGTTACGGATGGAGAAGAAGTAGGAGTAATATTTAGAAATTAGAGATCGGACGTGGAGGATGTTTTGAAGTTTAGAGGAAACAGCGAAGTGAAGGTTAATTGTTTGTGGATGGTGGAAGGGGAAGGATTATTGGGATGAGAGGCAAGATCTTATTTGGAGTTCGATATGATTTCCAATGGCAATTGCAAAGCTACGTCGACTTCTGGCCCAGGGAACAATTACATCTTACGATCATAAACAGCCAATTTAAAGAAGGGAAGAAGAGGAATAAGAAGAAGACCACAAGAGAAGAAAATGAAGGGAACAAAAAAAAAAAAGAAAAGGTCGGGCAAATGGGCAAATACAACAGTGTCGGTTCCTGGACCCGGGTATTTGCAATCTACTGTATTGGCAAGCTTGCCGGGTCTGGCTTTCGAGATCCTGGGAGAGCTTGGTCAATATTTTGACCGTGGACCACTGTCAGACGGTATCGTGGTTCCCTAGGAGGAAGTTTTTGTCGGATTTCAAGCTTCTCTAGCTTACTAGTCTAAATAGAGGCTATCAAGCGGTAAATCGGATCCGAGACCGGGTCCAGCGCCCCGAGGTTCGATACGCTGATATAGCTCCACGACCACCTGCTATGACGAGCTAGAGCTTGGATTCAACGGGAATAGCTGGACCACTTTTCTCCACTCTGCTTCCGATATACGGAACCAACTCTGAACAAACAAAATGTACTGATGGATAGATTATCAATCTAGACAAGAAGTAAACTAGAGAAACAGCATTTGCTCGCTCGCTTCTCCAGCTGGAACCGAACCAGTGACGACTACAGTACCGGCCGCCCCAGCTACGGTTGCAGCACAGGCAGGGTTAAAGCTTGAGCTTGAGCTTGGATCAATCAAACACACGGAATAATATAATGAAGCGTGGCCAATGGTCATTGCGGCAAACATGATTGCAATTCATCCGGTGCTAACGGCGTTGCAGGGACGGAGCCAGAATCTGCAGGGTGAGGTGTCGGGTATACACCGACTTCATCGTCTATATTTGCAAGTTTCAGGATTCAGCATCTAGAATAGAACTTTCGATGTTTGCTTGCTTATGTCCATATATATCTTCAAATATATGTGATGGCGCGCGAGACTGGCGACTGCTGTGTCACTGGATCTCGCCAGGCTTCGGTTCCTGAGTCGCTTACGTGCGAATGAGAATTTCCGACAGATCTCGAGCCTCGATCCAAGTAAAACATCGATGCAGCGTTGAAGCAGCTGCAGGATGACGCCTGGATGCGGCAATCTAGCCGAACTGACAGATTTGCTACCCCTGTCGAATATGATTGAAGAAGAATGGGAAAATTCTTATCCGCAAAGGACTTCCTGTTAGAATAGAACCTCGCCCTTCATCGGCAGACGCTAAAGGTATCAGCACGTGGACAGTTTTTGGAGGAGAGCTCGGGCAGGGTTGTTGATTTCAGTGTGTGGTTAATCTGTGGTTGATGTTTGTCCCCAGAAACATTTTAGTGTTTTTTTTTTTCTTCTGCGGGCGAGGAATAAAATTCTTTCGCTGGCCGACTTGGTTTCTGGACCTCTCTCTCTCTCCTTCTAACACTCTAAAAAAAAGACTTCTCTAAAGAAACACCATGCTCATCAATCACTTTGCTCCATCTCATACCCTCCCATTGTCTCAATGTGGAACATGCTACACTCCTAACAGCCACAGTCCTGCATCGTCAATTCTGCCTGGCGCCCACTGTCCTCTTCCGCAATTGCCACCAACTAATACCTTAGCCGTTGGGTGATCAATTGAGACACTGTTACGACTGAAATTCAAAATTGATAATTAATCTGGTTCATCTTTAATCATCATCATCACTTCTATCTTCTTCCCCATCGCCACCTCTCTCCATCTCTTCACTGTAGATGGATTTTCTCAGCCACATCAAGTGTCACCTGTAGTTCAACAACAGGGCCTCACTTTAACATACCTGCCGAAACCGGTTCGTTGCAGCCTATTCAACATCAGCAACAGACTTCCGTGTCAACTGTGCGGATATATCCCACCAAAAAGTAAGTCCATCATCTATTTCTCACACTAGTCGAATCCTTTCGGCTCGTCATCAATCATTATACTGTACTACCTAGGCTTTCATGATGATTCTATATCAAAGATGTTAGACTTCCGAGAAACAATTCTGCGGACAAAACACCAATGCATGGCTTTCTGATCTTTCATTGCCCTATCTCTCTTATCGTCGTTCATCTTCGCAAGTTATGAATATAAGATTGGCGGCTAACAAGGTGAACAAACTAAAGAACGGTAGCTTAGGTGAACCGTATTGAGCCTATCAGCTTATCGCCATGTGTGGAATTCTCGGTGTCTTGCTGGCAGATACGAATGCCTCTGCAGCCTACGAGCTGCATGAGGCATTATTTTTGCTCCAGCATCGTGGTCAGGTATGCTACCTTCCAAGTATTATTTTTAGAAGCAATAGTCCTAGTAACTAATACACTGGACGCTGCAGGATGCTTGCGGTATTGCTACATGTGCGCAAGGTGGTCGTATATTTCAATGCAAGGGAAATGGGATGGCATCCCGCGTCTTCCAAGACGGAAACAGAATCACCGAGCTACCAGGATCCATGGGTCTTGGACATTTGAGGTATCCAACAGCTGGCAGCAGCGCCAACTCGGAAGCCCAACCGTTCTATGTCAATAGCCCTTATGGTATCTGCTTCGCTCACGTAAGTTTACAAACCTATATGTAGACACCAAACGGCAAGAAGCTAATATCTGTTGTAGAATGGGAATCTTATCAATGCTGCCGAGTTACGAAAGTACTTGGATGAGGAAGTTCACAGGCACATAAACACTGATTCCGACAGTGAAGTCATGCTCAATATTTTTGCCAGCACACTGCAGGAAACAGGAAAGTTCCGTGTGAATGAAGAAGATTTGTTCAATGCCCTCAACGGGATTTATTCCCGATGCAAGGGTGCCTACGCCTGTACTGCACTGCTGGCTGGCTTTGGAATCATAGGTTTCAGAGATCAGTATGGTATCAGACCTCTGGTTCTCGGGGAGAAACAATACCCCAACGGAACTTGTGACTACATGCTCGCCAGTGAAAGCGTGGCATTGGATATTCTCGGATACGGAAACGTTCGGAATATCCAGCCGGGAGAAGCCGTCATTATTAAGAAAGGGGCGAAACCCGTGTTCCGACAAGTCTGCCCGCGAGCTGCGTACGCTCCGGATATCTTCGAGTTTGTCTACTTTGCCAGACCGGACTCGGTTATCGATAACATCTCGGTGCAAACCGCGAGAATCAAAATGGGAGAGCACCTAGCCGAGACGGTCAGGAATATTCTCGGTGATGACATCGTCAAGACGATTGATGCCGTTATTCCGATCCCGGAAACTTCAAATACCTCCGCGTCTGCTCTGGCAGCCCAATTGAACCTTCCCTATGTTCAGGGTTTTGTTAAAAACCGCTACGTGTTCCGAACTTTCATCATGCCCGGCCAATCATCCCGAACATCTGCTGTCCGCCGAAAGCTCCACGCTATGCCCACCGAATTCAATGGGCGAAGCGTTCTCCTTGTCGACGACAGCATAGTCCGTGGCACCACAAGCCGTGAAATCATCCGGATGACTCGCGAGGCCGGGGCTAAAAAGGTCTACCTTGCCAGTTGCGCGCCGCCGATACGCAATGCTCACATCTACGGCATTGACCTCGCTGACAGAAAGGAACTGGTAGCTTTCGCTAGGTCTAAATCCGAGGTTGCGAAGGAAATCGGTGCAGACGAGGTGATCTATCAAACGCTTCCGAATCTAGTGGCCGCGTGTGCGGAAGTAAATCCTTCGATAACGGACTTCGAAGTCGGAGTTTTCAATGGAGAATATATCACAGGCTGTGACCCAGCGTACTTTAAGCACTTGGAGGACCTGAGAGGGGAGAAGAGCAAAGCGAAGAGGAAAGAGGCAGCGATGCAGGCAGTTAGTGCTGGTGTGGCAACGAAGGATGACGTCGGGCTCGTGCTTGAGAACTCAGCACCAGTGGTAAACGGACACACATCTGTTAATGGAGTACCGGCGAAAATTCAGCAGTCGAGTCCCAATGATGTCAGCCTACACAATATTTATGAGACCGGGCGATAGTAACTCCTAGTTTTCTGTTCAAGTATTGTTATTTGTTCTCTTTATTTTTCTTCTTTCGGGGGGGCTGGGTTAGACTGCTGTTTATAAGTCTTTGTATACTTCTCTATCTACTTCTTATATGTATGTACAAATCTTTTCATGCTTTCGCTCGGGGCGTTTTGTCGTGGAAGGAGGGTAGGGGCGGAACTTTATTATCCCAAACAAGCTTGTGCTCGTTTCCTGACTACGATCGAGCTGCATAGCTAAGATAAAAGCAATGATGTTATTCCAGATATATATCTGCACCAAATACGTTTACGAGAATATACCTATTCAAACACAGATAGAATATAGAAAGCTAGGTTACACAGATGCAACAATGATTCTTCTATTAAATGCTTACAACTACTAGATAATACAAGCAGAAACTTTTCTTTGTAGTCCTAAGCATTAATATCATAAACTGGATGCGGGCCTTGAGGAAGACCTAAGCCTTTGCGGCACCCGCTTTGATAAAGAGACTTTAAGAGAGAAATCGATCATTAGTTGTATTCCCAAGATTTATTTCTAAATAAAATCTTATTTAGGCTTTCAGAGAGGAATATACTCACACATCACCGTCTTCCACAACGTATTCCTTGCCCTTTGTCTGAATCTTTCCAGCAGATTTGACATCTGCTTCATCGCCCAACTCGTGTAAGTCGTCGTACTTGAATACGATAGCTTGGATGAAAGTTTTCTCGAAATCTACAGCATTGTTAGGATGCCACCGTGGATTAAAAAAAATTATTCGAAAAAGCAAAACTTACCAGTGTGGATGACACCGGCCGCCTGAGGAGCCTTTGTTCCTTTCCTAATTGTCCACTGCCTAACCTCATCGGTTCCGCAAGTGAAAAAGCTGCCCAGATTCAATTCTTTCCGCATGTTAACAACCAACTTGCCCAGCGCGCTCTTTGCTTTGAGTTCATCTTGCTCCTTTGTAGCCTCTTCTTCCGTCATCTTTGACAACCGTTCTTCGTAGGCAACGGATAGCGGGATAATCATATCGCCCGGCGAATTTTCTTGCACCCATTTGAACACTTTGGGTAGATGCTTGTTCTTCTGGCGAATATAATCCTTCTCGCTGAGATTCACGACGTAGATGACAGGTTTAGCGGTGAGAAGCAGCAGACCGTTGATAACTTCGACTTCCTTGCTTGTCCAATCCTTCTTCCTGACGTCTGTCGCATCTTGCAGACACTTGAGCACCTTCTCGACGGTAGCCTCCTCTTCTTTCATCTTTTTCATTTCGAGAGATTGTCCGCCACGCCTCGTCTGCTTTTGTAAATTGTCGAGAGCTTTGGCGACGAATTCGGTATCCTTGACGCGGAGTTCCTCAGCGATGATGTCAAGATCTCGGACCGGGTCGACGTCACCTTCGACGTGGATGATTTCGGCATCGTCGAAGCAGCGGACCACTTGGAAGATGGCGTCGACGGCGCGGATGTGTGAAAGGAAAGCGTTGCCCAGACCGGCTCCTGTGGAGGCGCCGCGGGTTAGACCGGCGATGTCGTAGACTGTTAGATTGGCGGGAACCTTGGAGGCGGGTTTGTAGTGCTCGCAGAGCCAGTCGTAGCGTTCGTCTGGGACGATGACGCGGGCCTGTTTTTTGGTTAGATTTTCAATCCTTTGAAAAGAGGGTATGGTGAGGTATCGGAGTGTGGAGAGCGTACTTCTTCAGGGTCGATAGTGGCATATGGGTAATTCTGTTTATTGAAAGCTGTTATTAATCATGTTCTGCGCTGTGATGGCTTTGCATGTGAGCATATATACCGCCGGGTTTCCTAATGGACATCTCGTGACAGCCTATATAATTTCAGTATTAGCTCGAGTTTCGAATTGAATTATATATACCGATATATGGTTTGATGAGAGTAAATACCTGGAACAGAGTCGATTTGCCAACGTTTGCGAGCCCGACCTAGAACAGGCGCATGTTAACCCCACTAGACGAATATAATAACATCCATAACGTTTGTATACTGACAATTCCACTTTTCAAGTTATTGCCGGGTCTGCCTAGCATAATCTTCTCCTCCTTGGCGGCTTTCTTTGGAGGCATCTTTTTTGATTTTGCTTGGGAGCAGCCAGAGACTGTAAATGTGCGGAGGGGTTGGAATTGTAGTGGGGCGGTAGTAGCAGTAGTAGTGTTGCAAGCAATGGGTACTGTGACTGGTCTTGTAGTGCCGGCGAAACGCAGGAGCAGCCGGCTGCCGCAGCTGACAAGGGAGATGCGGAGGGGCGGTATCGTGGTGGTGATGGTTCGAAGGGCTGCTTCGTATATCCGTAGTATCAATCAATGTCGACTCTCAGAATCAATGGAAAAATTCTGAGGGTTGATCCCGCCCACCTTGGCAGCCCCGCCCCGAACGGTGTCACCCCAGGGCTCCAGCCTGTCACCGGGAGTCTGTCACAGGGGTCCCCGCGGGTGCCAGGTACGGATGAACTTGGCGTCATCAGCCCCCCGGTTTTAGATTGCTGTCGTTCATCGCATCGCTCTCTCTCCTCTACGCATCCTCCTCTTCCTCCTCCTCCTTCTTCTCTTGCTTCCTCTTCTACCGTCAACTTCTAATTTTTAATTGTAACCGCAGACTTTAGCCTAGAAGCTAGGGTCGCCTCGTCTTTGCACTTCCAATTCGCTGCGCCTTTGTTCGATCCTTTCTCTTTCATACCTCTGAGACAATTGCCAAACCACAAAACCCCTTCCTCGCTCTGCCCTGCTCCTACTCCATTCTCTCACTTCAAAAGCCATTTCAATCGCGAAGAATACGCCCAGCTGCAATACCGACTACTCAAATCTCGAAGACAATAAAATATCGCCGAAACGATCCTATCCTTCTACTATCCTTCAACAACCTCGATTCGCGAACGCAAAATGGCATCGTCACAGGATGACCGCCGCAATTCGGACGCCGCTGCTACTAGCGACTCAGCCAAACTCATCAACCGAAGAAACTCAGATGGGAACGGTACTGCAATCACAATCAACGTATACGATCTGCTGCCAGTACGTTCAAGCCTTTTTTTATCATTTCCAATTTCATATTTCTTTGTGACTAACCATATGATTACTCCTTATCAGCCTGGCAGGCTCTCCACTATCTTTTGGACTTTCGGCGTCGGCCTCCTGCATACCGGCGTCGCAATAAACGATCGAGAATACGCATTCGGCGGTCACGACAGAAGGTTCGCCACTCATCTCACCCGAGAAAACGACTTCTTCCCTTAAATATCTTTTTCCATTATTAACTTAATACCAAAAACTGTAAAAATAGAGGCGTAACCGGCGTCTACTGGATGAAACCGAAACAAGAACCTCCCGGCGCCACCTTCCGCACAGGATTCGTCCACGCGCGCGTCCCACACACTCCCGAAGACCTCCACCAGATCCTCATCGAAGTCTCGCATGAATTCCAGGGCACGTCGTATAACGTTCTAACACGGAACTGCAACCATTTCACGTCGTTTCTATGCGAGAAGCTCACGGGGAAACCGGCGCCGAAATGGATCAATCGTGCGGCGAGCATTGGGGTTGCTTTACCGTGCGTAGTGCCGCAGGCTTGGGTGCGGCCGCCGGAGTGTGAGGAGGAGGATCAATTGAATCCTGAAGATTTCGAGGAAGAGGATGAAGAAGAGGAGGATAGCGAGTGGGATGATGAGTACGATGATCGGTTTGGACTAGGGGATAGCGACGGCGAAGGTGGTAACAAGGGTGGGAATACTACTGTCACTACGAAAGAGGATAAGAGTAAGAATAAAAATAGCAGCAGCAGTCATAAAGAACCCCAGATGGAGAAGAGCGGCAGGTCGAGAAAGTCGATGGACGAAGGGGGACGGCTGTTGCCGGAGAGCGAGAGGGCGGACTTGAAGAAGACGGTGGACTAGCATTCCGTTCGTCTCCAGTGGTTTGCGTACTTGTGCTGTTGCGGGTTAGATTTGGAGGAGTTGGCTGAGAGGTGATAGAATTGTTTATGTTTTTCGGATTACACTGGGTGTTTTTATACGGGAAGAGAGTGTGGATTCTACGGGCACACGATGAGGGGAAATTCGATCTTTTCTGGTTTTTTCTTCTTCTTCGAAAGAGTTTTTATGTTTCTTCTTCTTCTTCTTCTGCTTCCAATGTTCTGGGTAGCGAGGTGTTCTGGGTATTATGTTTGTAGGGACTTTTTTAGTACACTATTCTTTTTTTATGTTTTATTTTAATAGAATGGTTGCTTTTCCGAAGGAAAAAATCGAAGGTCGTTCGATTTATATTCATGGTAGTGAAAGTAAGAAACCTGTTCTAACAAGTTCTGGCAGAGAAGCAGTGCCCTTCTGATACCCCACTATACAATCCCTTTTTTTCAACCGAAATTAATATGGGTGCATACTCCTCCGTCATCGACATGAACGTTCATTCTAATGGTGACTTTAGTGTATGTTTGTACGGTAAATATACAATGGTTACTCGATCGTGTAGAAAAGGAGGGAAATGTACCTGTCCGGTCTGAAGTCTTTCGTGACCATAGTTCCTGGTGGGATGACACGATGAGCCTGAAGGCCCTGCGGGAGATCTTGCATGCAGAAGTGCTATTTACGAAAGTTAAAAAGGTGGTTAGTATATATGAAATAGGGATGCGATCGATGTTGGGGGTTTTGGAGTTAAGGGGGCGGCCTTACACCGGGGTCAGCAGACGGGGCCTCAACAATCTTCCTGCCGACGAGCTTGCTTTGCCATTCCTCCTGTTTTTCTTTAGATGGTGGCTGCATTTTGGTTTAATAATAAGCACGTGATAAGCTCTTTAGTTGTAGAGTATTATATCGAAGGTAGTTGAAAGGTGGTAGTATTGTGGGTATAAAGTATGGGGATAACTAGCAGTATTTATAATTAAGTATTTAATTATAAGTAGCGCATGTTTGTAGACTAGCTTCGTATACCAATGTTCGATGGATGGATGACGTAGAGTAGCTGAGGCAGCCGATGCCAACCAGACGAACAGACCTCAACAAGACAAGATGGACGACCCTAAAAAATATTTAGTAATAACTAGCTCCAGCTTTGAGGATGGGGAGGAGACGATATATATACTTGATATCAATACTCCCAATCTCATCTCATATTAATATTAATATACGAATATACTAATATACTAATATACTAATATACTAATATACTAATATACTAATATACTAATATACTAATATATATCCGAGGTACAATACAAAGTACGATATAGTTAACGATGCCTATATAACTAATATATTAATATAATATAATGCTCTGGGAGGATGCCCGGGATAGATGGGAATGCGCCCTGGGAAGACACCCGTTTACCGACATTCGAGTGGCACTCGTCATGCGCCCACAGATAGCTTGCTTTGCTGCTTGACTTCATCACAGAAAAAGACTAACAGACAGACAAGCAGACAGACAGACTGACAGACTGAAACAAGTCGATTTGCCCACTTCCAACATCATCATCACCATCATCATCACCATCTCTCTCCTTCTTCTTTCACTCTCTTCCTCTCCTCGACGATATTATCATTCCGCATCTTCTTGTTCTGATCTCTTGCGCATGTGGTCGCAGATATTAGCGAATTGCAACTAAGCCGTCCAGCATCTTTAACCGCCCCTCCCTCCTTCAATTCCTCCTCTCCTCGCCAACTTCGTACAAACCACCAGACAATTATCGCCAACCCATCCTCTCCCTGCCGACGCCCCTTGCATACCTACCTACCTACCTACAATCGCTCGATCTGCCTCCTTCAAAAGCCTTATGAATGCCGCTGAATCCATTCCTCCGTGCCTTCTTTCGAAGCACGATTCCCTCCCACTGCACCCCGGTCTCCGACTTCATCCTCCTTGTCCCCACAACTGAAGTCCTCCAGCACTCGCGCGATCGTGAGACCAACCAGCCCTACACAGAACTTGTACTCTCCGAAGAGTTCCTCGGTAGCCACGTTCTCCGCACACCCAAAGATGAATTCAACAGCGCTACCATCATCAATGCGAGGGAGAGCAGAGGGAAAGCCAGGCATTATAACACCAGCAACGGCCGGACGGTGATCATTAAGGAGTCTTGGGTATACACCAACAAAGGTCTCTCACCCAATTCCATTTCTAAAGGCCAAATATACAAATCAAAGACTAACTTGAGACACAAATACATCACCATCTTCTTCTTTAGGATTCCGCACTCTCAACCAAGCGCAGCTGCAAAACGATGTTCTGTACTGGCCAAACTCAATAGAATTACAACCATGGCTCATCTACTACATCACACGACCCCTCATAGGCATACTCGAACATATCCCCTGGACGATAAAACCCAAAACAGACCCTGTTGGGGCCGCAGAAGCTTCAACTTCGGCCTTCTTGATCCCCAAGAAGAGGGAAATCAGAAACTTTGAAGACCTGTTGAAAGAATTCCCAATGATCGGTAGACAGTTACAGCCGGGCCTCAATTCTCTCTTCAGGGAGCTGGAAATGTCGATCCCGGATTTAGCAAACCCTGGAGGAGCAGGTAGCGCCGGCGCTCCAGCTGCTTCCACCCCGAAGCCAGACGACACCGCTTCGAAGATGAAATCCCCTGTCAATCCGAAACCTGTCGTCTGGGACATTCAATCATCCGTCGACGAGGCTACCCTGCGCACCACGATCGAAACCGCAATCATGGCTGCGATAGAACTGTTCCAACGAGTAGACCAGTCGCAACTTCAGCTCCTCGCGACAACGACAGACCTCACCGGCTCGAGTATCGAACACCTGATCGAGCGTTACATCTGCGAGCAACTCCACGATGCGTACATCTTCCCGCGGCTGCTAGCTTTGAAAAAGGACGAAAACGACGTGCTAGACGAAAAGCTCAAGGAAATGGAGGCCATTGACATCGCACAAGTGGGGATCTCAGTTCCGGACCACGAAACCCGGCAGAATCTCGCCGATAGGGCTATCAGAGGAGTGGAAAAGTTCGAGAGAATGCCGGATGCTAGGTCACCGCAGGAAATGCTAGATATCCTCCTCGAGACAGCGCAGGCGCTGACTCGGAGCGAGGAAGAAGCGAGAGAGCTGAAGCAAAAGATAAAATCACCGAGATCCACGCCTTCGGGTTCAGCGCTGGACCCGGATGCGAGGTCCGAGAAAATCAATGACGATGAAGCGCTGCATCCAGTACTTACTATGAATGCGGATATGTTGGTGTCTTTGTTGTTAGTCGTGGTGATAAGGGCGAAAGTTAAGGGATTGCAGAGCTATCTGACCTACATGAGAAACTTTGTGTTTGTGGACGAGGTCGAAGCTGGTGAGAGGGGCTACGTTTTGAGTACGCTCGAAGGTGTGCTTTTCCACATCACAATGGATAGTGAACACATGGGGAAGGCTAGCAAGAGGAATGCGAGGCTGTGGGATAGGATTAGAAAGGGGAATGTGGGTGGAGTTAGGGATTTATTGGAGAAAAAGGAGGACCTGGCCGAGCTCGATAATGCAGCTTTGAGCCCGGTAGCTGATATCCCAGATGTGAGGTTCGTGGGGTTTGATGACGAGCAAGGTCCGGACAGTAGACGGCTAGGGAAGAAGAAAATGGGGGAGAAGAAGCAGAGCGCCGCGATAGCCAACGGTGGACTCAAAGTTACAGAGCCAGAAATTAACGGCATTTCTTTGAGTCCGAATATGGATGCTCCGGAGGCAACCTTACTACCCGAGATTTTCGCAAAGATCGATAGCCCGAGAGATAAACTTCCAGAGTTGATCCCGGAGCTTGAGCTGCCTGAGAACGAGGATGATGACGGAAACGAAGGGCGGGATTTGAAGGTTGATGAGAAGGAAATGGATCAGGAGAATGGCTCTCATTCTGAGATGACCAACGGCCATGCCATTCCACCAGAAGTTGCTGCCACCGTTGAAGAAACGCACCAGCAAGCTAACGAACAGGAACAATCGGAGCCTCAGACCGAAGGACAGGCGACAGAGCCAACGAGACAGGAAGAAGCCGAGAAGAAGCGCGCGGACGAAGAAATTCAAGATGGAGGCATAGAAGACGAAGATACGGGAGACGAGGACTTGGAACTGGAACTGGAAACCCAAGTTGATTCCAACTCAATCATTTCTCTTCAACCTACAGAGTCAACTAGCAACGATACAGAGTCAACAATTGCACCCTCTATCAACGATGATCTAGATTCTGCAGATTTCCTAAAGTCCAAAACCCCAGTCAAGACAAAATTTAACCCTGAAGTTCTGTTCGAAGGAATCCCTACTCGGCCAAACCGCAAGCTCACCCGTTCGATATCAGTAAGAAGTGATATGTCTCGCCATAGCTGGGCTTCATCATTTCACTCTCTCGAACACCTTTCCCACTCTGCAATTTCACTTTCGGAGGACCTTATGTCTGTCGAAGTTCTCTCCAGGACGCAAAATCTACGAGGGGAGTCTATCGTGATGATGGCCGTTAATAACCAACAGCAAGATATTCTAGAATATCTAATCGACGAGTCGACTTACTTCCCGCTAGTCTGGCTGCTACAGGATAGGGCTCATGATGGTACAACGTTATTGTCTGCTGCTATCCAAGGCGAGAATTATAACATTGTTAGAGTCCTCATGGAGGAGATTATGAAGGCTGGTGATGACGATATACTAAGGTATATGAAAGCGGTGGACAGCAATGGCCGGACGGCCGGTCATTATGCCTTCAAGTATGCTGTTTTCCTTGTACGTTACAATAAGATTTTTCTGCTAACTCTGATGCAGCCAACCAACATTCCTTCGCCATTTCGGAAGGTTAATTCAATGGACGATGAAGGACAAGAACGGCCAAACGCCTTTGTTCGCCTTATGCCGATCTTATGACCACTCGAGCTACAAAGAAATGGTAATTCTAGGCGTTCGCGCCGCGGAAGCTGCACAGCCCGATGGTGACCGATTGCACTTGGATGACCACGTTGACAAAAGAGGAAATACCCTCTTGCATATTATCCATGACCAGCACATTCTCAAGATGCTCTTGAGAAGGGACGCAGATGTCAATTCGGTTAACGAGAAGAATCTAAGCCCTCTGATGTTGGCTAGTAAATATGGCAGAGTGGATAATGTCCGGACGCTTTTTAGCGACAGGCGTGTTGACATATATGCAAGAGAGTCAAGGGGTTTGACAGCGGTCGAGCTGGCCAAAGACGACGATGTGAGGAATAAGTTCGATGGTATGTAATTATCACCCAACATATACGTGTTAAATTGATCTCGCTAACCTTCACATATATTAGATATGGTAATGTTCTCATACCCACCCCAAGCAGACGGTAGAATCACCGCGGTAGTTCGTGGTATCTTTGTGGAAGACGCAACGGTACGACTGGTCGTCAAAAGTGGTATGCCGTCTTCGGATATGAAGTACACGATCACAACATGTCGAAGGTTATTGTCAGACTTTGAATTCCTGGCCTACTGGCTATCTTATGAACATCCTGCGTCGTGGTTACCAGCGCTACACGTCAACCGCAGCCCCTTCCAAATCCCCTCGAAACCGTCCCGTGCAGTTCTTCGGGATATTCAAACGCAGCTAGATAGTTTTCTACGGACATTATTATGCCATAGTACCTTTTCAACGCACGAGCTGTTGTGGGAGTTTTTTCTAATGCCGGATATGCAGCCAGATACCATGATGGAGCGTTCCAGGCGGAAATCGGAGATCCGCGGCGAAATGGTGCAAGAAGATTTTGAACCCGTGCAGAACACCAAGGATATCGAGATATTTATGGCGCACGCGAGGGATACAATTCGCGCTATTAGCGTGCACACCAAAATGGTGCTAAGGAGAACGAACCAGCTGGTCCAAAATTCACGGGATCTAGGCGATGCGATGACGGAAGCGAGGAAACAAATGAACGCGTGCGAGTTTATGGAAGGGAGTAAGCACGTTCGCGGGCTGTGGAAGTACACAATTGCGATATCGCCGAACGATTCGAATCCGCTAGCGCACTTTTTGGACGACTTTAGGAGTATAAATTCGAGCTTGCAGGGGATGATGACTGCGCTGGAACGGCCGAGGAAGATTGTGGGGGAGATCAATATGCTGCAAAGGGAAGTTGAGAAGCATATGGTTTCGTTGAGGAGGTCGGATCGCTGGCCCTTGGGGTTGATGGATGAGACAAGAGCGAAGATTCATCAGGGCGCTGCGGATAATATTCGGGCGACCCAGGCGAGGCAGGAAGCTCTGAGTAGGGAGCTGAGGTATAGCCAGTCGGTTGCGGCGGTGGAGTTGGCGAGTTTCCATGAGACGCATGGCAAGTTTGCGAGGAATGCGGTGAGGAGGCTGGCGAGAAACCAGGTGCTCGTGGAGAGGGAGCGATTGGAGGGGTTGAAGAGGGCGCTGAGGGTTGTAAAAAGTACGTAGGTGAGGGGTTGCTCCAGAGTAGGCCGGCGTTATCTTCCAAGAAAGAGACGGGGTTCGCATTAGACGGCGTTTTTTTTGGCGTTCTTCATTTGTATGTCACTGCTCATGTCTTATTTTATTTCGAACCGCCATCCCAGCCGATTTCATTATAATTCAGCCTTTAAGCTTTACGATGCTTTACGGTATGTATTAATGATAATATACTCCCCATACATTCATGGTTTTTTTTTTACTTTCAATATTTACACCAATTCTCCCATCCCCAGAATTTTGTTTTATTTTCTTCTTTTCTTCTTCTCAAGGCATGTTGTAAATAACCACTTTGCATCATTCCTACTTACGAATTTTTATACATAATTGAATTTCAGACAAGATATAACAACAAGCACCTATTAATATACAACGCGAGTATTCACAATTTGAGCTCCTCGCTTATGCCAAAATTTATATATACATATATCTCTTTTTCTATAGTTTTGTCTACAAGCTGCTGAGACATGGCGGTCTGTAGAAGAGCTCAAGAGATACAGGTTCATGCTTCGGAACAAGTTTATGCAAATGTTAGATTTCAGTGCTCGATCTTGTATGCATCAGCTGATTTCGCGTGTAGGCTTAATGCATTCGAGAGAGGGGAAGTGGGGAGACGGCCGGCCGGCCTGTATGCACCGAAGCACGTCTGAGTCACCGCGAGGGATAAAACATATTGTCATACCATGAGGAATGTAAATTTTCGGTCCAATTAGCTTTTGAGTTATAGCTTTCTGAACAAACGCGGTGTGCATCTAGTATTGATTCAAATTCTTTCAAGCCGCGTAGTAGTCATTGAGGCCAGTAGAACTCGTGATGGATAGGTTGAGGTGCATGTAGTAGTAAATATTTACGTCTGCAATCCACGGCTATAAAAGGTACCTCCCACTTGCCTTCTTATGCCAGTTTAATCTCGGTAGCCATCAACCCTCGAGCTCTATCAGAGAAGACAGGCAATCCAATTCTCAGATCTCTTACTCTTCAATAAGATCCAAACGAAAATCCTTCAATAAACAGGCAAGTTATACTCTTATCATACAATCTAGCAATATAAACCTAACCAGCTTTACTCACCCACCTAGCAATTATCTCTCCTTTTCGCAAAAAATGGGTTACACACACTACTGGAACGGTACCCTCGAAAAGTCTGAAGAACTTTTCGCCGATATCCGCCTACTCTTCTCCGTCGCCTCGTGCAAAGTTGCCGGCCCGTTCGGCGAGGGCGAACCCACCTTCAAGCCTAACACCATCGCCTTCAACGGCGCGGGGGAAGATGATTCCCACGAATCCGTCGTCTTGAACTTCGGCCAGAAAATCAGTTTCGACTTCTGCAAGACGGCCAGAAAGCCTTACGATACCGTTGTCGGAGCCGTGCTGTTGAGATGTGCGTTTCATAACCCTGGGTTCAATATTAGCAGCGACGGGTCTTGGGATGAGTGGTTGGGAGCTAGGGATTTGTATCAAGAGGCGTTCGGCATGGATGCCCAGATACCGGAAGAAATGGCGTCGAAGTATAGTAGACGTGGTTGAACCGGTCCGTGAGAATGTATCTATCATCTAATCGTTTCGCGATTGCCTTGATGTTTGTTAGACGAGATTGAATACGGGGCATCGTCACAAAAGATTTGGACACGGGAGAACGCTACTCTGCATTAAGCCGGATGATATAACGGAAGGAGAAAAAGGGACATTCTTCATTGAAGATCTAATAGAGAAACAGGAATAAAATAAAAGGACACCATAAAATAAAGAGAAAGAAAAACCAAGCACTAGCCACTAAACACTTAAAGTATATATGTGTATTCCGAAGAGTAAGTTTGTACATGGAAGAATCGTTCGAGAGAAGGGAGAAATCGATCATATATCCCAGGTAGAGGGATTCGAAAGACTTTGAAGACAAGAGGCTAATGTAAACTAATTCCAAACATGCAGGAAGAAAAAAAAGAGTATTCAGTAATATTGACAGGTGTAGCACCCTAGAGTTCTTCCAGGTATGCTATAAGAATGGGAAAAGGAAAAAGTAGAGACGTATGCAATATTGAAAAACTAACACACGGTTGAACCAAACAGAAAAATTAAGAGATAAAAATAAAAAGGCCCATCCACTCTATAATTCGTACTGATAAAACAAAAGCAGAACGAAACTCGCAAGCAAACGAAGAATTACGGGTAAGTCATTCATTCATTCCTGGAAATATAAAAGCCGAAGGATGTAAGTACATGAAGGTGTATATAATAGTGGGTAACGAAACAAAGGAGGAAAAAAGGAGGAAAATCAAACCTGAACCCCGATTTTATGAATGGTTGTAACCACTGTGAGCGCGTTATAGAAGGAAGAGGGGAGGGGATCGAAACTGAGGATAGAAAGTTATCTAGGAGAAGATATCAATCTAGCACTTTCTTTTCCCAAATCAAATATCCTAATTCGCCATTTCCATGCAAGTATGCTGTAAGCAACGCGGTAGAGGAAAGGAGGAGCTTATCGGACTCTTTTCCCGTTTCGCGAAACTAAAAATGATAGAGAGAAAGAAAATGTGTATTTTGGAAAGAGTTTTCTTAGATCGCTGCAGTCTTGCCTTGGCTGGAATCGTTCCTTTGGAAGAGTGCAAGCGCTCGAGAACATATCCGTCGGAAAACACACGTGGTCTCTCCGGACGGCGTGCGAGCCATGCCCTCGATGAAGCTCTTGGTATCATCCAAAGTTGTGAGCTTTCTACGTTTCTCCTCCGGATCACGGTAGGTGTCATCTCGGTCATCTTTCAAGGCTGCCTGGAGGTGTCGAATCGATGCAATGGAGTATATGATGTCTCTGTTGTCAAGGGTCCTTTCCAGGTATGGTCTACAAGCTTCCAAAATATCTCGGGCGGCTGGAGAACCGACATCCGAAAGTTTTAGGAACATCTTGATCGCACCCCAGAATTTAGCCGAACGAACATCCGGGGATTCTTCTTCGGGATTCAGGTCGGCTAAGGAAAAGTTTGCCGAGTCTTCGTCCTCTTCCAATCGCTTATTCATGACCAGGGTCTCAATGATCCTGACCCGATCCAATGTTTCCGAAATATTCTCCGTTCTGGGGAATTGGAGTCCACTAAGGGCATCACGATTTCTCCCAAGTCCGTACAACAAATCCATCACCGTGTACAGGATGAGAGCTGCCTTTCCGGGTGGGAGGTGATCCAAGCCGGTATCAGAACTCGCAGGTGCCTCGCCAGAATTTAGCCGATCGAAAACAGTCCCTAGGAAGTTAACAAGATCCGTATTGAGAGACATGATCGAAATACATTCGTCCGAAAACCAGCCAGTTTCAAATAACTGGTCGAGAGCCGGCGCATATTTGCTGGTATACAGAGCTTTGACACCTTCATTCCCTGGGATATAAGCGTTTTCACTCGGTGGCGGGGTTGGTGGTGGTGGGGCAGCTCCGACGATAAGATCGTCAATTTTGATCCGTTTCGCAGGATTTCCAGTAGAAAGATCATCACGGAAATGGTAGGCGGAAGCACCAGGGGTGGATGATCGTGGGATCGGGGTACCAGAGGTTCGAGGGGTGTCAGAAACAGAAGGGAACGGGCTGCCACGATCGTATGTCCTTTTCAGGTCTCGGAATCCGTTTGAATCCGAATGTAGAATTCTCTCACCTACCATCGGACTGAGACTTGGCGGGGGTAGAGTTGCGCTTTCCAAAGCCGGATCAATCGCCGAGTATGGGTCGAATTCATACTGGGAACGTGGCGAGCTACCGTTAGTGGACAGAGCATGGCTACTGGTCATGTAACCCATTGGCACCGATGTCGGCATGTGGTGATGGGACATGGACGGTATTGGCGGCATTTGCATTTGCATCTGCATTTGATGTGGGTGAGGGTGGGGCATTGGAAGAGATGGTCCGGGCGATACTCCATAATTGGCCGGTGCTAGGCTAGGTGGGGTGTTCGCGGGAGCAGGCTGAATTGGCGGGGGTCCTTGAGGAGCCTGCTTGAATATGGGGTCGTAGCCCAGGCATTCGCGTTTCGATTTAGCGCAGTTCTTACAGGTAGGATGAGCCTCATCACACTGTAAAAGAAAATCGGCTGAATGTTAGTATACTGTAGATAGCCTCAAATTTTCGGCGAAAGGATCAAAATAAGGCGATTAAATTTAGACATTACGTTACCTTGATTCTTCGTTTTCGGCATGTAAGACATCCTGTTTTGGTCCGTCTTTTGATTTCCTTTTTATGTCTGCCACCCGACATGATTCGCTCCGAAGGTTGCATGGCTGAAGGCAAAGCGTATCTCATGTTCGGAGGCTGATGAGGCGAGTTTCCAAGGTGTGGACCACCGCCCATCGAATAGTAGCCTTGCATGCCGGGCAGCGATGGAGACGGGGCTGGTAAAGGAGATCCTACTTGCAAAGGTTGCGGTATAGGCGACGAAGTCGGAGGCGGCGCCAATCGAATAGGCGGGAGAGAGAAAGAAGATCCGACACCTGGCAACGTGGCAGACGAGTACGTTGGTGAATCTCTGGCGGATCCTGGTTGTTGAGGGTAGGAAGAGTAGGATGACATGGAAGGAGAAGGGTAAGAACCAGGAGAAGGATAAGAAGTTATGTTTTGCCTGTTTTGAAGGGGAGGCTGAGCATAAGAGAAGGTAGGGGAAGGAGTCGAGTGCGGCGAAGGCCTGTGTTCGAGATGTTGGAGATGGGGAGATGAAATATGCGGCTGGTACCGAGAGGAACCATGCACACTGGTTGGCCGGCTATCTGGATGGGTGCTGTTATACTCAACCATGATCATACCTAAGGCTGGGAATAACAGCGACAGAGCGTGAAAGGGAGATGTCTTCTCGACTCCAGATTTGATCAGGAAAGTATTCCTTGGGTTGCTCTCGGGTTTATCTTATTTTATTTTTTCGAGTGGTTTCTGTATTTTTTCAATTGTGATTGATAATATGTTAGTCGCAAGGTATCCCTTTTTTCAAATTTTGTTCTGAGGTAGTTGGGCCCCCGCTATGTTTCGGCCGGATCCTAAGGAAATTGATTGGGGGGAAGAGAAGGAAGGAAAAGGTAGCAGCGAGAGATTTAGGGAAAGGGTTGTTGGTGGATGGATGGTTGTGGTGGTGTGCGAGAGTGTGGTGCAAGTGGTGCGCGATGGATGGGAATGATGTAAAAGGGTTACAAAGGAGAGAAAAATAAAATAAAAGTAAAATAAAATATATTTCGGCCAAATGCAAAGCAAGCAAGTTAAAGTGGAACTAGAAATGCAAATGCGGTGCAGGCGCCGGCCTCTCGGGGTCTCTCGGATTCCTGACAAACCGCGGAAACGTTGAAGAGAAGGAAGCTCCCGACAAGGAAAAATTAAGAATCAGGAGCTGGAGTGGGAACCGGGGGATAAGTAGAAGGAGAAGAAGTGAGAGGGAAAGTGGGAGAGAGAGGTCAGGAATGGTACGATATAGGTAGTAAGTAGTAGTTTGGACGGTGACGACGGTGATAATGCAGCAGCAACAACAAGGTGGAACGAAGCGAAGGGATGATGAGACTTCTCGCTTCCCTGGTTCTAGGTTTGCCTTGCCGAAATGTTGGTTTCGAACACTTTTAAAAGGAAAAGTGTCCGAGTCCAGAATTAATGACGGGTCGGCTAAAGCGTCAATGAGAAGATCGAGCGCCCACGTTTGAACCTGAGCCAAAAGATATAAAATAGAGTGTGTACTTCTCGTATGTATGACGGTCGTCACTCTACCTTTGCATTCGCTTGCTTTGCTTTGGGGAGGAGGAGGAGGAGGAGGAGGAGGAGGGAGTTCAAGTGTCAAACAGAAAAAGATGACAACAGGCTGACCAAAAACCCAAAAAATAATGCAATGGGGAGGGCTTTTTTTTTTTTTTTTCTTTCTCTTAGGTTGGATTTTCTGATTATTATTATTATTTTGATTGACTTTTTTTCCTCTGAGCGGGCATGAGAAGGAATGCAGAATCGCAGTCGCACTTACTCGGGAAAAAAAGAAGAAAAACAAAGCAGAAAAAAAGAAAATAAGGAGGTTACTTTACGCACATGCACACGGCGAGAGCGAGAGCGGTGATTTCTCTGGGACTGGTGTTTCGACAATTTTTCCCGTTTGGCCGGACCCAAAAATAAAGAAATGCAAAAAAAAATATTAAAGGAACAAAAAAATCGGTTACGGCCAGATAACCGGGCGAGCCAGATCTATTTATGACTTGGGTTTGTGTCGTAAGCCGTAAGTAATCCCGAATGAAATTTGTCGAGGGAATAGGCACGACAGGCAAGCAGGCAGGCACGAACGACAGGGCAGTGGACAGGCGAGAGGGTGGCACGTAACCGAGCTCCCTGTTCACTGGTTCGCTCGTTCTTTTTCTGTTTCGCTTGAGTGGATGGTGACTTGAGCCTGACTTTTCGGTTGGACAGACGGACTTGGCTTCTTTCGCCCTAGCCGGAAAGGAAGTTTTCTGGAAGACCACACAGGATCGGATCCCAGAGCAAGAGCAAACGAACAAGAAAAAAAAAGAAGGAAGACACAAAGAAGAAAATAAAATTTGAGGGCTTGATGGATGGGTATTGGTATCCGCTAAGCAAATGAACACTCACACTTCGTATTTCCCGTCTGTTCGGAATATCGAGCTTGCAGCTGTCTTGTTCTAGCGAGTGCTGTACATCCACCTCTCCACTTCCGTTTGAGCTTGCTTTTGTGTGAAATATTTTATCTCGTAAGTGAGACAGGGCGTATTTGGATGCCAGTGTCGTCCGATTCGAAGAAAGCAAGAAAGAAAAGAAAAAAGTTTGGAAGCCTTCCGACAGGGCTCTGAAAGAACAAAAGGCTAGGCACAGCAAGCTGGCTGAGTTAGCGAGGGCCCAAGTTTAATTAATGGATGTATCTTTCAATGGCGCAAACGGAAAACCAAGAATATCTGGGTGGAAAGAAGGGTAGCTATTATTGGGATTTAAAAGGACCTCGAATCCAAGCAGCTGGCGTCACGATAGCAAGGACCATCGGCATACATATTTTAAAAAATGTACCAAGTCCGTCCGCAAGTACTGATCAGTGTGGGAGGGGTATTCATTGTAGCGTGGTAGGTAGGCGATGGTGGCAACAATCCGACGCTAACCCTGCATGTCCACAAATTTTCAAGACCACGATCCTGCTTTTCTTTTTTGGGCAAAGGGAAAAGTAAAAACGAACGAGAGCAGATTCAATAATAAATAAAATAAAAATAAAAACGGCAGACTGCAAGAAAATATCACAAGCCATTGGGCTGTTTCTTCTCAAGGGTCACCAAGATGTAAAGATTGAGGACTAGAACGGCCGGTCTGGCTGAAAGAAGAAGGAAATGCGAAGTCACTGGTCGGCCTCAAATCTGTGGCTATCAGAAACCTTCCGACTAGCAGTGGCCGGCGCCGAGGCGGTCCAAGTATATACTTCCAACCCTCTAGCGGAGAGTTAAATTTCCCTGGACTTCTGTGGACACCTTTATGAGATCCAAATATTGCCCCATAGCTAAATGCTATATAAGGGCCCTCCTCGGCATCTAATAGGAAATACCAAGCTGAACCAGAGAATTTGTCTTCGCATAACTGGCCGTTTTCTTCACCTCGAAAGTCAGGATGTCCTGGTCTCGGGGGGCGCTGAAGATAGCCTCAAGATGTGCTGTCAAGCTCCTGGGAAGGTCGGATTCAGTGCGCTTGGAGCCGAACTCCTACGCGAGAAGAAACGTCATTCTGTCTGATCCCCGGGAAAAAGAACCAAATCTCGTCTATTGCCCCTGTTGAAGCGTGGCAGCGGACGGGCAGTTGCACATTATGCGTGTTGTCGCTCGCTCCTGCTGTTCCTGTCCCGGATTTGAGCCATGGCGCCCCACCGTTGTTCCTTTTTCAATAGCTGGCAGCTTGGGTGCATGCAGCACTCGGAACGAATAGGCGATTGAGCTGAAGGGACCCAGGTAGGGTGTTCACCAGATCTTTGAACTGAGGCTACCTCGCATCCCCACCCCTGCAGTAGGTTTCATTCGGACTCAAGAGAGAAGCTGAAAGCATGATCAGAAAGAGAAAAAAGGAACTTACCGAGGCACAGGCTATTCCTGTTTCTTTCCAAAACTTGTGGGAGAGCAGCCTAGGCGCTTAAGATTGAATTCGTTGGAATGAGATAGCGGTTAGGGTTGAAAACTTCGGTACCAAAGATGTTGCAAAGAGTTCTGCTGAAGGTGTCGGGTGTTGGGTGAGGCGAATAGATGTTGTTGGTGTGGAGAGAAGGGAAGAAAGATCTTGCATTCCAATTCGTGTTGTTGTAGTTTTGATTTCTGCGCAACGAACGATCGACTGCTCTTAGCAATAGACGGGTCTCTATATCTTATCCAAGTTAAAAAGGTGAAAAGTGAAAGGAGTATCAAAATGCTTTGAAGAAAAGGGAGGGATGTCGGGCAGATAAAGGAATAGAGAGGAAGGCGAAGGCGAAGGCTTATTTTCAGGCTTGCAACGTAACATAGGTGACCTCTCTTAAATCCTCCAGACACAGGTTTGTTCGAAACGAGGCAGCAACTTTGGAAACCAATGAGCTTTCCTACTTCTCCTCGCAGAATTGCCAATCGATAACGAGAAATATGCTAACGTAATCCGATGTCTTTGCCCTTCTTTTTTCTTCCCTTTATTTTCTTTTTATCTGGCTTGTTCGAAGAGAGATAAATTTATGACTGAGGGAGAAAGAGTGTTCTTGTGCGATGGAAGCCTTCCAGAAACCCGCTAGTCTGCTGGAATCCTTCGAGGGTATACAAAGCACTCCCTAGACAGACAGCAAACAAAGGACACTGGTACAAACATGCTTGCTAACGTAGATACAACAGCCTGGCACGGTTGATTGGAAGGAGCGGTCAAGAGAAAATGGTGAGCGAGAGTCTCTCGGAATGATATGGCCCTGACGGTTTCCCAAAACCCTAGCTTCGACAACGGGGTGTTACGGGTAGGCGCAGGGACGGCTCATGCTCAAAATGCAAGAACAGCTCTCTCAATAGCTGAGGAGGATTATTTGATTCGCACAACAAATCAATACGACTTACCTGGTAAAATTCGTGTTCACGACCTCTTCAGTAGCGTTCCTTGCTATCCGTTCGTCCTTCTGTGTAACACTGGAGGCACAGTGGATGTTTGCTTAAAGTTTGCCAGCTATTGAATATTCGCACAGGATCGTTCTTGTTGGTCGATAGTTCGGACTTCGAATTCAGTTGGTAGGTGTATATGAGTTCGTTTGGCCGTAAGAGACTTCCAGCCACTGATAGACAGCAAGGTACGATATTTTGGAGGCTGTATTTCTGTCAAATAGGTCGAAGGTTGAGGTAGTAGTAGTAGTAATCTATTCTTAGATATGTCGGAAGGAGATTCGACAAAGGAACCTTCTGGCACTGCTTGTCTAGGACTGGAGTATATACTAAGGTTGGATGGGGTCTGTAGTTCAAAGATGATTGAGGAATGAAGGTATTTTCAGGTCTTTCGCCCTGTGGCTAAATACGAGGGAGGCTTGGTCTTGGTGGTGGTTTACATGGACCTGCCAGATCTAGAGCCAGGAAAGACTTTGAATTGATGATTCCAATAGATGGTTGAGAGGGAAGGAATCGATGTGAAGGAAGTTATTAGTTGAGATTGAGAAATCAACCGTGGAATTGACAATTGGGGGGGCTTCGAGAAAATGTGGGACACCGGAAAAATAGCTTGCCCTTCTAATTCACTATATGATAGGACTGACACTGTCGACAGATGGCTGTCTGTCAGACCCTTGTTAAGCGTTCGAATCCCGCAAACTAGGGTATTAGCGTCAGATGCCGGGGAATTGATGAGAAGGAGGTATGTAGGCTACGAAGCCGAACGATATATGCGGCTGCGTCTTATTGGGTTCGTTAAACTGGGGGGGTACTTTGGGTTCGACGTTCGACGTTCAAGACCGCGCCGACTGAGGGCTATACTCCCAATTGTTTCTGAGGTAAGATGCGGATGGGTCAAGGTGTTAGAAAACCTTGCAAAGTACGCTGGAATACAACTGGTATTTGTTTCTTTTTCGAATTTCTGAAAGGAAAAAGAATGTTCCTAAAGAAGAGAACTGAAGGGCGAGCAGAGCAGGAAGGGCGAATCGCCAGGCCCAACTCTCATTAAGCTACGCTAACAGTCGATTAATTGAAATGGAGGGATGCCTATCGAACCGCTACACGTTCTCCAATGCAGGAACAGGAAGGCTTTTCGGGGAGCTAGACCTGAACGAGATCGGACCGGAATACTCAAAAGCTCGTCCGAGAGATTGGTTGACTGATATCCTCGCCTAGCTAAGACAGTGGTTTCGCGGAAACCTGAATGTTCGAGTGTGACGAACTTTTTTTTATATATATACAAAACGCGAAAGAGGCAAGTCGTGAAGTTTTCGGGAAGTCGAATTGTTGCAAATTGTATTTTAATTAGTTCAGATAGATTCAGCCAGTGCTCAGTCTCTGGGAACGGCATCCATGCATGCAGCGATACCAAGCATTAATCGTTCATGCGGATGCCAATTAACCTTGGGACAGGAACTGCAGCGAATCCACTAACTTGAGTCCACACGGGTCTTTAGATACGATACGATATGGCGGGCTGTCGCGTCTCGTATTGCAGCGTTGCGAAGATATCACCAACGGGGCGTCGGAACTGGGCAATTAATTCAGCATTCTGGGAAACAATCGCTTCCTGAAGCAAAGGAAACAATGTGGTACGGAGATATACACAGTAATATCGCGGATTGACAAGTAAGCCTCACCCTCAGCTCGGGTCTGTAACTAATGCGAAGTGATATTTAGTGTCGCTGCTAAAGGGTGGCAGGAGCCTACTGCGCTGCACTGGTCAATAATAGGTCAGGAAGGCTCTCCTGAGCCTTACCACATGCATTTTGGCTTCTCACTGCGACGTGCTGATTTTAGAAACAGACGGAATTACGGAACGGCATCGTTTCATGACCCCATATTTCGTTCGGTTTCTTCGTTTAGGAAGTTGGAAATATTAGTTACTAGTATTAACCTTAGACAGGTACAATCGATATCGTCATGAAATAAAGAGCACACTAACTTTCGCTAGATCGTAAACATGCATATCGCTATACGCAATAGTGCCACATAAATTTCCAGGACTTTTTTTTTTGAGACCGTGCATCGTTGGATATTGCTCTTGTCTTTCAATTCGGGGTCGCAATCTGACGGTTAATCATCCGGCCCAACCATGGGGATAAAGTGGTACGTTTGGGGGTCACCCCACCACCCATGAGAGCGTCAAAGAAGCTAAATGTGGAGGTTTCCATCACTCCAACCCGAGGGACAATCTTCTCTGAGATCCAACCTTTTTCTTGCTAATGCAGGGGGTTTCCATTGCATTTCACAGTTGGTTTTTGATATCGCTCGTTCTTTCTCTGCCTGATCCCTGTCCTTCTCGAACGAATCAGATGTTAAATGGCACGGAAGACTGTCCAAAACCTGCAGGTGTGAAAGGCTACCCTTGTAATTGATGCGGAAAAAGGAATGCTTCCAGAAGGCAAATGGAAGCCTCCTTTTGCTTGTGAGACAATCCACGCTAGCAATCACCAAGATTTTGGGCTCGGTTCTGATTAACGAGTCAGGAAGCCAAATACAGAATGATACGAGTTTGGTCCCAACTTTTGTCTCCGAGCCTGATCACAAGCTCATTGAAGAGATTGAATCGAAGTTTTTATTTTATTTTATTTTTTTATTTTATTTTAATCTGTGTTTCCCCTCTGTCCCCCCTTTTTGTCTGTGGTGTCTGTCTGCGAAAGACATGTACTGTACGCAGAGCGAGGTACACACTCAGGCCAGAAAAGACTGAGACCTGTCAAAGGAGCATATGAAAACTGCAGACTTTGCACTCGCGTTGGACAAGGGTGATAGGTGTGGAGGTTAGCTCTTCATGTTTCGAGAAGAGACCGGATAAACCTCCCCTGTCATTTTTTTTAGCAGAGAGCCCCCAAAATGCCCTCAAAATATTTTAATTTGTTATTGAGGGACGAAGTATGTAAACGGGAATCCAAGGCGGATCCAAATATTCCCTCATCTACATATGTTTTAGTGAAACGACCAAGGTGGGTCGTCAGTTAATCATTAGCGGGCTGTGTTCAAGGTTATGCAAGGAACAATTTGGTTGTTGGGAGCTCAGATCAACTCGAACAAGCTTGCCCCGCTTAGACGAGGGTTACTTGTCGTGAGAAATCTCGGTTCGGACTTCACCAGACGTCAGGTACAGGTACATTCCAGACTAACATGCGAAAAAGAAGATTCGATACATTGATGGGCTAGTGAGTTCGGTTCGTAACCGAGGTATAAACGGCCTTCAGATAAATATCGCATTCGCATATTATATTGGTCCACGTAAAATATTGAATACGAGAAATATCTGTATGTCTCTAAGTATGTGTTAAGTTTCGCAACGAGACGGCAGTTATGCACATTCGGATTAATTTTGGACGTGCGCTGAGTTGTACCACGTCTCAATCAATAATACTCGCCCATAAGAACGAGAACCGTTTGTGCGTCTGCAGATTCGACTTCCCTTCAGTTGTTCTCTTGAAAGACAAGCAGGCAGTAGGCTTTTCGATTCTCCACCCTCAAGGTTCCCTCGGAACAGATTATGGCGGTTTCCGAACCAATTTGCAGAAAAGAGGCAGGGACGCACGCAGCCGAGAGGTTTCGTAATCTCAATGTAATGTACTTTGTACTTACATACTTCGTGGGCTTTCCTCCAGTCATGCGATGTTTCATGTCGAAGAGATTGCCGTGGGTTCCGAACAGGGCAGTTAAGTCAAATCATCCTAATGTTATACTAGCTAACCCGCAGGACGCAGCCGGATCAGACCATCACATCATCGGCTGTGCCACGTGCCGATGGGGTTTTTGTTTTCGATAGCACCCATTATTGTTAAACGTACTAATTCGTTGGCTGTTATCACGAACCTAAGACCTGAGGTATCAAAAATATGCACCGTTGCTTCGAGGACAGCTTTCAGAGAGAAAAAATATATATATTGTACGGATGTAGGTAACCATGTCGCCGTTCACAACAATAATTGTCTGCACATCTGCATCCTTTGGCAGAAAGTCTCAAGCCCGCTTCGATACTGTTTGTGCACTGATTCGCATCTCTTTACCGCATTCAGTGGGCTACATATATGAGGCTGAACAAACCGAACTAGGAAATCTTCTGGAATGCTGCAATGGAAATCAAGGGGTGGTGGCGCGCAAGTCCGTGGAGCAAGGGTTATCCGTGCCTTCTAGAAGGTTTAGAAGGCTTCTATTGAGGGGGAAGAACCGAAAAAGAAACTTTTAACCAAGAGCCGAGGGAGGAAGCGGGCACCATATTCAATTAGGCTCCCAGCATTTTGCCTATGTAGCAAAATCAGGTCTGTTCTCCGTCCCCACCAGGTACCGCATTTTCGGATGTGAGGAAGGACTTGGCAGGTGTTCTGGAAAAGACATTCTGATGCAAGGAAGAAGCACACAAGGTCGATCGATAGATTGGGTCCTTTCGATCTTGCCAGGAGTAGCCTCGATAAAATTCAGAGTTGGTATTAGCTCCATTACGAAATAGTTTGCGGTTCTGCTCGGGCTCCTTGCACAACTTGTCGATCTTGGACTTGGGGCCATGAAATCCTGTCCTACATGTATAACAAACCAGAAGCGAACAAAGAAAGAAGAGCGGTACGTGTACTAGATTATATTCGGCGGCTTCCTTGTTTGAAGTTATGCATTGTTCATTAGGGTGTCACACCTTGCATCAAAGCAACCCGCTCTAATTATCAAACCGCGTGTGGACGGCACCGATTGCACTATCATTTACAGTGCTGCAGCATGAATAGGAGTTCGCCGATTATTGGCGCTAACTAGGCTTACCATCCAACTTCTCCATTCACAATAGCAATTTCGAGACGGTCTGATATTATATGAGAACTTCTCTTAGCTTAACATTCGGTGAATTTTGGTCGCTTGTGGCTTCGCACTTGGTTTTCGTTGTTGCATGTCGTTACATAAAACCCATACATAGAGCTCAGTCACATGCGCATCTCCATGAAAATTATAATCGCGTTTTGCTCATGCTAGTCAGAATAAAGAAGCTCGTTTATTGCCACTTGACAGCTCGAATCGAAGGCACTTTAAGCCGATATTACTGGATCATTGTCTTGTCCTATAAATAAGCACCACACTAGGTCCCGATACCATATCATGTGTCATCATCTTTCGGGTCATATCACGCTAAAAGGTAATCCTTCGTCTAATATATATCGAAATGGCAAGTGCCCTTGCATTGCGCCATGGCGGCGTCGTGAGCTCGGTATCGCCAGTGTTATAATTTGTACACACGGAGTATATGCAAGGACCTTAGGCTTTCGAACCGTAGGAGATCTGAGATGCACATGTTATATTACTTGACCTATCAAGATATATGTTTCGGAGATAAGGTAGAGGTTTTCTTCCTTCCTTCCTTCCTCCTTCCTCCGGCCGTCCAGTGCTTCTGCACCTGCAAGTTTGAAGATCCAAATTATCAGATCAACATGTTCTTGATTGGGTTGGCCTCTGCTGAGAATTCCGCCGTTCAACTTTGACCTTCCGTTGAAATGCTTCGGCCAATTTACTCAGGCCGCATGCATGGCTCTCAGCACGGATTAATTTTGAGAGAGAGATCTTGGTTATCAGCTATTTGGGAAGGCTATGGAAGGTGGTTTTAAAGAGTTTGGACCTGGCTTCGGCTTAATTTTCACTCCAACCGATCAAGTATAAAACATCGAGACTCCTTCATCCAATATCGCCTCCCAAATCAAGGCCTGGTATGCGGGTGATTTTGGTACCTAGGTTGAAAAAAAATGTATCCTAGGATCTTATATTGGGATACTTGTATATTTTAAAAGGTCTTTAGAAGGGTTTACCATTTGTGGCTACCGCCATAACCAGAGCAATTGTCCAAGCCAAGCATGTACATGTGGGCCGATCTTTTGTGGATTGCGAAAAATGTGAATATTCCACCAACCGGATTCCACGGTTGTGACTGTATAGCAGACGATAGGCGACATGAATGAAAATTCACATGTACCCTCTGGCTTCGGTAAAAGAAATTTCCGGTGATACTTTCTACCACGGAACGCTTAAGACCTAGACACGGGTAATGAGGTCTCGGTTCGAGAAACTAGAGGCCGCCGAATCGATAGCTCAACCGTTTATTCACCGCGTCTCGTCCCGCAGAAAGCGAGTTACCTTGGTATCATGATGTGGTCTTTGTGGTGCTGACTCTCTAGTAGGGTTATAAAGCTCTGAGGATATCTAGGCATGGTGTTTAGTATTCAGCATGCCTCTGTCACAAACCAAACGCTCGACGTGACGATATGCCTGATAGTAATCTAAACCTATAGCAGTTTTGCCATTTGTTGAGGGTGCAAAGTCCAGACGAGTTGGCCTCAACGAGATCCTCCATCGATCGGTATGCTCCATTGATCACAAATTTCAAAAACAGTTTAGCGAGGCTTTATGGGTATGTTTGAAAATATACTGCTTCTCTAGAGAAATCTCGAAGTAAGACACATTATTATACCATCCCATGGTACATCGATATCACTTTGTGATTTCCGACTCTACTTAGACCTTTCAGGGAACTAGGAACATCTTTGAGTCGTAAATTTTAAATTGTGAAAGGCCAACAGATACTTCGTATTTGTTTACAAGTTTGCAATTAAGTCCATGTTTTTCATTTAAAGGAACCGGAAACTACTTTACAGCAATTCCGGCCTGACTTTTGTCATGCTTGGGTCAGCAGATAGCGTAAAATGAATTACGGAGTATTATCAGCGATATTACACCATACTATATACTTAAACCTGCATATAGGCACAGTCCCGAATATGTACATTATAATCAAACAGTCTTCGCACACGAATCAATAATTTAGCCATTTGCTACCAGATTTATAAGTGGATATAATAGTAGACTCTGTTAAGGACCCATCGACAGGGTACGCACGGACTCTATGGCCTTGCAATATACGAATCGCACCCGTGTAAGGAAGGCTCAGCACTACAACCAGGTTATACCTCTTCGGTGCCTCTATATCCGAGCTTTGGGTGGCCGTGCGGTTACCATATGCACTCGCGTATGTAGAAGTGCAGTGGAGACACTTTCAACCACAGGCGAATCACGTCAACCGTTTTCATCTGTTTATTTACCGGAATTACATCCCAGCTCGAGCATTATATAACTTCAATTGACAAATTCCACGATAACTTTGTGCGAATGTATATATATCTCGGTCAAGGCAAAGCTTGAATAAACATGCTGGTCTATAGTTCGGAAATCCAGGTGTCTACAAAGTTCCACTTCTTCCTAAAGCTACCGGGCAAACAAAGTTGGACGCTCAATCGGGCCGATATATATAGGCCTACCAGACCTGAAACGCATCTTCAAGCGTACCTAGGCAATGATTTGATAATGGGCTTCATAGTGAGGTCACCTGCATCACCAACCCCCGTCGAGGATCATGGCTGCTGCGCTAGAATAATAATCGTTCGTTCTAGAAGGGATGTCAGGGCGTTGAGGCCAATCTGAATTTATCCGGTACAACGAATCGGATTGATTGCAAGGACGGTCCTAGGATTTGTATATGTAACCTTGGACCATGTAAGACAAACCGACGGTGCAAGCGTATTTTGTATAGCACTGAGTGTGCGCACTTAAGTATTGGGCTAAAAATCCTCTACTCCTCGAGTCCGGACCAATGAAATCAACACAGATGTCACGATTTACTCTATCGAAGTATGGGTGTAAAATAGCTCTTCGAGATGGGCGGTGATATCCGGCAAATATCTGGAAAGATACCCACCTTACTAGTTGGTCTATGCACCTAAGGTAGCTCATAAAAATGGGTCGGAGTGTACATAGTACAGCCCCGCCAATGTGGACCAGGTCTCATCCCACGGAAGAAACGTTAAACCGTCGATTATGCGTCCAAAAGAACTCTAGTCCAGTCGAACTTCTTCCACAACTTTCGGAATTCATCTTCCCTTCGGTCTTTGCCTCTATTCCACCTTCCTTGTCTTTTGATTATGTCGGGTTCACAGTCCAACATCCCTCCAATTATTTCTCGGGCGAACAGGTCACCCTTTGGCCACTTGTTCTCGTTTTCGACGATATGGCCCATGCCCCCGTCTATTTCGAACCAGACATGGAAATAAGGGGCTTCCTTGACCATGGACCGTCGAAAAGCCTGTTTCCCCAAACTCTTCCGAGACAAAGTTGCCGTATCTATTATCTTTTTATGCTGCGACCACTCCTCATCCGTGGAAAGGAAGGCTTCCTATAGAGATATTAGCAAAATTCCGAGATACTATGAATACAGGGAAGATGTTTACTTTGAAGAAAGCCGGGGCTAATTCGCCCTGCTCAAGCGGAAGAGGGATGGCCTCAATAGCAGCGTGTCGTTTCTTATGAGGCGATGCTGCATTTTCGTAGAATATGACGTCCTGGCCACGATCATGGTACATTCTAATCAGGCATTTCATAAAGTTCTATACACAAGTCAGTGGATGTATTTCGGACACCCGGAGAGAGTGGGAGAGAAAAAAACATACCCGAATCTCCTCCCACTCGTCATCATCGCATTCTAGAGTATTAGTGCGATGTTGGATTGGGACGATAGTTGCACCGCCCGGCGACAGTTCTGGTTCAGTTGGTAATGTTAAGAACACACGGGTTCCAAGTGATATCACAGGCGCGATCGGCTGTTTACTCTCTTGAGAACACAATGGGCAGCTGTCTAAAATACGTTGCTGTCTCTTAAAATCATTGATGGCCATGTTTTTTATATCAATCTCGCTTTTCTGAATACGGCTCGCTAACTTGCTCGCGTTTTCATCCATATATTCCAGATTGTCCTAACGATTGAGTTATTAGCAATTATTGTGAGGAAGAAAGGCTTGTGGAATATTCACATCGAATTTGACGTCTTTAGCAATTCGTTCAGCAAAGAGGCGGTTTTCATCAGCGTGCCCCCGGGTGCGCTTTTCCTCTCGAACCATATCATCTAAGCTAATATCTTCGTTCGCCTCCATTTTGCCTTTACGCCGGCCGCTAGTGATTTCTTTTGCCTCACTACTCTTCCCACCACCAGCAAGGAGCCGTGAGTGCATTGCGGATAGAACGACAACTTCGGGCTCCTTCTGGTTGGCAAATGCAGCAAGGGCTAAGTTATATTCTGCTTCAAGTTGTGCTGCTTTTGAATCGCCTCGTAGTTGAGATTTGAGTAAATTAGCGCGCAGCTTATTCAAAGCTGATTGATCCATGATCTTAGTAGAGCTAGTGATTGTCTGATTCGTAGTTTTTGTGATCTGTGGCGATTTTGGCGATGGGCTTCGTGGCCGTCTATCTTCTATTTTGCGCTGCGCATATAGATCACCAGTAGGATGTTCTTTGGAGTCCTTTCGATCCCTGCCGTACGTCTCTCGTCGATCCAGTTCCATCCGTTCTTCGCGCACTTCATCAAAGCTCTTTAGGTCCCCAAATACTTCAACGCCAAGGTCGTCGACCCTGCGTTTTTCTTCTTCTGCTCTCGAGTATACGTTCTTGAGCTTTCTCATACGCCATTGAGAGCCGCCATCCCCGAAGGTGAAAGAAGGGCCGGTTGGTTTGGGAGGTTCGTATGTGTCGAGCGAGACGCCCTCTCGAAGAGGCACGCTCAATTCTCTTGATGAAACATTTAGCTGATAGTCCTTAACCGCCTGTTTAACAGTAGTGGAAGTATCCTTGGGCTTCTTTGATCTCCCTTGTAAGAATTCGACATCTATGCCTGATTCCTCCATCCATGCATCACGCTTCAATGTCGGACCATCTGTGCTTGGTTTTGGAACATCCGTTTCTATAGTTGGTTCTGGAGTAGCCGCCTTTTCTACCCACATCCCTTCACCTGTTTCTGGATCATCTTCCGGTATATCGCCAGCCTTGTCATCTCTTTTTCGCTTTTCTCGCCTTTTGGAATCGTTATCATCAATGTGCAAATGCCGAGATCGTTTGCTGTTGTGATGTCTGTGGCGGTCCTGGTCGCGATCCCTATCATGCCTGGAAGATGATGAGCGATGGTGATGCCGGTGTCGTTCAGAGTCACCTTCGCGATGAGATTTATGTTTATCGCCTGAGCGATCAGGGTCTTCGATTTCGCGCTTCCTATGACGTCTTTCGACATCTTCGTCGTCGCGTTCCCGATGTCTCTTCCGTTCGGGGTGATCCCGATTTCTCGAGTCGCTATGTTTATCCGAGGGGGACTCCATCTCTTGTGTTTGAGCGTTGTCCGTTACTCGTACTGTCGGGGTGTAGTTATGAATTGGTCGCGGGTTGGGTCCATTTGTTGTTGTGCTGGGTACTGGAGAAGGCGCGAATCTCTTATGACATCTAAATTTCTTTGGCGAAACTCAATGACAAACCTTGCAAGCTCCACATTCCATCCCGCCAGAACCTTCAAACGAACAGAACCCCATCACTACCGGTCTTATCAGCTTCCAGATATCTACGGCAGCTTCCTTGATATACGGAAAGATTAAGCCACACTAACATCCAGGTGGTGCAACAAAGCTACTCGTACAACCGATCGTCTTTGAGGCTCAACCTAGCTTCAACATGTCGCAACCACCAGTTATCATGGTGGTAGGCATGGCTGGCTCCGGCAAGACCACCTTCATGCAACGATTAAATGCACATTTACATCAAAAAAACGACCCGCCTTATATTATAAATCTCGATCCGGCTGTAAAAAATGTCCCGTTCGATAGGCATATTGACATCAGGGATTCGGTCAACTACAAACAAGTTATGAAGCAGTATGGAGCCGAGATCCTTTCACCTCAAAATGACCTTGGAACCTCACCGAAACAAATCTTTGGCCTTTAGACGTAGTGTTAATGTTATACCTTAGATATAATCTCGGACCGAACGGAGGCATCATGACCTGTTTGAACTTGTTTGCCACAAAGATTGACCAGGTTCTTGGTATATTGGAGAAGAGAGCGTCGACAATATCTCGGATCCTGGTCGACACACCTGGACAAATAGAATGTTTCGTTTGGTAAGTAATTATCTAAGATTGGAAGAATTTAGTTATTGCTGATGATTAGACCTAGGTCCGCCTCTGGAGCTATCGTTACAGATGCCCTCGCATCGTCGTTTCCTACAGTTCTCGCCTATGTTATTGACACGCCCCGGACAACATCTACGTCAACATTTATGTCCAACATGCTTTACGCCTGCTCGATTCTTTACAAGACCAAACTGCCAATGATTATAGTCTTCAATAAGACAGATGCTCAGGATGCTCAGTTCGCGAAAGAGTGGATGACGGATTTCGAAGCCTTTCAAGCGGCTTTGAGGAAGGAGGAAGAGAAAGAGGATGGGAATAACAGTGGCTATATGGGAAGTCTTATGAATAGCATGAGCTTGATGTTGGACGAATTCTATAATCATTTAGATGTAAGAAAACTCGTCCTTGCGCTACCCGTATTATTTTCGCTTCGCTATTACTAACGGCCTAGCAGGTGGTATCGGTCTCTTCTATGACAGGTGCGGGTATAGACGACTTCTTCAAAGCCGTTGATTCTAAAGTGGAAGAGTACAAGAAAGATTATCTCCTAGAACTCGAGAAAGCTCGGAAGGAAAGAGAACAGAAAAAGGCAGAGAACAAAGGGGAGCAGCTAGATAAATTGATGGGAGATATGAAAGTGACAGGGTCATCTTCATCGGGTCGCCCAAGAAAAGAGAAGAAGGTTTCTGCTAGCGAACCAGAGATAGATACTTTAAGCGATGCGGCGGACTCGGATTCAGATGAGCCGATGGAAGGTGAGGCGGATGCGGAAGACAATACAAACGACGGGAGAATGGGCGATGATAGCTTGCTTGACCGATATGAGAGGGCTTTGCATAAAGAGGGTGGCAAAGACGATATCGGTGATGAAAGTTTCATGAGATATCTTAATGCGCCAAGGTAGTCTTTGGGCTTGAGATTACAAACCTAGCCATTTTTTAGCATATTTGCAGGCGTTCGAATCTGGATTATGATATTATACCACTGGAAACCTTTCAACATCCCTATACTTCTATATATCCAATCAACCATGATCCGAGTGGTTTCGATATGTGGTATATATATATAGGCTATGCCTTAGACATATCAATGCAGCTAAGAAAAATCGCTAAGTGCTAGTTGTGGATTTCTTAAGCACAAAATTGGCTACGGGCTAAGAATGAAAATGAGAAAATCGAGTGCCTTCTTGCTAATGTCAAGGCTGAGCTACAGTGGTTCTCTTAGACATGCCAATGGTAGGGGGAATGCTGAGCTTTCGAGATCAGATAAATACATATGTCTAAGTAGCTACTAGATAAAGTCATAGTTGCGTGACTAGCTAGGGAACTATAGACTTGCTTCGCACAATACGAGGCAGTAACAACACAACTTTCCACTGTGGCATTATAATCGAATCACGTGAGCTTGATTCAGTGAAATTCGATCCTTGGTTCGAACTCGCGAACTTTCGCTCTCATCTCATCCTCAGACTCACCAACGACGCGACATCGACACTGGAACTTTACAACCTGAGAATCAACGAAAAAGGTCTGGTCGCCTGACCTCTAGAAACATGAGTACGGCGGAGAAATCTCGGGGCCCCCCGAGGGTCAAGAATAAGGCTCCCTCGCAGCGTAAGTACACTCATTCCTATCCTTCACAAATCGCACTAATACTCACGTTTCTTTACAGAACAAATCTCCGCCGAACAGCTGCTGCGAGAGGCCTTCGAACGACAAGAACCAGGTGTCCAAGCGCCCACGCAGAGATTCGCAGATCTCGAGGAACTCCATGAATACCAGGGAAGAAAGCGAAAGGAGTTCGAGGACTATGTCAGGCGCAATCGGATAAACATGAACAATTGGATGCGGTACGCCGCTTGGGAGTTGGAACAGAGAGAATATAATCGGTTGGTTTATCTTGACTTCGTCTACGACATTTGATACATAAGGCTGATTGCTGACAGCAGAGGTATTCTTCAGAGCCCGTTCGATCTTTGAGAGAGCACTCGATGTCGATTCTACTTCCGTACCCTTATGGCTCCGATACATCGAAGCGGAAATGAAAACGCGGAACATCAACCATGCACGAAATCTACTGGACCGAGCGGTTTCTATTCTCCCACGTGTCGATAAGCTGTGGTACAAATATGTGTATATGGAGGAGACTCTGGGTAATATCCCAGGCACCCGACACGTTTTCGAAAGATGGATGTCCTGGCAGCCAGAAGAATCAGCATGGGGTGCTTATATTAAGCTTGAGAAGCGATATGGAGAGCTCACCAGGGCACGTGCGATCTTTGAACGATTTACCCAAGTGCACCCGGAGCCGAGGAATTGGATCAAGTGGGCGAAATTTGAAGAGGAATACGGAACTCCAGACCTTGTCCGCGAGGTGTTCGGCACAGCAATTGAACATCTGGGCGACGAGTTTATTGACGAAAGGCTTTTCATTGCGTTTGCGAGATTTGAAACCAAACTCAAGGAATTCGAAAGAGTTCGGGCGCTTTATAAATTTGCTCTGGACAGGTTACCTCGATCGAAGTCCCAACAGCTTTATAACAACTACACGACTTTTGAGAAGCAATTTGGCAATAAAGAGGGCGTGGAGGATGTTATAGCGGCGAAAAGAAGGGTTCAATACGAGGAGTTGATCAAAGAGAACCCTAAGAACTACGATGTCTGGTTCGACTATGCTCGCCTCGAGGAAACCCAGGGCGACGTCGATAAAGTCAGAGACGTGTACGAAAGAGCAATCGCACAGATACCCCCAACACACGAGAAGAGGCACTGGAGGCGATACATATATCTGTGGGTATCTTACGCCCTATACGAAGAGCTGGAAACGAAGGTATGTTCCAAATACACAACCTAGTAGCTCTCGTAAATATAACTAACCTCGCCATAGGATAAGGATAGAACCGGACAAATATACACCGAAGCGTTAAAACTCATACCGCATAAGTCCTTTACTTTTGCGAAAATCTGGTTAATGGCCGCACACTTTTATATCCGACAAATGGATGTAACGAAAGCCCGAAAAACAATGGGGATGGCTATTGGGATGTGCCCTAAAGATAAACTGTTCAAAGGCTATATCGAAATGGAACTAAAGCTACATGAATTCGTTCGTTGTAGGACGCTGTACATGAAGCATATCGGGTTCAACCCTGCGAATAGCCAGGCATGGATAAAATTCGCAGAGTTGGAACGAGCACTGGATGATTTTGACCGGGTAAGAGCAATCTACGAACTGTCGATATCCCAACAGGAGCTAGATATGCCCGAATTAGTCTGGAAAGCGTATATCGATTTTGAAGAGGAGGAACAAGAATGGGCAAGAACTAGGTTGCTATACGAGAGGCTCTTAGTGAAGACTGAGCATGTCAAAGTCTGGATCAGTTACGCCCATTTCGAAATCAACGTGCCTGACGATGATGCTTCAGAAGATGTCGATGAAGAAGTGGTTAGCGAAGAAGCGAAAGAAAGAGCGAGAGCCATCTTTGAGCAAGGATACAAACGGCTGAAGGATAGAGGCTTGAAAGAAGAGGTCAGTGAAATTAGAATAATTTTAGGGAGCACCTGCTAACTTGATTCGAATAGCGTGTGGTCCTTCTCAACGCCTGGAAATCATTCGAGCAAACGCATGGTACACCAGTTACCATCCAGAAAGTCGAAGCTCAAATGCCTCGGAAGGTCAAGAAGAGAAGAAAGTTGGACGACGACAGCTTCGAGGAATACATGGACTACCTGTTCCCAGCGGACGAGGAACAGAATGCAGGAATGCTCAAGTTGCTCCAGGCTGCCCACAAGTGGAAGCAAGGTCAACAGAACAATACGGATTGAGGGGAGCCTGCTACGGTATCTAAAAAAGTTTTTTCCCGACGGGTGTCAAGTGGTGTATGGGTAGTATTCTTGCAAATATCTATCTTTCTTTTTTCTTTTGCTTATCAAGAGAACCACGGCAGTTGTATGATACGAGATTGAGAACGATGGAGTTTATAATACAATATGCAGGTGCCGAGCTAGCGCCTAGGTTTTGTTTCGGGCCCCCAAGGCACGAAGTTGTTTAACCTTTAGTAAATGACATGGCTAGATGGCTAGGGTATCTTAATGTACAAACTAGTGCTTCGTAGAGCTAATAATACAAACTGCCTGTGCCGAAAAACAAGGCCCGAAATTTGGGCTGAGGGCGACATGTGTGGAGAAAAGTTGCGTGTGTCGTTGTTTAACAGACCAGGCAGACTACACCAGGCAGGGGAGGAAAGAGCATTCTAGATATCATCGTCACTTTCATCATCACTGCCCGCAATGTTCTTTGGCTGGATGATCGGCTCCCCCTTACGCTTGTTCTCTCTCATTTGCAATATCTATAAATTAAGTGCGAAGGTTAGCTTGTTTTTAGAACTGGCAGTGTCTGGATCCTGCTACGAACCCTTAGTTTGATATCACGTTCCTCCTTGCTTACGACAGGCTTCTTGAGATCCTGCTTTGAGCCACTTTTGGAGATCATGGAGACCAGGTTATCTCCTTCTTTGCCGCTGTCAGCGGGTACATGGTTTCGCGCACGTTTTTTACGTTCCCTCTGTTGCTTCCGACGAAGAGCGCGAGAGACGTCGCCAGTATGAACTTCAGCGCTACGAGTCTGCAAGAAGGACGCTAATGCAAAGGAAGCCATCTGCCTTGTTTGAGTGGCTGAAGACGCCGCCATATCTTTTCTTTATGATCGAGTGATTGGTGGTTCGGGTTGATTTATTTATTTAGAATCTGGTTTGTCTTGGAATGCTGCGGTAGAGATAATTATAATTATAATTTTTAGTGGTGATGAGAGGTCAAAGAAAAAATTTCTGCATGAGGAAATTCTGGTTAAAGCACAGCTAAATATATAACTAAATACGAAGTAACAGGTACTTAGTTAGTTAACGAGCAGCTTGCACATGTCCAGCGCTTGCAGTGAACAACGCAGCCAGATATTTTGTCGTTGTGCCTCTTGCCTGCACAGACTTCAAAAGTAGCCAAGGAATTATTAAGCTGCACAGGCTGCAGGCCGGCGGCTCCAACAAAAGATGGGATAAAAGCGATACCAGAAAACTCTGGGTCGACAAGCATAACCCTGTGTCCAACACTCTGACTGAATGTTTGTTTCAATCAATCGAGATAATTCGGCCTAGCAAGAAAACGGTGGCCAACGGTACCCCGGTAGTTACAGTGTCAAGCTTTGTGAGATCTAACCAAATATCTGATGATATTCACGAGATCTAACGGTAATCGCTTCACGGTGACGACAAGAGCTTACTGTCCAGACAAACACAGCCTGGTTGTCAACCCGGCATTTCGATGGTTCTATCTTTGAATGCACTGTTCGTCAAAGTAAAATAAAATAGTATAATAAAATAATAAAATAAAATAAAATAAATAAAATAAAATAAAAAAGTGGGTCTATCGATAGTATTATATTAAGGGTTACTCATTAAGAACATCCCGGGTGCTCGATCGCGGGGTACTTAACTAATGCTGATCTCAAACTATGCTTACAGTAAACATACGTGCAGACAGCGCTTGAGTCTTAAATCGATCTTCTGTGCCGTTGATGAGCCTCATTTTGCTGATATTTGGAAACTAAATTTATATTTCTGACCTGACAAAATACGAATTCGACCTGGCCGATAGCCCGAACATCCGGAATCAGCTTTTGACACCGCTCCCGAACCACCAGGTATATTGCAACCATACGCGATGCATTCCTGGCGCTTTCGTCTCGTCGGTACCTTTCGGCCCCAGAATTCCAAATCTGCCAAGATCCTTGTCCGAGAAACAAAATAAACAACGCAGGTGCAATGTATGGCACTGGGAAATTTGACCAAAGGGTGAACATCATGAGACAACCTACCTCGAAATCAACCTGGACTTGGCCAGCTTGTTGGTGTCACACAAGGCTGAACCGTCGGCACGATAGGCGGTTCAGAGGCTCAAAAATCGCATTCCACCAACAATTTTTGTTTGCACATTTGCTGCATATTTCAGGCATCCTGACTAAGGCCAAAATAATGTATTTTTTGTACAGTCTACGTCGTCTTTCCCTGCATACCTCACTGTCATACTCTTGCAGCTTGAAAGGCTTCAGCTGCGCTTTCGAGTTGTAATATTGCACAACTATATTGCTTCGACCATTAGAGACGCCTACCCCCCATTTTGGCTGCCCAAACACACAAACAGTTTCGACGAATGCACATTAGCCCAGCTGGCCAAGTCGGATATTATGTCCATAGATCGCTGAGGCTGATAGATTGGTTGTTTCGGCACAGAGCCTGAAAATCCCCCTAACTTGCTGAGGTAATAGGCATCAGAAGCTGGGAGCGCTGTTCAAAAGCTCTCAACCCTGTGCCGTGCTGCTGCATCTATTTGTTCTGGTCCGTGGGTGCCCCGTGGTAATAAAAATTGGGAGCCGGATTGAAGGCCAAAAGTGGGGCCCCAAGTAGGTTTCCTACAGCAAAGCCTAGCCGCATAGCCCCTCTGAAGCTACTAATTTCAACGCAATCACGAAAATTGGCAGAGCTAAAGGGGGGGTATCACTGTTCATCTGCTAACTATTCCATATTGAGCTGCGATCAAAAAGAACTTTGAATGAAATCCAACGTAGTTTCTTGCCCTGGTCCTCTTTTTTGTCATGGACACCCCTCTGACTCGATTTAGGGGAGCCGCCTTCGGACGAGCCCTCCGCATATGCAAGAGATGGCCAAGGGGCGCTCCCAAACCGCTATGTAACTTATAATTAATTCGTCGGGCGACCATTGAGGCAGTCTTGTGTGATTTTGACCATTTCAATGTCGACCACACAGACGAAAACGTGGTTGCCTCTCGATTATAACTTTGGCCAGCCCAGGCCCTCCTCCTTTGGTTTCAGCCCTTGCTTGCAGTTAAGCAGTTAGCCGTGATACATAAACCAGCTGCTCTCCCAGCTCGTTTGCTTGTAACAGCCTTCTAATAACCTTCTTTGATCTACAAGGAACTTTATCTATTAAATATTAATACATTCATATAAATCTACCAAAGCGCTGGATCGGTCCTTGGTACACAAGTAAGTAGCATCCGAAGCATAACGGTCCCTAGATCTTTTTGTCTGACAGTTTCACAAAAGAATCATCATACTGTATATTAGCCTCTCTGTGCTACCGTATAAACACCGATTTGGCTTCACCGTACCCGTATTCGTACAAATATACACCCCCAACATCCAACAATGCGGATCCTCACATTCCTCGCGCTGGGTTTAACAGCAATCCAAGGAGTTTCAGCTATTTGCAACTGCCCACAAATAGCGGCTCAAGCTGTGAACTGTGACCTAAATGATTCGGAGTGCCTTTGCGGTTCCAACAATTATCTGGATGTATTATCAACCTGTTCCCGGCTTCGAAGAGGAGAAAATTGTTCGGATAGGGATATCGAAAATGCGAGGAACTCTTATGTTAGAGCTTGCCTAGCAAGTAATTCGGAAACTACTTCAAGCTCTTCCTCGACAAGTGAACCATCGAGTACCTCGAGTTCATCGTCTGCTACCTCTACAACAACTGAATCCTCAAGCACGACCTCTGCATCTACCTCTGACTCTTCCACATTTTCTACGTCCTCTACAGAAACAGCAACCATGACGCCGACGAATACGCCTGTCTCCTCTGCTTCCAGGGGCAGCAACAGACCACCTTTAACGACTGCACAAATCGGAGGCGTAGTCGGTGGTTCAGTAGGACTGGTACTCATCTTAATAGTTATGGCGGTCCTTTATAGCTGCCGAAAGTACAAGAAGAAGGACAAGAAGGACGACGCTCTAAGAAATATAGAGGCGCAAAAATTCATGGAGGGCGGAAGACAAATGCGTGCCGCTTCTATGAGCCAGATGAGCGATCGTCTATACAGCACTCGAAGGCCATTATCCTATGCACTCGGAGAATATGATTCGTCAAGAGCGGATGTCGACCACCAGGATGCCGACGATAGTGACAGCACCCCGCCGAATTCAGTTCAAGGGGGCTATTTTAACAGATTCAGCGGAAACCATCTAGAGGATTCCACCCAAGCGTTTCTAAACAGTCCCTCAGCATACTATCCGCCTTCCAGCTTTCGAAACAGTCAAAGAGCTGTGTCTGTACCGAATCAGACTCCAGGCGGTCCGATGCTACCAACAGCTTCCCTAAGTTACGAGGAATATCGCAGCCAAGAATCCCCAGGAGAAAGATCCAGTCTCATCAGCGAGCACCAGTCCGGCTCCTCTACACCCCATCGATCAGTTTCTGCTCCGATGCCCCCGCAGTCAAGAATTTCTAGGAAACCGATCAACGGTAACTCGCTCAACGAAAGAACAAGCTCGAGCTCCTACAGCCCTTCGCAACAGTATGGAGGATATTATTAGTCGAAATTCACACATAATTTAATTCGTTACGATGGTATCGGGACTCCAGGATAATCTTGTCTGGTTCCCAATATCACATTCATTCCGACTTTACATTCGCTTCGCCGTAAATATCCTACTATTTACATTCCCTTGTATATTTTCCCCTAATATTTTCACGATTGTTCGATTTTTCTTTATTGGAGTTATAATTTTTTTGGTTTTTTCACGGCGTTATCACGGGACAAATTTGGAGTTATATTTTGTTGGTTTTGATCTTTGATTTGATATACCATTATAGAAACATATATTCTTTTTTGTATTTAGGACAAAATTACTCAGTCGGATGAAGGTTCTTTCATCAGAGAATTTCTGGTTAGCTATAGAAACAAATGCCTTGGGGGCTTTGATTCAATATGATAATTTGGTGTTGGCAATGCCAAAATCCACCAAAAAAACACAATATAATCCTACAAGGTTATTTATTTCATTTTTTTCAACGGAACCCAATTTACCGCCGTAAAGTAAGGCGTCGTCATTGAAGCTGTGCCTCTTTATTTCCTTCGATTCACGAAAATAGTAACATTTCTGGTCAAGATCCAAGTCAACGCTGAGCCTTCAGCCAAAGTCACGCCATTAGGTTCCGAGTTTCCTGGCCCGAAACCTCTTGGAAGTTGAAAAAGTGGGTCGCGGATTGCAATTGACAAAGGATCAATCCCGAAACTTACCCAATGCCCAAGATGCTTGTTAATACGTTGCCGTTAAGACATAATGGGTTTCTAGATTTTCTTCAAACGATGATACGTTACGCGCATGCACTAACCTGGTAGCCGCAAGTTCTCAATCTTCTTTTAGCAATCGAAAGCTAGTTTCTTGTCGTTGTCTTGGTTTTTTCTTGAACATCGCAATCGCTACCTGGCATCAGCTCCAAGCTGTGCCTAGGATGCCTAGAAATCAGCAAACTCCCATAAAATGCTAAAACTTCCTAACTGATCGAGAAATGTCGGCGTCTGAGAATATTCTTGAACGATATTCAGCCTTTCCTCGGCCCACTTTCTTCCGCTACCTAGCTGCGGTTTCCTGAGCAATATATGCAATCATGAGTTCAAAGAAAGAAAAAAAAAGGTTTCAGACTTGCTGTTAGGCCCATGACCTTACTAATTTTCTTCATTTTTGCATTGTAGTGGAGCATTAATTTGTGATCGAGGGGAGCTCAAGATTTAGTACATCTACTTATCCAATCGAAAGCCGCGAAAGCCAAGGCCGAGGGCTAGCATATTCCTGGATTCGCCCTCTTAAGATCACCGCTGACTAGCAAGAATTCGCGAAAGCTAAGTTTCGGTAGACCCACCAATGGCCCCGGGAAAAAACAGGGAAGGCTCCGAGTCGCAAATCATTGACATTTTGTCATAACACAAACTATTGTCAGTTGGGAGAGCCAGGTTTTGTTTCTATATACAGGTTGAGACTTTATATACAACATTCAAATGAACTTTGCCAGTACTCCTAGATATGCGGGTGCTCGTTCCCGGGGTCTTTCGACAACGGCCCTTAATAACATGAGATGAGATATATGGTTTCCTTCATAAAGAGCTTTTTCTATAAACCCATAAAGCATAAAATAAAGAAATAAAATAAAATAAAATAAAAATGCAAATGTTCGGATCAGGTTGCTTAAAAATTTCATGTCGCAAGGGTTTTTTGTCAACCAAAACGCAGGCCGGGCGGGACCCAAGCAACTAGACCAGCACAGCCGAATTTTTTTGCTCCACAATTTCCCCCAAATACCATTACAACCAGATCTCGATTGCATTGAGCCTAAAAAAGTGAATGACAAATTATGTCGCCTCCAAAATGGCAAGGTGCCACTCTCGCAAGGGGGTTTTTATCGATAGAAGCTGCAATATCGCCGTCTAGAAGGAATAACGAATTTTTGCCCTTGAAGTAGATGAAGTTTCAGGCCATTCTCGAACCCAAGTCGCATTTGGTCGAGAGAGAGCTCTTACCTCAGCAGACCAAAAGCTCAATTCATCTCCGGCGAGTCGGTGCTGATATCTTCCGGCAGCACGAACTTTTTCATCTTTTCAGCGACTCTACCGTCTACGTGCAGCTCCTCGACTATCGTTTTCTCCCGTATTGGTTCATCCTTGTTATCTTCAACGTCCCCTTTGGCTAGCCGATCGACCCATTTCTTGGGCCAGTCGGTTTCTTCGATCTTGTAGGCTTCGGTGACATCCTCCCTGCTTTTATATGGCTCGTAGGTACCCATTGCTATCGATGCGACTTCGCGTGAGACGTGGTCCATGAGACGGCGTTGCGTGAGATATCTTTGTATACGGAACGGAGTATTTAAGAATCCGAGGAGGTGAGGGAACGGTATCACCTTTGAAGGTTGGAATGACGGTGGTATAGAAGGCGGTAATGTCGCCGAGGGGTATTCGGCCTGTGAGATCGTCGGCACGGGGAAATGAGGTTTTCGGGGCTTTTCTTCTTTCAAACTGTCCTTCGAACCGTCCTGGTCTTTCGGGCTTGTGTTTTCTGTGGGCGGTTTATCTTCGGGGGGATCAGTGGGCAAAACGTCTGACATTGACGAAACAACCGGCTGGGGCTCAGGTATATCCTTCTTGATTTCATCTAACACATCGTCGTCAGGTATATCTGCTGGTCCTAACCAGCCCTCGTGTAAACCGCGGACGTATTCTTTCCATGTATGTCTTCCAACGACAACTACCCCGCCAGGTCCTTCTTCTTTGCTTATACCGGCCTGCTTCTCGCGCGTCTTGATAGCTGCTTCCTTCTCGGTACCCTCGGTATCTTCCTCGCCTCTTCGAAGCCGTCTCGTCCGCTCTGCAACCTTCCATCGTATCTCGCCCGCTCTCCTCCCTTCTATGACTTCATAATCCACAGCTGCAGCAACCAACACCGGCTTCACGTACTCCTTGAAGTATTCTCTCGCACTGGTGATGCCGTCCCCTGGTGGTGACGCTAGATAAATGGAGACCTTTCGAGGCAATTCTGTTGGAGATAGCGGTTTCTGGGCGAGATGAGAGACCCGCTCACACCAATAGGCTTGAGCTTTCTTCTTTTCGCGGCGGTCGTATACTATCAGGCCTGTCCAGGTGCCTACGAGGCCGATGAACACTAGCCATGGTTTCGATGGCAGCTTTGCTTTGAATCTGGGTAGACCTGCAACAATAAATCTAGTTAGCATGTGATAAATTTAATGCTTTCTCTTTCAGAGGCTACAAACCCCACATGACATGTTCAAAGGCCGGGTTCGGCTTCTTGGGGACAGGGGCTTCCGACATTGTGGAGGTTGCGTAAAGTCGTCCGCGGGTTTTTTATAAGGTGTTGGTGGTTGAGATTTTGAGGTTTCCCGGCTTGCGTTTGAAATTTTTATGTTCGCGAGCGCCAGCGCTATCGATAGAGAAAAAACAGGCCAAGGAATCCCAGTCAACGACAAGGATAGCGATTTATTATATTATATAAGCCCCAGCTATTATTATATTGGAACTTTGAAAGAATATATTCTACTTGAACTAGGAATCATATCATTGATTCCAGCAGGGCTTTTTTTTTCATTGTATATCTTCCATGACGTTTTATCGACAGATGCTTTTAGCAGTCTTCGTAACTGCACAAACGCAACACCCAATATAAATCCCATGACTCCGAACCGACGACCGACGATGCAATATGTATCTTGAAACATCGAGTAGGATAATTAAAGAGACGTAGCAGTCGTGGTATACAATTATGAAAAAAAGGTTAAATATGTAGGTGAAAAAAGGAATTGGAAAATCGCTAAAGCTATAAAACAATCAAAAACATCTAAAACCTGGGTAGTCCTCCGTTTAGAGCGAACAACTTAGCACTGCTAGTTGCTGTGATCCCATCGACTTGTCTGGCGTATTGCTCCACCTGTCGGGAGATAAGTAGGGTATCCAAACGGCTAGGTTCTTGTGGTAGCTTGAACAGCTTTGACCATTCATCCTCAGGTAGAGGAGCAAGCTTCTGAGCGACTCTGACAGCGTTTTCTGCCTTTCTCTTTGTTTGCCATGCAGTAATCTTGGTCTGCTCACGGGCAAGAGATCTCTGATAGTAAGCCGCGTTGTTGGCCTCGGTGTTATGAGCCTCGATAGACTCGAGGATTAGATCACAGGATTTCTCCAGGATCGGATCAATTGTGAGGTCGAGAGCGTTGAAGTTAGTGCTCAGAGGATAATTCAGAGCTGGGTATGTTGGTGGGTTTGTTAAGGTTGAGACAGAGACGGGTAGTGTGCTGGGAGGTTGTGGTGGCATGGATAGCTGGTGGAGTAAAGATGTTGCAAGGTGAGAGTTGTAGAGTGTTAGAGGAAGCTCTTGAAGGATGTCCTTGTAGGTAAGGTTGTGCTTCAGCAAGCTGTATCATATGCTAGTTAGCAGCGGATTGAGAAATATAGCTAAGATATATATATATATATATATATATATATATATAGAAGCAACCTACTTTTCACTTGTGAACTTGTTCTCTTTATATGCAATCATGAACTGAGAAGTTAAGCGGTAGGCTTTCAGACCGATCCCACCTTGTGCACCCCTCATACTATCATAAACCAAAGCAACCGTCCTTTCGTTTATTTTGCTCTGATAGTGAGCTTGGTTCTCGATAAAGTTCGAGTTGATAAAATTGCCCAAAGAGGAGCTCTGATACCAGCCAACGTTGTTGGCGTCGACATTGACCTCTCTCAAGCATTTGATCATCTCGTTCTCATACCACATAACACCCTTGTTCTTTGGAGTGAGAGCCGCTGAGTTGTTATCATCGCCTTCAGTCGAGGTCGGGAATGGGAAAGCATTGGTGATCTGAAGGACACCGTCGACTTCCATACCAAGAAGAGAGCCGTAGACGGTTGTGGGGTAGGCACCAGTCGCGTGCTTTACAACTCGAAGAGCGACAAGAGCATCCACGCGGACGCTCTTGATGGGTGATATGTCGGCCATGGTGTGCGGTATGTAATCGGAAAGCAACGGGGTAAACTGTCGGATCTAATATATCGAAGTTATAGGACTGAGCTGTACTTTTACTGAAAAAATGATGTGGAAAAGATAAGCGATAAGATCAAACGTGAGCCAAAGTGCTTTTGTTGGAGGGCTTTTTTGCCCTGTATTATCACGTGATGTCGAACCTCATCTGCAACGCGGCAACACAACACATTTTTTGTTGATCTTCAATCTGGACTCTTTGCATTGTAACATTAACCAAAAGTGTGACAGGCAGTTCAATTTACAGTACAAGAAACAGCAGTTCGAATTTTTAGGGTCGAATGCGCAGCTGTTTCTGCCAAGCTAAATTACAAACTTACAGACTTCTCGAATTCTACCTAGTTGGAGGATACATTATCGCCGCGATTCCTCGAGTCGTTTCAGCCGTCCCAAACTAGAACATGCGGTACATTAGTCTCTCACAAACCTTAGACAAATGCGTATATTAGTGCATGCATCTATGAAGAAAAGATTCACACTTACATACGGCGAGGTCTACATAAACGCTTGGGTTTGAGCCCTTATATCTTGGTACTCTCGAGATGTTATATCTTTAATTGGCCCTTATCATGCATTTTTCTAGAATACTACCAATCTGGGCAGGTGGCCCCGCCGCATCTCGAGCCTAAACCATTCAATGCAAAAGGACTTCTCGAATCTCGGCTCTGCAGCAACAACACCCCCCCAGATCTTATGCAGATTGCGCTCTGGCTTCATGCCTCACGCGACACACGTCTGCGTCCTTTCGTACCTGCACATGTCAGATAATATGCATGTAAATGTCCCAGATATTGAAGAGCTGCGTCAGAAGGCATGGGTGCCTTCTTGCCGCCTTCTTGCCACCCTCTCGATTGCCGCATCAGGGTCCACTCATGTTAAGACGAAGTGAGACGTGAAGCAATTGGCAAGTCCATGCTGTTCCCCGAGAGATGATTATCACCAACCAAAAACCCTAGTCCAGATGGCTCACAACTTCGTCAATTGGCCAAGTCTAAATTCGCGCATAAACAACACACGGAGACATCTTGCAGGTTTGCAAGATGGGAAAAAAACTCCAGGGCAAATCGTTCCAGGTTTCCGTTGCACTCTATCCGGTTCACAACTTCCCGAATCGACGCTCCCAAGACTTTTGATGCTCTCGCGAGGTGTCTTGGAAAAAACTTCGCCTTTCGCTACCTCCCACCTGCCATTGACCCTACTCCCCTATCATCAAGGCAGTCCTTGAAAAATAATGATAGTACATACTGATGAAAGACCCCAGTGTAACCATGAAAACCTCATAAATATGAAGCTCCCCCACCCCTCACCATCAGAGGAGGCTTCTCTTTTGCCCAGGCCATGCTATTTCTATCTTCAATATTGATATTTTAGTGTTGCGCTGTATCTTTAAACTTGGGTTGGATATCAAAACTTTAATCCGGTGTCCTACCTTCTTCTTTTATATTTTCACTTTTTCTTTCTTTTATAAACTATAATAAAGGCGACCATGTCTGAAAAACATGCTTCGGATGGCGATGCGGCCACATTCAAGGATATTTCGCAAGAGTTAGGAATTACATGCACATCTTCCTTCTCGGACAACTGCTCGTCTGGCACGGGTTCGGTTGTAAGTTTCTACAACATCGAATGAGAAGAAAAAAAGCTGCGGCAAATGTACATTAGTTGAAAAGTCATAAACTAAATTTTGAAATTCTTCTTCTTTTAAACAGGTTGAACTGAAGAAACGCTTCAATTTATGGAGTTGTCTGGCTATGGAGTTCGCCAGTATGGCAACTTGGGCCTGTCTTTACGTGACCGTTGGTGTATGTCAATATCAATCGTATCCATATATATAAACTCCAATCAGTTTCCAGGTCTAATTTGTTTCTTCTCATATACAGACATCAATAGACTGTGGTGGTCCAGGTGAATAAAACACATCAATCTCCAACCAAAAAAATTCAATATGACTAACGTATAAAAACAGTCGGTCTTGTGTACGGAACCATCTTCGTCACGATTCTTAACACATGTATGGCCATGTCGATGGGCGAATTCGCCTCCATTATGCCCAAAGCTGGTGCACAGCAACTGTGGACGCTCGTAGCGGGTGGGAAAAAATATGGCCCCGTCATCTCTTACTACACCGGATATCTGAATCTTCTGGGTATGTTCAACCATATCAAAGGATCTCACCACCATTCTAAAGTATCCAATGGTTAACAATAATGTTTTTTAGGGGAAATTGCAATGTCGGCCTCTTGCGCTTTCAACTCGGCTCAGCTTACTGGTGCAGCTATTGAATACACGCTTGGTACCCAGTGGACTCGCTGGATGACAGTCTTGCTCTACTGGGCGTATCTGGCGCTCTCGCTCGTTGTGAACTTTACTCCTCGCTATCTCAGCGTGTTTAACATCCTCGGTTTCTTCTGGCTGGTAATCACCATGATTGTTACTGTCATTGTATTTTTGGTTCTTGGAGAACACAAGCAGTCAGCGGAGTTTGTATTTGGTCAATTTATCAATAACACCGGATGGCCGAATGGGTTTGGATTTTTGCTTGGACTGTTGCCTATTGTCTATTCCATGGTAAGTTACAATTATTGGTAAATCCACTTCTTTTGAGAGAATATAACTAATAAAATACCAAGACTGGTTTCGATAATGCCGCTCACTTGGCTGAGGAACTCGAAGATCCCGAAATAAACGCTCCCAAAGCCATGGTCGGCTCCGTTGCAATGGGTGGCATCAGCGGCCTTATATTCAGCGTCATCATGCTCTTCTGTATCCAAGACTACCCGGCCATCCTCGCAGCAGACCAACCGTACGTCAAAATGTTCATCGATCTTTTCAAATCTTCGCTCGGCGGGTGTCTATTCGTCTGCATCGTCGGTGTTCCGATCAACATGTTTGCAGCCGCATCGATCACAGCGTCTTCATCACGTCTGGCGTGGGCGATGGCTTGCGACGGTGCACTGCCAGGAAAGAAGTATTTCAACAAGTTGTCGAAGGAGAAGCATGTTCCAGTGCGCACTATCATTTTGTCGGCGCTCTGTCAAGCTCTCTTGGGTGTTATCGCGTTTGGAAACGAAATGGCATTCGAAGCTATTCTATCTGTCGCGGTGATTGCGCTCAACTTGTCCTACGGATTACCGGTATACTGCCTCTGGTTCAAAGGACGTAAGATTCTCGACACTATGCCGCTTCTAGGCTCGGCACCGGGTCTCGGAAAGGATAGAAGATGGAATCTGGGTAGATGGGGCTGGGCAATCAACATCGCCGCAGGAATTTGGCCCGCCTTTTTGAGCATTCTGTTCGTGTTCCCGGTCTATATTCCCGAAGTAGGCCTGGTGACAGCCGAGGAGGCGAACTGGTGTATTGCTGTCCTCGGCTCCACAATGATTATAGCTACGATATATTGGTTCACCTATGGAAAGAAGCAGTACGTCGGACCGCTTACCTCTCACTGACAACTCCGGAAACATACTATCACGACAGTATGGATGTCACTTGATCGAGAGGATAATAAGATTGGAAGGATTGTAAGATATAATAAGGAGGACCGGGGAACGGAGTATTCAACATTTCCATGTGTAAAGGATGAGATTTATTATAATAATGATGTGCGAAGGATAGTTAATGGGCCCAGGCGTTTCAGCGGGTGTAGATATTTCAGCGATTTGCATTCTGAATGCTTACTGTACATATACAAATTGAAAGTTTTAGATATATTACTCCTAGATGTGCAATTCTTTTCAGAGATATAATTCGTACGGATAGCTCCCCGTCCCAATATGATAGGCACTACCCAGTATTCCACGATGCCCGAGCTGAATATAGTCCCTGATCGTGGATCCCCCCGTCTCTGTGCTAGGCAAAAAAAAAAAAAAAAACTGCGGTCTATCGAAAACTCCAAAACGCCAATAATATTTACCCGAAATATCGCCCACTTTTAACTCCGAAAATAAGGTATTGATAATACATGTTCTCCAATCACATCATCACATATCACCTTTTACCGCGGCGCCTCTTCATCCGCTGCTTTTACTAGTTTCGCGTCATCTCCTAGCTCAACCTCGATGACCTGCTCAAGTAACATCTCTTTCTTGACCCATGCTTGTCGTCTTTTCTCCTCTAGCATTTTCTTCTCAGCTTCCAGTTCCGCCGTTTCCTCCTGTGCCCAAGCTAGCTTTCTACGCAACAGCCGGTACAGGTCCGAAGGCGAAAGCTTAGCTTCATCGGGATCAAACCCGTCCTCCGGCTCGTAATAGTTTACTTCTTCCTTTGGCTTTTTCTCCTTGCCATTTGGCATTCCGTTGGGACCAACACCCGACCCACCGGCATCATCGTCCTCCTCAGACGGCGGCTGCGGGGAAGGCGATAACGACGAGTAGTCGTCATCGTCTTTGTCCTGATCTATGTGGTCGTGTAAATGTGCGGATAGATTGAGCGGGTGATTTGGGTGGGATTTTGGTATCGGATCCGAAGGTCGTAGCGCCTCCGTTTCGTGGACGGTTCTCATGTGTTTCGCGAGGGCGTCGGAGCGGGTGAACGATCGATCGCATTCTACAAAGTTCAAAAATTAGCTTTCGGAAACGCTTATATCATTTCTATAACCCAAAATCGGGTGGTAAGAGGAATACTCACCAGGTAGCGTGCAGTAGAACGGTTTCTCTCTCGTGTGACTTCTCATATGTGCTTTCAGGGCGTATCCACTAGCGTGTGCCATGCCTTTTCTGGTGCAATCGTCCCATTCGCAAGCATACTTGGCCCTCCTGGTCCCAATGTGCTCGTCGTGGATGTGCTTGACCAGATCGTCCATGTTTCCCATGTCCTTCTCACAGCCCTCCCATCTGCACACGGTGATTTGTTCGCCATGCTCGTCGTCTTCACGTGGAGTGCCTGGAACGGATCCGGAGGTGTCAGAGGAGATGTCGGATACGGCGATGGATTCTGGGGATCGCGGCGCTTCTTCGGTAGCATCATCATCTGCCGCACCGTCGTTCTTGAAGGCAGTGGAGGCAGACCGTTTGACAGGAAGGATTGATTCGGCTGGAGGGGATGGCGATGCCGAGAAGCTGGAGAGCTCGGAAGAGGCAGGGGAGGATGCCATCTTCGGGGATGGTTTAGGGTGACGGCGGCTCATGGGGACGGATGGGTCGCGATGGGAGAAATGTTGGCTGGTTGGTGAGGTTGGAAATGTCGCGACGTTCTGGTGAGAGCGAGTGGCGTTGACCACAAAAACAACACAAAACGAGCCCCTCACCAAAGCGCACTATCAGATCGCACCTGCACTTGGGCAACCTACAAAGTTGTCGCATAGACCGAACGCCGTCCGCTTGTGAATGATATATATTCAGGACACTAGTTATAGTCTCAGAAGTCAACTCCACAATGCTAATAGGCATGTTAACCTTCATCACACCCCATAATACCCAGGCAAATATATCTCAAAGTTTCACCTACAAGAGTCAAGCGAATACCACATTTCTGCTGTGGAGAAGCGGAGTGGCCGGGTTCTGGCGCCTGCATGTTTGCCAAAGAATGGCGCAAGTTGGGACAGGTTTTTGAGCACAAGATAGAACTATGACGACAGACTGCAGCTCGAGATCCAGAATTACTCCAGCCACCACTCACGGAAACCGTACAAATCCGCTTTCAAGCCCCCCCTCATCGCCTTGCTAGCTATATATCTTAAGACGATCTTGCGACTTACCTTTTTTCGAATTCGTCCCACCTTCACGCGTAGAAGATCGATACCATCCATCTATAATTCTACTTATAGATATCACCGGCCTTCAGCGCAACACACTTTAGCCTTCGAGGCTTCCTCCATCCAACAATCCAGGACCCCCGCATAATCAAGCCGTGATTCGGGACAGTAATCTCAGCAGGGTACAGGCTTGAGTTCCCACCGAACTGGAGATAAATATACGTACCAGCATATTCTACATTGTCAATTGTGCTCCTGTGGTCCAGACCGGCTAGCTTTAGTCGTGTAACTCTCGACCCTTCAAAATGCAGCCACCGCTCCGCATAGCAATCCTCGAAACCGACACTCCGAATTCGGAGTTCCAGTCCAAGTACGGCAGCTATGGCGATGCCTTCATTCATTTGTTCAGTAACGCCAGCATGACCTTAAACCCGCCGCTGGGGCCCAACGATCTCCAATTCACGAAGTGGGATGTCGAGAGGAACCCTGACTATTATCCCGATCTCGAAGAAGTGGACGCTCTCCTGATCGGTGGAAGCCGTATGTTACCTCTCGATTTGATTTTATTCTTGGTTTCATGTAAATATCATTAGAATATTTAGTTTATGAACATTACTGCTGACACACCACCGCTCCGTCGCTTGAGAGGACTTATTGGGAGCCACTTCTATGGACTCAACCCCGTGGATTCTTAAATTAATAGACTTCACTCGCAAAGTCCTGATGGAGCAGGACCGGGTTCGCGTCATAGGTGTTAATTTCGGGCAGCTGGTAATCGGCAGAGCGCTAGGATGCGTCGTCGATAGGATGCCACAAGGCTACGAGACATCGATAACCACTATCGAACTTAGTGATATGGGGAAGAAGATATACGGAAGGAATGACCTAGTAAGCCTTAAACGATTCTCGAAAGTTAAAAGAGCTAGTTCTAAATAAAAACAACTATTTTTCGTGTGCAAAATCTAGAACATAATGCAACACCATCGCGACCACATCGTCACTCTTCCCGTCAACCCGTTCCCACAGCTGCCGAACGCCGTATTAGAAATTACAGGATACGCAGATATCTGCGCCGTCCAAGGTCTCTACACGCCTGGCAAAGTGATATCACTGCAAGGACACCCGGAATTTGCAAGGGAGACGATGTCGGCTTTGGTTCAAGATAGACTGCGACAGGGCTACTTTAGCAAAGATATGGCCAATGACGCGATAACGAGGACGTCGTTGAGAAATGATGGAGTTCACATCGCAGCTACCTTTTTGAAGTTTTTACTAGAGCCCTAGTAACGGCGGAGGTACTAATATTGGAGTCATCATGTAAACTCGGAGTTATCAGAGGACGGAGGGGGCCCTAGACATACATCCCGTACGGTTGAATACCTATCACATCTTGTCATCTTTTATAATCTGTCACGAAATCAAGCTAGTTTCCGCGTTTTTATTGCATCGTCCTTCATCTCACTGTCTGCCAAAGTTCTCATAATTATTTTAGTATTTATATCTCCGTCTTATAATTAGTACACGGGGTGGCAATATCTCTCGTCTTAAAGGTCAGGACCTCCTAAGTTTTCTTGTACATGCTCCCTGCGCCTCCCTGGTGTGATGGGAACACCAATGTATCCGCGATATTCACATTCTCTCTCCTACCCGCCACGAATACCACGATTTCCGCTATATCTTCTCCCGTCAGTGGCTCACAACCCGCGTACACAGCATCGGCTTTAGCTTTATCTCCTCTGAATCTGACAACCGAGAACTCTGTTTCCACCTGGCCGGGGTCGATGCAGGACGCTCGGGTTCTAATCAGGGGAAAGAGGGAAACGAAATTTTAGTCTAATACGGCATCTGATCGCAAAAGAGATTCTCACCTTGTATTTATCAACTCTTTTCTCAAGCTCTCGGTAAACGCTCTCACAGCAGCCTTAGTAGAGCAGTAGATCGATCCACCAGGATACGCCTCTCTTCCAGCAATAGACCCAATGTTGATAATTGTGCCGGAATCGCGCGCCTTAAAGATCGGGATGGCGGCTTGCGTCATCTGCAATCGAGATTTTAGTATTACCACCCGCAAACGAGGGACATTCATTTTTTCTCCTCTCTTCAGTATTCTAGGAGTTACTCACGCCTATCAACCCGGTTACGTTCGTAGTATACATAATGTCGACATCTTCCTGTGCAATATCGCCAACATGCTCCAATCCCTTTACGAGACCTCTACGATGAAGAAATCTCGAATTAATTGCTATACCCACCAAGCTAATACGCAAGTATATATATGGTATCAGGAAGATAGAGGGGATACACTTACGCATTATTAACCAAAATATCGAGCTTATCTTTCCACTCCGCTGGCAGATCTCTCCAAAACCTCTTCACGTCTGCGAGATCACTAACATCGAGCTTTTGAACCAGAACCTCTGCTTCGGCCGACAGTTTCCCAATCTCGGCTTTGAGTTCCTCCAGCTGCTCTTGTCTTCGAGCGGTTATGATGAGACGCACATCCGGGGCCGTTTTGACGAATTCGAGCGCAGTGGAGCGGCCGATACCGCTCGAAGCACCGGTTATGAGGATCGTTTTACGGGAAAGGCGATTTGCGACGGCTGACGACATTGCGCGGGCTGTAAAGTTGAAAGGCTTGTACAGTTGAGTAGAAGGTGGGAATCGTGGTTCGTAAAAATGAGACTTTGAGAGTATTGCGGTCAAGAATTTGAATTTTGTCGCGAACCGAACAGAGGCGGTAAACGGTGGCATGCAGCTTGTATTTCTAGAGAATCGAGGGGTAAAAGATGCTTGTAAAGGAGGAGGGGGTCTCCACAGTTATTAAATCCAATTGGGGTCCGGTTCGGCGAGGTACACGATTGTTATTATTCAAGGTAGTTTGGTATCATTTATCTTTTGGCCTGTCGACATTTCGGCTGTTCGTGACGTTTAGTGGGAAACCAAGCTTCGACTTCGGCACGAGGAACGCACCCCACCGTGCCCCACCAACAGCAGCATCGAATTGGAGGCTTGCATTGCGAGCATACAAGAAGCAAAGCTAACTTGGCTACGAGCTGTGCGAGTAACTTTAGTTTCGGACGGAGATTGTCCGCACAAAAGTTGCAATTGGCGGCGATTCGTTTTCCCGCTTGCGGTTCCCACCCGCAGATATAAATTATAACACATCCTCTCTCTCCATTCTCCACATCAACACAGGTTAGGTTTAGAACTTCAAAACTGTCACTAGGTTTATTAAAAATTTTGTTTTAATTTATAATTTTGGTTTGGTAAAGCTATTGTGCCGTACAAAACATGCCTTGCTTTCTCAACGAAGGTCTAAGTGCGCCAAATGTAAGAAATGCTAGATATCGCCCTTTATAGATGATATCCAAAGTAACCTAAACGCCGTAGTATATGCTTGTAATAATATATCAAACTCCTGCCCCTCGTTACAACTAACACCTCTTGCTAGTTCTTAGATGATTAATCCTCTTTCCCATCCATCCGCTCACTACTCCTGTTGCTTTCTTTCCTAGTCGTATCCTGCTGTTGAGCTTGCACTCTTTGTCTGTAACCTGCCACTGGAAACAGTCTTTCCACTCCTCGCATTTCAACTTGCAAGCATCTTGGATAAGTGGTTGTCCCTTTTCGTCCTTGCCAACGGCCGGGTTGTTGGCATAATCTTTGATTAAATCAGCATTTTGGAACGTTTCGTCTTCCGAGAGGTTATCCCAGCCCGCCTTGAGATCTGTGATCTCCTTGTGGACGAACTGTTCATAGAGATCACGGTAGAGGATGGGTTTCTACGGTTTAAAATGATATTAGTCTCGCTCGCTTCTTCCAAAGGTTTCAAGAATAAAGACTTACAGAAGGGTCTAGCGACTTCTCCCACTCGTGCAACATGCTAACCTCCATCGGCTGCAGATGATGTAGCGTGAAGATCGGCTCGCACCACTCATAAGGCTCATGCCTGATCGCCCACGTCTGCTCTCCCTGAAACCTCGCATGCCTCTCCGACCAACAATCCACTCCTTTCCTCTTCATGACCTCGCCCAACAAACCATCCCCACAGCACGTTGAAATCGCATCGTCGTCGTAATCATCCGGATTAAACCCGTTCTTACCCCCAAAGACCTTTTTCATAGCGCCCTGGCTAACAACTATCCCCGCGCCACCGTATCCGAAAACAGTACCGGAGAGCATGTTCCTGCTGCCCATGTACCAATCCTTATCGCTATCAAAGTTTTTCAACAACCACCTGTTCAACGCGTTCCAGAAGAGGAAACTGTCCGCTTCGTAGTATATGTACCACTTCATATTAGGATAGTTTTTGTAAGCGTGAGCGAACATTGGCACCCATTTGTACTTATCCAAGTCCCAACCGCCGTCGATCTTGGCTTCCGAAAGTGAAACGCCTTCCTTGTGCAACTTGTGCATTTTGTGGTAGGTTTTGAATTGCTCATGTTTGGAGAGCTTTTGGGAGACGTTGGCGAGAATGTCGATGACCTCATGTCCTTGGATGGTTTCTTCCATGTCGCTGTAGAGGACTTGGTTGGGAGCGTAGGTTTCTTCCAGACGGGTCATGTGGATCGGTAATCGCTGCCAGAGGACCTGCGCTCCAGTTTTGAGCATCAGGAGGGATTCATCGGCACCGGGAACAGGCAACGGCTGGTGCTTCGCCTGTAGGTATTCTGCAGGAGTAGTGGTGTCCCACCATGACGGCCAGGTTATTATTGCATGTCGTTGTTGTGATCGATAGATGGGTATCAGAGTCCCGCCTGCGATAATGGTGGCGATGAAGATTATAGGGAAGAGGCGTATCAAATGCGTCTTATGAGCTGATCCTGACAGCAGTGTGTAAGAATATTTCTCGGGCCGGCCGAAGACACCCATTGTGACGTTGGCAGGCGTGTATTTTGATTAAAATATTGGTAGTAAACTAAATATTCAAAAGGGGTGGCCTTGAAGGGAAGAGAAGCATCTGGTGTTAGTATTAAACATCGAATTGCAAAAGATATGCGACAAGGCGATGATGGTTTCTGGAACGAAGGATTGCACGCTCGAGAGGATAAGTCGAAGCCAGCGAACCGATTCAAGCAAGGTAACGAAGGAATAGAAAAATATGCAACCAGGCTGTTGTTGTCGAAGGTACATGTGCATGTATTGTATATAAGATAAGGTATGAGATGCTAGGACTCTTGGAAGCAAGCCCATTTAAACGGCTCCGTGGGGTTCTTTTAAACTGCCTTCCTCGAGGTACTCAATTAAGTCTCAGACAGTGATCACTAACCCTACGACAGCCTTCAATTCGGCTCCTATGTCGGCAAGACCGACATAAGTTTGTTTACCAGCATGCGTTTCCAGCTGCGGGTCTTCAATTTTTTACAAAAGCCCTTAAATTTCAGGGTGATTCTTGAATAGCCTTCTGAGAAGGCTTCGAAAAAAGCATATTTTCTCGAGACTGAGGAGGGGTGCGAGTAATAAATTTTCCTGTGACCTGATTGTGGGAATATAAAGCGAAAGGCTATTTTTGCAATAACTAAAGAAAATCAAAACTTGACTTACAAAATAAAAGCAACAGTCTCCTTAGAACCTTCTTTCCATCGAACGATTTAGGAGAGGCAATGAATATCACGATATATCAAAAAATGCGTGGAGGTGCCGTGTTGCAGATACCCGGAACCAGTAAGAACCCAAAGTAACACCGCGGTATCCACTTTTGAGTGCAAGCCAAGAGACTTAGATGTAACCTGGTCGCTGATGTCCAGGAAGGAAAACGAAAAGGCTTGCGTAAGCTATAATTATAACTCGTTTGTTCGAATGCTACCGGTCAACAGTAACTTGGTCTCGTAAATTAAAGCAGTTGTAAAATGCTACTTGGGCTGGGTATCAAACGGGATACAACGAAATCGACTGTCGAAAATATCAAAATAAAAATTATATATATAAAGGGAAAGTCTAATAATAAAATTCGAAAAACTCGAAAACTTCTTGAACGGAAGCTGGTGATGGAGGTCAGTTAATATAATAAACATAGATGGAAGAGCCAAACGATTCTCCAGACCTTTGAATGTGATTAGATTGATCCATATACCACTCTCACCTAAACCCTGCAGGATTGACAGGAGAAGAACTCCAGATGCACGCCAAAAACAGGTGTGCATCAGCCCCCTTGCAGAATTCTTAGAAGAGTTTCTACTCATCATTGTAGCGCCTTCGGATCGGCCCTACGTTTAAACTTTCTAACACGCTTAGAGCTGTCGGTTTACGGAAGTTAGTTGCACCTGCACCAGAGTTAGAAGTTGAGACGTTGCGGAGTGTTAATTCAGATGCTATGAATATACAAACATTTTATTTTCCCTTCATACGTGTATAACACCATTACCCGAAGATTAAAATTCTTTCGGATTCTGAGAGTTTGAAGACGCCCTTCCGACTTAACGCCGACCTCACGGTGTGATTAGTTGTAAAAGAGTCGAGATTCTACACACTCTCAAAACGGAAGCATTTTTTTTCTCGGGAAAGTGTTGGGAGTTGATCAATTTTTAACAAATGCGAATCAGGCTGCCCAGCTTAGCTTTTTGCTCTTGGATGATCGACGGCTCTGGGCTCTCAAAAATATTTAGTTTCTCAGTTGATTGTTATTTTACGGTTCTGGTATCGAATTAAAGACCTTCCAGAACCTCGCGTTACTTTCGCAAAGAGGATTTTAAGGGAGATGTGTGGTTCGAGGCGGTTTCCACATTGAGGAACCGATCGAACATCAGGATGACCATCTGAAACGCGGGTTCCAGCTCAACACGTCATTCTGAAAACACCCCGCCCGAAACTTTCGTTTTTCCTTTACTATTTTTATTTTTTAGTTTGGTTTCGTGGAAGGCAATAGTTTGTTATTGCCTTCGATTCGTATTCATTGAGGCGTCCTCGGATCCACTGATAGGTTGAGCGAAACCCGGATTTTTCATAGCAGACTGAGGCTTGTATTTTGTGTTTCAATGTCTTGGCCATTGATACTATTCGGTATCTCAATGTTCAAACTAACGAACAATTTTAATGAAATTTTTTTTTTTTTTTTTTACCCTGATCATGAATACAACTTGAAATTTTCTTTTTGGAAAAATTGAAAAATTGAAAAATAAGAATAAAAAAAGAATATATTAATAACTCTTAGTAACGTCGAAAAATACAATCTCCCCGCTTAGTCAAACGAAAAGATAAGAATTTATAATCTTAGACTGTAAGATAATGCATAATATGAAACTATGAGATAATAAGCAGCAAGGCTGAGAGTTGTAATCGAAAAATCCAACGATCGTAGATGTGTTGGAAATCGTTATAAAATTCACCCGGATAGCCCCCAGTTACAAAGAAGCATCCCCTCTATTCGTGCGGCAAGATAATAAGGTCGATCCTACACCATAAATATAACATATTAGTACCGTATATATGATCCCGAAATAACAAACATCACACTATCGATAAATAATATATTAATAGTCCCAAAACCCCAACCCAAAGTTGAACTTTAGCAGAGGGCAATCGGGGATTTCTAAAATGGGCTTTATGACCAGTCACACACTAATCTTATTTCAAGATTCTTGCTCTCAAGATATTAGGTTCTTGGGTTTTGATCCATTTGTTACATAATAATTATCGTAATTTATACATTTGATAAGATATCTCCTAACAATCTTGCTACATCACATGCACATGCACAAACCAATTCGTCCGCTCTATCGATTGATCAAACGATATTTGATATGTATTGGTAATCCACTTTTTCTCCTTAAAATAAAAAGCTCGTTCATAACATCCACAAGCTCTACCAGAGTCCATACCAGCCATTGGAGTACAATATCCACCGAACAATCTGCCATTGCAAATGGAATAATCGAGAAAATGAAAAAAGAACCAAAAGAAAACATAAACATGAAACGAGAATTCTGGTTATATCTGCAGCGAATTCCTAGAATAGTAGGAAAAAGTATTATTACGACGGTAGACGACGGTAAGTCTGACATTCAACATCAGGGTAACAGTGGGGAAGAGTAAGACAGGTACGCTACATACAAGATGGAGACATACACATCCGAAGGGTAAAGGAGACAAAGGAGATCCGCGTGGATCTGTGGGAAGCCCGTCGTCTTATGTAGGGGTAGGGATAGAGAAAAAGTATTTTTTGGGGGAGACAATATGATAAATGGTATATCCCGGAATTATTCATGTAGCAGGAAGAGTTAGTATGAAGGAGGATAATTTAAGGCTAGGAATAAATACGCCTATTATAATGTATGAGGAAGGCGGGGCGAAACATGTAGAAATCAAACAAAGAGATCTTATAACCGCCTGCTAAGAGATCATTCAGCTAAAAGGGAAAGAAAAATGAAGGGGAATATTCAATACAAGAGAAGATAAGGATCAACTAAGAACGATGTTAGAGTTATCAAACCCTGTTACAGTGATTGAGTTGATCACTATTAAAAGGATGTATTAGCCAACTTTTGATCAATTTAAATTGGAGAAGAGGAGGAAGTTTTCGTGTGACTTACAAATCGCTTGTAGGTGTAACCGATGAACGGAAGGCCGGTTTCTTCTCCAGGGGCAGGTGCGACGTTGCCTGCTATCTGAGCAGCACGCATGGCAGCAACTGCAGGAGCATCAGGGACATTCTCCAAATCGTCAGTCGGGAAGTACGTCGTATCCGTCATACTCTTCAACTGAGGTTTAAAAGGGGCGTCGACTTGACGGAGGGAGTTCCAATCAACGCCGGCGAAGAAAGGGTGGCGCTTGATCTCCTCTGCTCCATGTCGGCCAAGGCGCTTATCGGCAGACGTGATGAGCTGGCGGATGAGATCTTCGGCGTCGTGAGAAAGGTGGATCTCCTCTGGGAAATAGAGACTCTCCTGCCAATTGACGATCTTGCGATAGGTCTCGTGAGCCTCCTCAGCGCAGAATGGTGGCCAGCCGATAAGGCACTCGAACATAATTGTTCCTAGGGACCACCAGTCACACTCCTGTCCGTATCCTTGATGGATGAAAATTTCAGGAGCAATGTAATCCGGAGTGCCCACGGTGGAATATGCCATCACACGACGCGATTTCCGCCAGGTATTAACTTGGTTTCTGTTAGAAATGGTCAAGTGAATGGCGTCAATGATCACCGAATTCCGGTCGCTCTTAGGGGCCGACGGAGCTTGCGCCTTATCGAGAAGCTTCTGGTAGTACGACTGGTCGTGTGTTTTGTGGAACCCAGTTGACAAACCAAAGTCGGAGAGTTTGATGTGACCGTTTATGTCAATAAGAATATTATCGGGTTTGATGTCTCTGTTGCACGTTAACCGTATGTCAGAGAGAGAGGGGAAAAAAAAAACCAGTCTGACTTTCACAAGCTGAGATGGGATGCTTACCGATGGATAAAGCCCAGCTTGTGGACTGCTTCGATGGCCAGAACGCATTCTGCCATGTAGAAACGAGTGACATCTTCGCTGAATACTTCGTACTTAATCAACATTGTCATCAAGTCTCCACCAGGCAAGAATTCCATAATTAGATACAGATATATGGAATCCTGGAAAGAGTAGAACAAGTTCACGACCCAGGGACTATCTGACTCGGCGAGAACGTCACGCTCCGCTTTAACGTGAGCTAACTGATCCTTCTTGCTGTGGGAGACCAGAAACTATCCTTAGCATTTTTTCATGTAAAGTACGGAAGGGTTTAGAAGTAGGTATTGTGGAAGCACTTACAACATCTCTGATTTCAGGAGCGTCTTCATTGCATATATCTTGCCGTTGTCTTTCTTCTGGACGAGTCGAACTTCTCCAAAGGCTCCTTTGCCAATGACCTTGATGGTGTGGAAGTCTTCGGCGTTCATTCGAGTACGTCGAAGCCTTAGGAAATTCGACTCTTGGCTGCCAAAGTTGGCACGTTGGAGATTCTTACGACCCTCCGACATTCCGACTTCGTTCTGGAGGGTTTTCTCTAGCTCATTACGCCTAGAATATCGGGTGGCCAATTAGCATATCATTATCATTATAGCCACAGTTATCCGATTGAGAGAACGGATGGTTTGGAAGAGTAGGGTACCTCTGGTTTCGTTCCAGCGCATGTTGGACATTCTGCTTGTAGAACAGCTCAACCTTAAGCTTCGTGGCGGTGGCTCGCTCGCGAGTTATAGGTTGATACTGGCTGGAGTCGCGTGGGAGAGTGATATAATCATCCTCAACCTTGGCACTGCCTAGACTACCGGCTGTGCGAGGACGTTGGGCCATATTACCTCCATTGGAGGGATTGCCAAATGATTGTTGACCCTGCGGGGTTTGAGGGGCCATGCCTTGCTGCTGGTTGTAACCCATTCCGCCCTGAGGGAAGTATTGCTGCTGCTGGCCCTGGTTGTACATGCCCTGATTGGGTTGGCCTTGATTGCCGTAATTCATCGTGACGGGGAGTAGTAGGGAGACGGAGATGGACGGTTGTTTGTTTTGTAGCTTGCTCGGCTCAGGAGCTTCAAGGAAGCTACTGAGAGTTGGTTGTTGTCGGCTAGTGAACGGTGAATGATAAGGGGGAAGTTGTGATCACGACAGAGACGTTTAGATGTTGAAGGGGAGGAGAGTCGGTGTGGCGATGGAGATAGAAAGGGAGAGAAGGGAGGAGGATGTTAGGAGGACGACGGGTTTATGTAGCTGGCAGGGTTTGGAGATATCAACCAAATCAATTGGCTGAATTGGTTTTGATTTGGTTTGGTTTTTGGGGCGTCGACGTTCAGTTCAGTCCGGTTCAGTTCAGTTCCCGCAGCTATTAACTACTTAAGTAACTATCAACGCTATTGACACTAATTACTTAGCTAACAACAGCTGGGAGACAACAGCAACCTCAACACCACAACACATGGCAGCATTTGCCTGCAGTAGTTACTTAAGTAACTATGTACCAACATCAACATCACAACTTATATGCAGAACGATCGATGGCACATCATACATCAGCGAGATACCAAGTCTATCCTCAATCCAAGCTGGCGCTAATAGCTTGGATATAATATATATGCTGCTCAAGCAAGTGCTAGGTAAGTAAGTAAGTAGAAGCATAAGTGTACAGTAGAAGCCCCCTTGCTGACTGCCAGCCATATATGCAGTATCGCCAGGCCCAGACTGTCCCTTCGATTTGAACAAACTGGTTGCTGATTGCATGCAGCTTGCTTGCCCTTCTTGGAGCCTCAACAGCTCGAAAAGCCACCCAATCAAACCCGCAGCCGAACAAACACCAAAAATTTTTCTGCAACACACTGCAAAAATCGCATTATCGTTTTTGCAATTGGCCTAGTACCCTTTTTATATCCCACCCGGAGGGACGACGACATATCACATATCGCGAGGAGGGGAGGGCAATTGGGTGGAGGATTATTATATTCTCTTTCTACACACCTACTCATCCCAAAAATAACAGGCTCCTTCCATATATTTGTGGTTACAAGAGGACGCTTGCCCCTCTCGTCCACCCGCAATGGCTAGCATTAGGTCGATACCGTCAATGCTACGGTCGACCGCTCGAGCGACAACCATCTCCACTTCGGCATCTACATCCACCGCCTACTCCTCCTCCTCCTCCTCCTGCCATTCATCCCTAGTCAGCCGTCTGAAACCTTTCTTCCTTTCGATATCAACCAGACGTTCATACGCCGACGACTCAGCACCCTCCAAACCAAACCCCACGGATAGCCTCTTAACCCTCCTCAGCAACAGCCACGAAAAGCCCATCATCCCTACTCCAGCGCCGGCAGATGCAGCTTCGTTCCTACCCCAGAAACGAACATCAACAGGTCAAATCTGGAACCAACAATCCCGATCCGCCGCCCGTCCGTCTCAGAGACTCGGCCGCAGCGGCCTATTCGGGATCAGCAAAGACGGCTTTGAAAGTGGCGCCGAATACCCCGCCGGAGCAACAATCCTAGACCCCTGGGCCCAGCTCTTCCACCTGCACATCTACTCTACGAAACATAACACCCACATCACGTTCACCGACCCCAAGAAGAACGCTATAATCTCCTGTTCGACCGGTATTCTCGGTTTTCGAAAGGCGGGGAGACACACCTACGACGCGGCGTATCAGCTTGCCGCCCATGTTTTCCAGAAGATCGAAGAGAAGGGGCTGATACCGAAAAAGGTCGAGGTTATACTACGAGGGTTTGGGGTTGGGAGAGAAGCCTGCGTCAAGGCGTTATTAGGGAAGGAAGGGAGATATATAAAGGATGTTGTGGTGAGAGTTACAGATGCGACGAGAACGAAGTTCGGTGGTACTAGGAGTAAGAATAGGAGAAGGTTATAGGAGTTTTTTTGGGGGTGCTTTTTTTTATTTAGCCATATATATATTTACGTATACGGAAAGAGTTCGAATGTATAAATATTAAGAGATAGGGTGGGAAGGGGGCCTTGTGAACCGGAGAAGTGTATTTACAATACATGTACATATACATATCCCACACATGCAACGATATGGATATTACGATTTCACTTCTTCCTTTTTTTATTTATTTTTATTTCCTTATATTTTCTTTCCTAACGGCGGCATGTAATACTGGTGTTCATTTTTCAGTTTCAGAATACTTTAAAAGAGGTATGATCTTTTGCAATCAGTTCCAAAGAAATCAAAACGTTCTCAAGGATGGTTTCATTCGCTTCACAACCCTATCACGCCTGTTTAAACATCTTTGTATGTTTAGTCGGGAACGGGTTGATGGATGAGGGAACTAAATGGAGATATTTTGTGCTCCACGTGCGGGCTACCCGATCTATCTTTCGATGCCTATTCGCGATTTGAAACTCCTCCGCAACATAATGATACGGCAATGATGTTTGTATCTACAGGAAACAATACTGCCCTTAGATCTACGGTATTATCGTTAGGATTCTTTCGTAGAATTCATTTTTTCTTTTTTTGGTAAACTAAAAATTAAGCTTGTCGAAAAAACCCAAGAGCTGCCCTTTCCTCCTCGTTGATTTCACACAAATAACTGGCAGAGCTGACTAGGAAAAGTAATTGTAAAGAGTGAGAGAGTGAGAGTGAGAGAGAGTGTGTGTGTGTGAGAAGAGACAAAGTATGAAGAAAACTTTGGACCGTCAAATAAGATAGTCCTAATGCAATAAAAAAAGGAAAAGGTAGATTATCTACAGAGGTAGAGTTAATTTTAAGGAAAGGAAAATGAGAGAAAAAGAAAGATAAGAAATCTGCTATGATACAGCATGAACGTGATATCCTAAGATATAAAAAAAGTAGGTTGGGGAAAAAAATCGGGATACAGTGGAAGATCGGGCTTCTTTTGCAAAGAATCCGTAGGGTATCGTACAAAGAAGGAAATGAAGGAAATGAAAAGAAATAAAATAGTAAGGAACAGAAATCGCTGACCTGGATTAAAACGTCAAAGGAACGACAAAAGAAGAAGTGATCCTGCGTCCCAATATCAAAGTAAAACAACAACCGACGAAAAATTATACAAACGACTGGGGGAAAACAACCGTTGAAAACGAAAAAAAAACACTAACTCCCTTAATCCCTAACGAACCAGCCGAAACCTTCACCACCTCTCGGTGTAGCTTTGTCTTGCCTATCGTTCCCAAAAAACCCAAAGCTGTCTGTCCTGTTGTAGTCGTGACCAGGGGGCTGGAGCACACTGTCTCTCTCCCCCTCGCTATAAACGCTGCTGCCAACTCGATTGCCTTCTGCTTCGTCAACGGCCAGGTTATGCTTAGACTGCGCATGTGCCACCTTCTTTGCAAAATCAGGGTGGCTGAGCGCCTCGCCGAAGAAATTTATCGACGAAGCACCAGCAGAGCTGACGGATATTTGCGAACCAGCGGTTCGTTCAAAAAGACCAGGTGCACGAGGCGGCTCGAAACCCAAAAGGCCGTGTTTGGGCGGCGAGTTATCTCTCATCACGTCGCCAAATGTCGGAGTCGGAAGGTCGTTAGAAAACACTGCGGAGTGGGAGGCATAAGAGGAGCGAACATATCCGATTGATGGGTACGATTGTCTTCGCTCATCAGGTTCGTCCGGAAACTCGGATATCGAGTACGATGACCTCGAGGCGTCGCTCGGGTTTCGTTGCAGTCCAGCGCCGTTTTGTACAAGATTTGTAGTAGAGTTTCCTGAGAAGTACCTGCTCCAGCCGGATCCCCGATGCGCTGGTTGCATTTCTAGATTTGTACCAGCGGCGGGGCCGATAACTGCCCCTCTTGGAAGATCTCCGACGTTAGGAAATTCCATCTCTTCTTTCATACTGCGGCCTCGGACGCTTCGAGATTTTCGACCAAACATCGAGTTCTTTGTCCCAGCTGCCTCTTTCATGAACGATGCCCCCCGGTCTTTAAATGACATGCCGGAATCCCTTTGCATCCCCCTTGATTGTGAGTCCTCTGGTTTCTCTCCAATGCCAGCTGCCTTCATCTTCTTCTTTTTACACCGAAGAATGAGATAAGCCGTTCCGAGTATCAACGCTACCAAAAGTACGACACCGAGAATAATAAAGAGAAGCTGCGTGCTAGTTTTGATCCCGGTTGGTTCTGCAGTAGCGGTACTGGAGGACGAAGCCGATGATAGGTCTGCGGTGGTAGATGCAAGAGCTGTAGCAGCCGTAGTAGTAAAGGCAGTGGCGCTCGTCGATGATGCCGATGTTCGTGTCCTAGATGCAGTCGAAGATGTTCCAGATTTTTCGCTTTGAACGCTAATTGTTGCGGATTCTCCCAAAACTTTTTGAGATGCGAAAAGTGCCGTTGCATTCAACCAACCTCCCTGTTTATAATCAAATATACACAGCGGATCATTTGCAGGCCCTCCACCTGTAATAACAACGTATTGACTGTTTGAGGTGATGGCGAAATCGGTTCGGGCATCCTTGGGGGCGAGAGTTGCGTTGTAAGTTGGCCAGTTCGCGGATGTTAGGGTATGATCTCTGGGCATAAGTTTGGGAGTGGCAGACGATGATGGAGCGGCGGCAGTGTTGGCAGTGGCATTATATAGCGGGACGAGTTCTACATCAGCCGGACCTTTGCTGAAGTCGAAAGTGAGTAACATCTTAGAACCGTCGTCTCCTTGGACGACGCTACCTGCAGAGGAACCAATAGGTAGTGGCGCAGCAAGAGTACCAGGCAGATCTTTCCAGCCCTCAATTGTGGAATAGCTGAAGATATGTGTGTTAGCTGGGTCGCCGCCCGAAACGATGGCAGTATGGGCATTGAGAGATTGAACAATGGGGAATGTTAACGGAGGCGCGAGGCCCGTCGGCAGCGACAACACCATCATGTTGTTGGTGTCTATCAGAAATGCCATCGATGACGGTAAGTAGTCTTCGAAGTACCAGTTGCCAGCATAGATAAATATCTGCTTGGTGTCCTCTAGAAATGTGGCGCCGTGGTGCGTCAAATTAAAAAGAGTCCTATCCATCACTTGCTCGTTTTGCCACTTTTTCTGAGCGAAGCTATATTTTTGAAGGCCCATGTATTCCGGGTTATCCGCTTCGACGTTCGGAGAGACATCTCCTCCTACAATGTACAAAGCCTCATCTGGAGTCCCCTGGCCAGAGTGTACGCAAACAGACCCTTTTGTGGCTACCTGGTTTCCTTTGACCTCCGTCCAATTTCCACCGGACATTAAAGGCAAGCTGAAAAAGCCATCTTCAGTATAAGCATAGAGGTTATCGTCGACAATGGTGGTGCAATGTCGACCCAAGGGGACCGGAGGCTGTGGCACCGGCATTATATCTATGCTCACAGGGCCCTTTGCTCTGTTATTAAGATAGAACGATAGGTTACGAGGCCGCTGAAAATGATAATAATCTGTCCCTTAAAGCGATTCGTTCCTACGCCGTCATAGCCACAAAAATAGAAAGAAGAAAAAGGAAATCGTGGAGTCAATGGAGGTCGTTGGTGCTAAGTAAATTTCGAACAGAGAGGAATCGTTATATCTAACCAGGTAGGAATCCGTTAGCGTGTCCCATCAATAAAGTATTTGGTTTACCTTATATATGGGTAGATATTTGCGAGATGAGCCGTACATTTTTTCGAGGTTTCCAAAACAACTGTGACTTTTCCCAAACACTAGAATATAAAACAGAAACCTATCGTCGAGAAGAACCGGTGATGATGATGCTGAACAGTTTCCAAAAACAAGTGCGAAAATATGTTTAGAATGGTCGACTATTTTGTTGAAGCCGTAATAGTAATAATATCTGTTGTGTTTTTCCAAGAAAGATCCTGATCTCCCAGCAATGAATGGATAGAATTGAAGAAGTGAAGTTGTCGAGGCGATTCCCAAATGGCGAAACTATCCTCCCAGAGTGTTTGATTGCAAAAGAACGAGAGAGTGAGAGGGGAAAAGGAAACGAGTCGTGAATTGTGAATTGTGAAATCCAGAAGAAACGGCCTGTTTCTTTTTTTGGGACCTTACTCAGAGACCGTTCGAAATCAACCGGCGGACTTGTCGTGACCGAAAGGGATGGACAGAAAGATATGGTGAGACTCCTGAAGTGTTGTAAGTTGCCGAGTTGATGTTGTCGCTTCTGCCTCAGAACCGCAAAAAGCCCTGGTCGAACGAGGAGAAGAGAGGTTTTGAAATGAAGGAAGAAAAAAGTGAAGGTCGGGGATGTGAAAGATACAATCGAAGAGAAGGGACCAATGCACGACAAGGAAAGGAGTGAGTGCGTCTGCAAGACTAGAATATCCAGCCGCGAGAGAGTGAGAGAGAAGGAGGAGGTCAGGTTCAGATCAGGCCAATTCTGGGCGGTGGTGGTGGTGGGCAGGGTCTTTCTTTGCCTTCTGTGTCAGAACCGTCTCCGCTATTAACGACCCCCCTAACAGAGGACTAGTGTGGTAGTACCTAATTTCTCCCGACCGTCCTACTCAACAGCTCTCTCAGTCTCTCAGTCTTTCAGTCTCTTTCTCTCTCTGCGCCCTGCTGCACATTTCATATTACCTGTACGAAGTAATCTAGCTGTAAGCCGAGCGGACATCCCCTGGTTCTTTTCAAGGAGAGGCGACATGCAGAGTTACATTCGAATTCTCTTGTCGCAGGCTTCTAGGCGTGAGCGTACATAAAATATTACACATGTGTAGAAGGCCTTCCTTCCTTTCAGCCCTCATTCCTTCCTTGTGATCAGATACAGATTTTATTTTATTTTTTATATGAGAGATCCTTAGAAATGAGGAGCTGAAGATCGGCTTCAACGAACAGAAGACTTGCTACCAAAATAAAACTGTAGAGCATCTTCCCACTCTCGTTCATTATTCGTTGCCCTGGGTTCTATACCTGACCACAATTTCCAGACCCCTTGGCCTATCAGAGCCAGAGGATGCCCACCGGAGACCCCTCCAAACTTAGCGGAGTAGCTTTCGCTTACTCGCTTGAGAATCTCATTGAGAAGAAAAATAACATTTTTTGTCTTTTCCCCTTTTTCTTGTTGCACACAGGCTGACGGTCTAAAGAGCAAGGATCCCGATGTTCCTGCAGCAAGACAACGTCTATTTTTTGCTGGCTAGCCCAGTCTTCTTTTCTGCACGGAAGGTTTGGTCTGGTTTTCGGTCAGGGGGGAACCTAGCTGAAACGGGCTCATGCAGCCAATCTGAGGGAACTGCAGCGGGGCGGGCAGAAAAATCCTTGGCAGCTTGTCAAATCACCTCGACCAATCGTATCATGTCGATGTCACCAGGTCAGCTGTAGCCACTGATATGCTCGCAGTTCTGCGGAGCAAATCTATAAAAATAAAATAAGAATAAAAATAAATTATCGATTGTCGACAATAAGTTTCTCCCGAAGGTCTCACAGGAGGTGATTACCACAAGAAGATGTTTCGTTGCTCCTATCGCCAATTCCGTCGGTAGACGAGAGTTCGGATTTGTCTAGTGTGTATTATATTATTGCTTTGAGCTAGCTAATATATCTCGATGTGGCGTGTGAAGCCTGTAATCTCTTAGCTGTATCCCAGTTCGAACATGGGCTCTTGGAAGGCGTGATCAAAAATCGTCAGGTCTATTAAGCGCTTCAGGGCAACGCTCAAATCCATCCAGCTTATCTGTTACCTAGTCATCCTACTACAAACTCGAGACGTATATTACTTCGCCAATGGTACAGGAAAACCGTTGAGATAAGCGCTTTTGCATCGCAGGTTCAACAAATCTCGTGTTTGCATCAGCCCTCACGTAAATCTCCAACCCGACTCGCGATCCTCCAATATTTCAAGGAGGAACAGGGGTTCCACATGGACGCTTCCCCTGCTAAATTTCGATTGTAACCACTGACGTAGTAAGGGCCATCGATCCCGCTCTCCTTTATCGAACAATCGCTTGCATTCCGGTATATATAATAATATAAATGGTCCGCATAAAAATTAACGCCTGATCTCCCCAATGCAACGCCGTTGATAGATGGATAGCATCGTATCTCGTGATAAACTAATTTGGATGTTTATATTCTCCGTCGATTTGTGTTTCTGGCCTTTCTGGCTTTAAAAGTTACACCTTCCTCTGCCGGTTCCGACCCGACAGATTTGCCCTCGTCGGGTTCGTGTTTCAGGACAGGCTCCTCTGTCTGATCTTCTCCTTTGACCTGATCCGAGGCCTGGTCTTCTTCTTCTTCTTCTCCTTTGGCATTGCCTGGAGTATTTGTAGTATCCAATGACGAATCCACGCCATCCCGCTCCTCTGGAGCGGAAGGCTCATCATTTTTAGTCTTTCTTTTCTTAAACACAATCCCCCCTAGATCCGCTACAGGAGACTGGTTTGGATCCTCTACCGTGCGCACCGCCTGCTTGGAGTTTCCCTTTTTCTTGAATGCCATCTCACCTATATTCTCCGATGGTGCCGCGTCTCCGGGGTAGTCCATTGTACGAAGCGTAAAATTCTTCGTTTCTCTTTCTTCCTCGTCTTCCTCGTCCTCGACGTCTCCCAGCTTCCGCCTCTTAGCCCGTTTCTCGTCTTCATCCTCTGGAGTAGTCTGCTCGATAACTCGCACAGTTTCCCAGTCGCCAACCATTGCGTGCTCTTTCCGGTAACTCTCCGGCATAGCTACTCCCAACGCTGCCAACTCGTCCAGGTGTTTCTTCTTTTGGTCGTCGGACCGCCAGGCATTCGGCTTGGGCTTCTTTTCCACCAGATCTGCAGCTCGCCTCGCCAGCGGTTTGGGTACGTAGTCGGGGTTGTCGAGGTTGTTCAACCGCTCGGCTTCGCGTTTGGCGTTCTCAGCAGTAACAGCTTCCCTTTCTTTGTTCTTGTGGAGGTCGCGTAGAAACCTCTGGAGTGCATGTTGATGCTTCGGTGATGCCTCGTGGTCTTTTCTTGATAGTGGCGAGTCCTTGACGAACATTTTCTAAAGAAGAGAGCGCCACGTTAGCTAAACTACTATACCAAGGAGGCTGAAGACACGCGATGGCTGTATCCGATAACTTACACAACGTTCGCACCAGTAGCGCTTCGTAGAAACCCAGTATTCCGACATCTTGGTGGCTGCTATCTGAGAATTCGATGTAGTTTAACCAGCTCGTAGTAGTGAACCGTATTTCGTATGAGATTGGAGTTGAGTGTATTGTGATGTGATTCGGACGAGTTCGAAAATTCTAGAAATCCAAAGTTGTAGAATTGAGAAGTGCGACAGCCTTGGCATCAGTCATATAAGAACCGACAACATCACACACCAACTTTTAAAGCGGGAACGGAGTCCGAAACCTAGCCTCGATCTTCGTTCTCCACCTGAAGTCATAATTTATTTCTGTGCCACCCTCCTCCTTGTTGGGAGTCCGTGTTCTTGTCTACACCACCACCAACTCCGATCGTTTACCTTGAAATACAATTCAACATGTCTACAGTCCCACCTCACGTCATTCCAGACAATGAATCGGCAAAAGAGCAGAACAGCCTAGTCAACGAAGAACCGCAACCAGCAAAGGAGCTCTTGTCATTACCTGCTCCCCCATCGGAACCAGAGACGGCTACAAAAATCGAAGTTGGAAGTGAAGCAGTGAAACTCGATCATCTTGGCCCTCTGGTGGTCAATTCTGATGGAACTTTGAGTCGCATACAAAATTGGGATAATATGACCCCGTCTGAGCGGGAGAGAACAATAAAAGTATTGGGCAAGCGTAACAAGCTGAGGACGGAAGCTTTACAGGCGGCAGGTGTTACACCACAGTAGCAGTAAATGGTCGTGTGGTGCCAGACATGTTTCTCGAGTCGAGGATACCGCTAATTATCAGGCAATTTTATTACCGTATTACTACCATGGATATCAATATCATAAGGAAATAGATGAACTATAAACCTTTCATGTACACTTGATCACTCTGCTTCCATCCATAACCCGTCACCCAAGTAGTGGCAGTTCTCGATACCATTTCCTTTATTCAGTCTCTTGATATCCTCCGTGCTCAGCTTGAGAATGCCAACCATAACAGCGTTCTCCTTGCCCTCTGCATTAACTACTACGACCGTACCCTCCGCCAAGTTCCCTTCAGCAGGGGGAAGCTTAGCTCCTGGCGATGTGAGGCCGGGACACATGAGCTGTGCGCCAGCTAGCATAAATCTTATAGCCCCTCTATCAACCTGGACGGTGGGGAAACATTGAGGATCTAGGAATCATGCATCAGCGGTGATTTATGGGATATGTTCCCTTCCCATTGGTACATACACTTGTGAATGACCTTCAAATGTGGTATTATTGCATCGTCGTGGCTTTGGAAAAACAGAACTTGGTTATCCAGCGAGTAGAGAGAGATCCGATCTGGCCTGCACCATCATTTTCATTAGCCTCCAGCTCCTTCTATCTATATCGCTCCCTGGAGAGCCAATGCTTTCAAAATCACGCAATACTGACGCTTTGATAAGGTCTAGTTGTGCCTTTTTGGGCAGCACATCGTCTATGACGGGAGCTAGCAGCGGGTACTGATCACAAATCTTCTGGCGGATGTTTCGCTGGACGGAGGACTTGATCTTCGTCTTGCCGGACGCGCTTACTCTAATATACACTCCACATTAACCTCGAGTATATAGTAGCAACGGGGGCCCTTTTTAAAGGGCCTACTTACGGTTTCTTGAACATATTGTGGATAGGAACGTGCGGATGTATGTCGGAGCTTAGCTGTGGGGCGTTTGAAGGTGGGTTGGATTTGGTAAGCGAATTTTTTAAGCCGCACAAAATTTTGGTTTAGATCCTTTTCTGCGACACATCAATCATCATTCTGTTCTTCCATCGAAATCATCCCAAGACGCGAACGACCGACCAATATCAAACCATTTATCAAGGCCCAGAGTGCATGATCCTCCCCTACAATCAAAGAAACCCGCGCCTACCCGTCATATTCCAAAATGCAACGTGAAAGCTATGTTCCTCCTACCGCTGGTGGTGGTGGCCCGAGCAGGGGAGCAGGAGGAGGAGGAGGTGGTGGTGGTGGTGGTGGCGGCGGCGGATACGGCGACATCCCGCGACAAACCTCGATGAAGTACCTCTGCGCAGACTGCGGAAAGGCAGTAACCTTGAACAAAGGTGACCCGATACGTTGCAAGGAATGCGGATTTAGAATCTTATATAAGGAGCGAACCAAGAGGTAGGTAATTTCGAACAAGCGAACGCTAGAGCGTGAGAGCTAACAGAGTTAAAAAGGATGGTTCAATTTGAGGCCCGATGATACGGATAAGGGTCTACCAAGCGCATTTCTGCGAGGGCGACCAGTACAATTTCAACGTTATAGAGGATGATTTTTCAGCTGGCCACGCGCCTTTTCCATCGCGGTACATCCAATCTTGGCGCTAGACCGGTCCTGACGGGTCACAAGAATAGAATTTGATTATGATAATATCAATATAGACGGCAGGTTTCATATCACCATTATTTTGTTTTAGCGTGTGCTTTTGCTACCAATTTGCAGCATATTTTTTGTATAATACAAGGAGGGTATGGCTACTCTATACACACAAATTTATATACAATCATCAAGCCGGTGGAGCATCAGAAGCTCCATTTTCGGCTTCCTTACCCGTCTCCGGGTCCAACATCTTCCGTCTACCCTCCATCATTACCCACAAGCCTCTGCTCGGACCCTGTAAAGTCGAAACCAGACCAGCGCCAGCGCTCTGCATGACTCCCAGTAGTTGTCCCTGCAGAGTTGTGAGATCTCCAAGTGTTGTGATATGCTTCAGCATTTCGCTATCGATTGTTTGGCCTTTAACTTTGTCCACCTTTGCCCCTAATAATATCATTTTTTGAACACCAGACATGAACAGCGGGTCGGTTCCCTTCTTAAATGTCGCTTTCTCAGGAAACAGCAGGTTGAGAACGGCCAAAAGATGCGGTGGTGATACAGTAGGGAACTGGACAACCCCAACAGGGCCTACTAGCAGTGGCTCAATGGGGTGTAAGTTTTTGTAAGCTACCGTAAGATCGTAAGCTTCTGGTCCACTGCTCGATCCTACTTTGGCATCCGCGGGGAGATATTCAGCTACCCGAAGGGCTGCTGAGAAGACCTCGGTGTTCAATACCGTCATCTTAACCTGCTCTCCAACCGGACGGTGGGGCGTTGGCACAGTTCCGTCTTCTGCAGGTTCAGGTTGCGGTGTCGCGGCCGCGACCTGTGCGTCCACATTTGCCATAGCAGTCTTCAAACTGTGTCTTATTGAAACAAGCTCGCTCCCTCTAAGATTATTATGCTGGAACATAACCAGGAGCGGTGTAGCTCGTAGCAATGAGACGTATGTACGATGGAGTAGGTTCTGTCGAGAATTATAGGGTCGATGAGATCGAGGTTGGTCGGAATCCGGTGGGATACATGTCGCTGAATGGGTCGTATGAGTAGCGTAGCACCGCTGACTGCCGTTTACGAAAGTTTCGATGAAGAAACAGGCATCACGTAAAGATATCGATGTCGACTTGGGCAGTCTGTTTCGCGTGGCCGCCCGAAGGAACAGTGACGGTGCCATGTTATTAAGTCAGTCTCTGCGACCCAATCGAATACAATCGCCGTCTCTACTAAGATTGTTTTATAGTTAGTACAGGATTGAGACAAAAATTAAAGCATGTAAGGTAGAATTACAAACCTGATAAGTGTGCCTTGGCCGATGGGAGCCAAAAGGGCAAAGACACGAAAGCCGACGATGAAGATCTTCGTCGTTCAAATTTTTTGAAGTTGCAACAACGTCGTCTAGCGAACAACTCAACAACACCCCGCCAGCACTTATAAGCATCCCAAAGCGTAGCTCAAAAATATTTGGGAACGCGTACTATATTATTACAGCAGAGAGCCCAAGAGAAAGCGCTTGCATATACTAAACATGAGCGGCGTTTCTTACATCGGGCAGAGGCTGTCCTTTGAATCACAGCTTTGCACTGTCCGCTATGTAGGCGAAGTCAAGGGCACCAAGGGCGAATGGCTAGGCATCGAGTGGGATGACTCGGCCAGAGGAAAGCATTCTGGTGAACACAACGGGACCAGATACTTCGAATGTGCGACGAAGCTCTAAGATATACGATATGGGAGTTTACGAAGAAAGACGCGCTGATTTTCTAAACATGTAGGCAGAGTCTCGGGTGCGGGATCATTCGTTCGACCCAACCGGCCTCATGACCCCCCAAATTCTTTCCTGGGTGCCATGAGGGAAAAGTATATCACCAATGTTAAGGCAAGCGGCATTGCAAAGCCTATCGAATTCGGAAACAAAGTAGCAGAAGAGGTCGGTTTCGATAAAGTATCCAAGAAGTTTTCCGAGCTAGATACATTACGGAGCGTTTTCTTGGATTATATGAGAATCAGAACTTGTGATGATGATTCCGAAGAAATTGCTTCGACATGCGCCAGTATGTATCATAGTTTCTCTTCTCAGATACTAAGAGGGCCCTATAAAGCAAAATTTATACATGGTTATATGAAAGTTTGCTAATGGTGTGCCGTGGTAGATCTGAAAGACCTTGACTTATCATGCAATACCTTTGAGGACATCGAACAGGTAGCACGGATTTGTTCGAATCTGCCAAAACTCGACACTCTATCTATCAAGTATGCTACACATTTGTTTCAGTGTCCTTCCGAGACGATTAGGCTGATGTTTCTTTGATTAGTGGGAACCGTTTTAGCAATCACGGCGTTCCAGAAAAATATATCCGTGGCTTTGACCATATAAAACAGTTGAGAGCCGAAGATCTCCGACTTACATGGGCTGAAGTACGTATTATTCCATTTGTTCGGCCGAGTAGTCAAATCCAGCAAATTAACATTTGACTCTTAGCTTTTCGACCTAGTGAATAAATTTACAAATGTGACGAATCTTTCAATAGCGGTAGGAGATATCAGTGTGTTAAGTCCAAGAATAACCCCAAGGATCTCAGACCTTCAGATCGCCAGCCGGCTCGAATATTTATGCCTGGAGGAAAATGCAATCGAAAACCTATCAGACCTGGCGGATCTCGAGCCGCTACCTAATCTACGCCGATTGTTGCTCTCAAGGAACAAGATCAGAGCGGTTTACTCGTCACCGAGTTCAAAAGCCGAGAATAAGCTGCGTTTCCCCGCAGTCACGTTCCTAGATATATCTCGCAACGAAGTGGCTGATTGGATGTTCCTTGATGATGTACGAGATGCCTTCCCAAACCTGGAGGCGTTGCGCATCAGTCAAAATCCCCTGTATGGTGCTGACAACTACATGACCGTTTCGGAGAGAGCACACCAAGTTACGCTTGGTCGGCTTGGTCGCACAATTACTTCTCTAAACTACGGTGTGGTAAGTCTACGAAAACACATACAGTCCAATGGGAAGCATTCTCCCTTCCCTTGTTTTCTTTTTTGTTCTTTTTCTTTAATTTCTCTCGTGGGGCCTGACTGATAAGGCGAGTGTAGATAAAGACAGCGGAACGTGCGGATGCGGAACTGTACTATATTTCAACAATTGTGAAAGAGTTGTCTGAGAAGCCGGTTGAGCAAGAAGCTGAAATCTTATCGCGACATACTAGATGGCAAGAGTTACAGTCGTGTACGTTGCCGTTGTCACTAGCCTCCCGCCACACCCTAGCGAGATATACGTACGCTATTGCTAATGTGGGTCAAAATAGTGCATGGCGAACAAACTATAACTCGAGATTTCACAGGGAAATCCAAGGACGCACTCTCTTCAAAACTCATAGGTTCGCATACGTGTATTCTTCAGCCATGTCTCACGGCATCGCTGGTGTACTTGTTAAACTGTACTGACAAGTTATCGTGGTCATTGACGAACCCTGCAGAGGTCGAAGTTAGTTCCAGCTCTAAGACCATTACAAAGAAATTCCCCCGCACTGTAACAATCGGCAAACTATCCGGGCTGATTGGTCGGTTATTCGGCGCAAATCCGTTGAATCTTGCCCTTTACCTTGTTGAAGATGGCATTGTCGGTGAGGAAGGCGTGCGGGAGACCCTGTAAGTACCACAAATAATGCAACCTATATTCAGGTTCTAGTGTGGTTTATGTAATCTTCAACAGACGGGTTCTAACATATATATCTCTGTTGTATAGACTGGCGGACGAATTGCGAGAACTTGATTATTATGTTACTGATGTGAAAGCAAAATTAGCCGTCAGAGAGAAATAAACGCAGCTGGATATAGTTTCCATGTAAGGGTTGCACTCGTGCAGTATCAACGGCTGACGGCCATTCCATGCATGCATATTTGAGAGTCATATTAACTACTATCCAAGGAGATCACTCGAGACATTGTATAAATTTGAATTTTTTGATTTGCGAACTTTTTGCTAGCGAACAACGTTAGAGCACACCTGCAAGGTTGGAGATTACGAATGCTTAGTAGACCCTTAACTTTTTTTTTTTTGAAGCTGCATATCTTCAGTTGCTCGGGCCTTGATACTGTAAACGGTTGTTATTACCCTTAGCACCATCGATCGATCGCGAAAGAAATGTTTGCTGGCAACATGTATGTGCATGCAACACTTTCGGTAGTTTCGACATTTAATGCATTTGTTCGTTTCAGACCAGCACGAAATACTTTCCGAAGAAACGGCTGGAACAGGGTTATCCACTTTGACAGGTTAAACTATCCCATCACAAGGGTCGTTTTCGTGCTAAAAAAAATTCTAAAAAAATATATAAAAAAGGGTTTCAAGGAAGAAAGAATAAGCATCATCGAAAATCCTTCCCAGTTTGTTGATCAATCATTATCAAGGTACCACAAGGGGACCCACGATGATATCAGCATTATCAGGTTTTTTTTGCTGGATGTAGGGAGCCGACGAAAAACAAAATAAAAGCCATTGTCCGTTACCCGTGCCTTGATTTCTGGGGCCACCTGGTAACCGCTGTGCTGGTTGGTTGGCGGTGCCTTTTTCCGAGCGAATTTCCAGCGATGCAAGGAGGAAAAACGCCTAACGAGAAACACAGAGGAAGGGTTCCCATGCAAGCTTCACCTACGAAGTTTTTGAAACATGACTGCCGATAGTATAGATTCGATGCGTAAGAAATTGCCTTGCTCCACATGCGATACCGTCGGCCTTGGTTCTCGTATTCCGCGCACCATTTCCAGCTGCTTGTCTTTTGCAACTAGGCAAGTGTGGAGCGTTCCAAAAAAGCTCTCCGAAGCATAAATCTTGCATTTGATTGACCTTTCGGCACCCTCCTTGGGTTAATTAGCCGACATGCTACTTGCAAGCATGTCTCGCCGTTTGATTTTTATTTCTGGACATTGCTGCCCTGACTGTTGATTGATCCGATTGTCTGCTGATGATTCTTCGCACGACGTCGAGGATTCAAACCCGTAAATGATTTTCAATTATATAGACGTAGGTCTCAATATCAAGTAATGATATATCCTTCGTTATGCATACTGCAGCGCCAAAAGAAATACAAAATATCGGGCGCAAGTCGCACATGCACCCATGATCTGAATATCTCGACGCGATTGGGCCCTCCGTGGTTCTGTAGCTACATAACACACGGCAGGTGGGCTATTGAGAATAAATGGGGGGGTTCGACCATTATCGATAGTCCCAAAGCCTCACATGCTATTGTATTTTTAATGCAGTGCAATGCAGTCTTGATAACGGGTATATCAACCCATATCCCAGCGACAAGACAGCGAAAAGTTTAAACTGTACGACTGTGTCTTCTGCGATAACTTTCTCAAATGTGTGCAATTGAATAGGTACCGGACCCGCTTTTTGTTTTTTGGACCCTGTGAAGGCTGGGGCCTTGACTTTTTTTCTTGCGTGCAGAGCTGCTTGCCGTCTGTGTGAGTGGGTTCATGCTTGCCCCGAGCAGCTGGGATTGTCGTTGATATGCAGCTCGAACCACTACCCTCCACGGCCCACTGGAAAGTTCAGACCAAAAATTAAAAATGGCTATTTTCTTGATCGTTGACATCATCAAATGCAAGGGTTCTGCTCTGCAGTTGGCTGCAGAGGGCGAGAACGATTCGAATTTTTGATACTTCAGCTCTGTTATATATCCAGATGAAAAAAGTAAAACTAACTAGAGACCAGACATTGCTCTGTCGATAGATGTACTGTTTCGACTTCAGCCGTTCTTTTACAACGAGCTCTGAGGACTGCTACCTGCAGTCAGGGTGGGAACAAGAAAATACATTTATCACTGCTCCAAGCGACAGAACGTGAGTATATCCACTAGCTGCTCCATTGCCTGTCTTTATATCAAACTGGTTGCTTATTCCCTAGCCAAATGACCTTGATTTTACAACCCTGTCAATAGCATGCAGCCTAAGAAGTAAGTTCAAGCCATAACAAAAAAAAAACAGCCACCATGTAAGCTGAAGGGGAAGGGGCAGTAATTGGGAAAGAGAGAATGCCTATCAGTTGCCGTTTGGAAGAAAGATGGGCAAGTTGAACAAGCACGCAGAAGGCCAGCCGACTAAATTGAAACTAACACTCCACAACCCTAATGGATGAACCCTGGCAGTGGTGCTCTTTGCCGTTCGATCGGTCGATGGGATTTTGAGAGATCGCGATCGGAAAAAGTTGTCATTGTACATTCTTGCTAACCTGTCGGCGAAAATCTACCTGTAGACACAATTTTCTTTTTCATTCTCTCACTCGAGGGATATCCGCGCGGTCACACTCCCATTTACAGAATACATATTGCAGTCCGATATAAACTAGGCAGGTCATTAGTATCGGCGCCACCGTGGGTAGACCCTTCTTCTGCCCCAAGAGACCGTCGATCAGCCGATTCAGAATTTTGAGATCGAAAGATTGCCTTTTTTTTTTTACCAGGGAAGCAGAACGGTCTCTCCATCAACTGCAGGATTAAGGGACGGTCGCAAGTAGTCGGAGCTACCCCCATCGATTTCCTAAAGAATGTTTCTCGAATATTTCTAGACTTTGAACTTGATTATATTGGACAGAAGAAGTTTGTATGTATTTACATGTATGATGGATGTGCCCGATATATTCATCCGAGAAGAAAAAAAAGTAGAATGGATAATATCAACAAGATAGAATGTTCACCGCCCACCGAGAAAAGTAAATGATAATCATAATAAGATGCTCCGTAATTCCCCAAACCGAACCCAAGTACAGCCAAAGTAATCCGTTAGATCCGTTATTCAACTTTTTCGTACATTTGTAAAACTTTGAAAGAAAAAAACGTTAGTCAAAATTCAAAAGAGCGTATATGTATGTATGTATGCAACCGAGGGCCAGCTCCTTCTTTTAGAGGCCAGAAAACCAAACAGAAAAGTAAACCAAAATGGGTATAACAAACTCTTGAAAGCCTAGAATTAAGAAACATTAAGTCGTTCAATCCGGTGGATGTAATTGGGTGATCGAAGGGTAGCGTCGACTCATAAAAGACACTTTCGTATTATTACCCCGGATGATTGTGAATAGTAGACAAGAGAAAAGAAAAGGTTCATAAGAAAAGAAAAAAATCGCCGGCAAATGGAATAAAAAGTAGAAGGGTATCGTTTCCAAACGTTAAGATAAGGAGTAAGCTCAGCCAAATGAAATATTTTGCCTTCCTCCATGTTTGAAATTAGAAACAGAAAAGAAAACCGAAAACACCGTAGAATGGTCCAATTTAAAAAGAAGTTTTCGTAATAGAGGCTCGATCGGCGATAGAAATATCAAGTTCGCATCAGAATGGGTGATGGCTTGAGGTGTACTAGGGTTTTGCCGACTGGTGGCGTATATTGAGTTTCTATTGAATACTCGTTCAATATCGGTCCATTGCGATGCTTGCTAGCGCGGCTAGGCCGCTCTCCTGAGAAAAAGTCGAGTCTGGGAGATAGTGGGATGGATGAGATGAGTATGGGTTGGTATCTGCAATAATGACAGGAGCCTCCACTCTCTTCTTCCTCGCCGATCTCTTGTTGGCACCACCTCCTTGGTGAGTTCTAAAGTGCTGCATGCAGTTGTCTTGTCTGCTAAACCGGGCGCCGCAGCCGGGTTGAGGGCACTCGTAATTCTTCTCGCCGGTATGTATCCTTGTATGCCGAGCTAGATGTCCAGAGGTTGTAAAAGACTTGTTGCAGTGGCAAGTATATTTCCTGGCGGACTTCTTGACAGCCGAGTTTGAACTTGCGTCTTCATCTTCATCCTCTTCCTCAATCTCAATATATTTTGCCGAAAGTACTGGAGATGCTGAAGATACCGAGGATGCGCAGGACGATGTTGACGAGCTTCTAGACGATATTGTCGGGCGAAACCCTTCTGGGCAGTTGTTAAGAAGTCTTCCTAACGATGGGAGGCTCATGCTATCTGGTGAGATGGGGGTTCGTGGCGAAGAACTATCACTGTAGATGCTGCTGTATGAGTCTGATCGTTCAGAATGATATGGTCGGCGAACGTCAGGCGATAGTGGAGGTGTTGGTGACCGACGGCCATACGAAGATGAAAAGTAAGACTCCGATGGGTGATAAGCGGATCTGGACTGATCACACAAAATAGACACTCTTCGCCCCGCGGATGTTGTGACTGCTAGTGGATTCATTTTTGATATGAGTAGATAAGATATAATAAATGTGTATATGTATATATGTATATATATAGCGATATAGGAAAGTTTGGGTATCGTTTGCTGCTTTTCCGTAAAGAACCGATAATAAAACGCCCTCGAGGCTGGATGGATTGGTGTTGCAATTCAGGAGCAAAGTCGGTGGACAGTATGTGCTTTATACCAAGCAAGCTTTAATAATTTAATCGATCCCGAATAGTGAGCAAAGATTCGAGTTTTGAAATAATCCGAAAGAGGTGTGTGAGGAAAAAAATAAAAATCAAAAAATTCGGGAGGGAGGATATGTGAGAGCAGTGTTGGGGTTATAAATGCTCACGCTCAGACAGACCCGTTCGGTTGCGACATCCAGGCGAGAGGGCTGCGATCAAGCCAGCCCGTATTCGGGCGTGAGAGTGAAAGTAACTTTTGCGTACAAGGAACTAAAGAAAAAGAAAAAAGGGAAAGAGAAGAAGAAGTGAATAACGTCAGTGTGGTAATGTAAAGTACCGTATGCAGTGTGTGCTTGCGGTCTCCACGTTTGTACGTACCGTCAAACGGGTGAAGAGAGCCGCTGGGTAAGGTACAAGGGAAGTACCTAGTTACGAGGGGATTGGGGAGTGGTGGGCATTTGCGTCATTGGAAAGCCTCTCTGGTTACTTCAGACCCCAGCGGATTAGTGGGAAAGCAGCAGGTCTCGGATACGGAGACTGGGAATTCATGCCGGAGACGTGCGAGAAATGGTGCATTTGTTGCTTTTCCCATACTCCCGAGTCTCAGGGTGGGGGACGAACGAAGAGAGGGAAGCTCTGCAGGACAACCTGAACATGCATGCAAGTACCTCAGAGTCTCTTCACAGTCCACCCAGTACAGAGTCCACCCAGTCCTCCCCTCCGTCCAGCCCTTCGAACAACGAATGAACTCAACCTGGCTAGTGCCGGAGCTTCGAGGGGGAAGCCCCATGAAATCAAAAGAAGCAAAGGCTCACGGAACCAACAGCACTAAAGTAACGTCCTAGCCTTAAGGCTTTCCCAAGAATGGGGTTGTATGGCTCTTTTGGGCTTGTCTTGGCCCGATCCCAATATATATCGCCGATTTCCTCACAGCGACTCCGTGGTTATCCTTTCATCCTAAAAATTTAGGCCCTACTGTTTGAGAAGATAGCGAGATGATTGACATTTTCGCTTCAAAAGCTCCGTCGAAAGAGATCCTGAGAACGTGGGCTTAGTTTGGGAGTTTGTCAGTTTTGGTAGTCCCTATTGCGGTCACGTTGCTCTGGTAAGCTGTAATACATAATGCATACAGATTTGGTTTGGTGTTGTATCATGCTGAGTTCAACACCCGTGCGTCTCCGTTCTCAGATCGAAAAATAAAACCTCAATCATGCCCCTGATCTGACGTCATCTCGCGATATAGATGATAATATAATACTTCATTCTTCATGCGCCCGGATGTGGCTTCTCAGACTCCTCTCAGAAATTCCCCATATAAAATGCAGGGCAATCGGTCGATGGCTGAATCGACGATTCGCTTACAACGGGTTTTCTAATCGTCACTAAATGCTTCGATGGCGGGCATGCTTGTTCACAAAAAGAAAGTGAAACAGGTTCACCCTGACCCGAGCCAGTGACTGGAACTCAAGGGACCCTTGGGACCCTGCCGTGACATCATGGTGCATCAGCCAGCCAGCTCCACCTCGATTATATGTGCCGTATGGGGGCATTCTGGTCAGAAAATTTTCTCTCAAACTCCGCTTGCCGGTCGTCAAGTGCCTGCATCTCGAATAGATTGGAGAAAAATATTCCGTTTACCCTGCATCCAGATACCCTAAAGGCTAAAATTTTTGTACGGACACAGCAGGCCAGCCGCCAGGAAGGAGCAGCTTAATTCATTTGCGGAGTACATATGGCCTCGAGCAGAGTAACGATCATCGTGACATAATTACAGCGAGAATTCTCAACCCCAGAATTACGTTCTAACCTTCCCCCTTCTATAGCACCCCATTCTATAGTATACCTTCCCCCCCCCCCGGGAGCTCCAGTTATTGTACTCCCTGTTTCCGCTTAAAATTCCTCTACGAAGCAGGCTCTATCAATCACCCTTTTATTTGTTTGTCAAATTAAAATAGTCACAGAAAAAGCTTAAGCAGTTGACATCGACACAACACGAGACTACCTCGACGCTCAGACCAGTAAAGATCATCGTGATATAATAATAGACATCGTACTACCTCAACCCAATTCCTACTACCGGCTTCGAACACCTTCCTTTCAAACTTCGCATCGGTCACCTTCCATCTTAAAAAGACCCCTTTCACACCCGTGCGCCGATTTCAAGCTCCGGAGCCTTCCATAGTCTAAGGTAGCCCTCGGCCCTCATTGATGGCTTTCGCTACGAGACTAGTGTTCGGTCGGTTTTCTGCCTTGGTAGTTAGCCAACTAAAAAAAATAGTAGTTGCCTCAAGCTGTGTGAACATACCTGCATAGCGCTCATACGAGTCGAGGTACAATTCATCTCCGGAGATAGTAGCTACAATGCTCTCCTCGTTCTCCAGAGCGGAGATATAACGCCAGAGTCTGCTACCTTCGGGCGGCGGCTGCCAACCTCTATATGGTTGAAGAACCCTGGAGCAGCGAAGGACCCAAGGAGCCACCATAACATCAACAAAAGACACCTTAGTTCCCTAGTCGAAGCTTAGCACTGGCCAAATTGTCGGGACACTTGTAAAACATGGAGTGCTGTGGGGCATACTGTGAAAAATGGGCCTTCTGGGTCTGCGGCGTCCAATAAGATATTCACCTGTATCGGGATCCTTTAGCGCTGGAATTTTGATCCGGTATGCGAGCCCAATCACATCTTGGCTTGGTATCTCACTTGTTTCTCAAAATCCCTTCCATGCTCGGCCTGCGTTTCCACATCTTGAGCTTGCAGGTACCGATAAAAGGTTGGAACAATGTTTCGAGATATCTGTAATCGGGTTTTAACAGAGCGAGAGCCCAGATTAGTAAACGAAAAATATTTTTTGGATTTTTTGGATCGTTACTGTTTGAAACGTCTTTCACGCACATGGTCTGCCCATAATCTACTGTCTGCCTTCTCCTTGGGATCTTGTGGAAGCAACTTTTTTTCGGCGATATCATCAACCTGAATGCGTGAGCTTTTACCGCCAAAAAAAATAATAATAATCAATGCGAACACCGCTTGCTCAAAAGAGTTACAATCGATCGTGAGACTCACATATTCCAGGAGCACGGTCGATTCGTAGCAAGCCCAGCTGTAATCTCAATGCAAATTTAGAGGTCGATTAAGTTTTCAAGTGATCGCGCGAGCTCGAGCAAAGGAACCTCGATCGGGGCAACCCACTCTCCATGTTTCAAAGCAGGGACTGGATCACAGCGATCAGCACAATATCACTATGATATCAACCTCCTCAAAAAATCGGAGGCTTTCCAGTTTATCCGAGAACATAGAAAAAAATTACCTAGTCCCTGAAAGAGATGTCCGATATTGAATTAGCGAGGTTAATAGGAAGCCATGTCTCAGCCAGGAAGTGGCATACCCTGGGATTGACATCCAGAAGCTCTTTTGGTTTCTATCTCCGAATTTCAGTACACGAAAACTTGATTTTGATATCAGAGGGGGAAGGAAACCCGTTGAGTTACCTTGTATGGATCAACCTAGAAACTCGGGGCATGTAATCATTGAGCCAGGTGTGCTCTCTGTCTTCCGCATAATCTCGGAGGGTTTTCGCAAAACCTTACCTCGATATACTGGTAATCAAGTCTATGCGACCAATTGTGATTATTGAGTCTGGAACTGTCTGTGCATCATTTGCCCAAAAAAGGGGTTATCTAGCTATCGCTTACCCTGATCGTTCCAAGGCGATCCAAACTCGCTTATTTCATGCGTTCAGCATCCATGATCGAGATCCAATGATACCAGTGGCGAGAATATGGATTTTACCTGCACGAAGGGGCTAACCTCAAGAGTTTTAGTTTTAGCTCTCCAGATCTGCGTTTAGCAGTTTCAGCAATTTAGGGGGACGTTAGATTACCAAAAGCAGCTGCCGAAGAGCTTCAAATCGGCATCGTGCAAGCGCTTCTCGACAGTGCGAAGAGCATTGCCCGTTGCCTTGGTGTGATATGTTTTCTGGGCTTTCTCCGTGGTCGACATCGAGCTTTCCCGGTTGACAACGGCCGCTGGGATAAATTTCCGAGGTGGTAGGGTTTACACGGAGGCGCCGCGAGAGCTACGCTGAAATTCTAACGTAAGAAATTGGGGGCAGGAATGTATTATTTTCTTGAAGATGTAGATGTGGTCAGTATCGAGATGATCGATTATGATATGGTATTATATGAGACCCTGATGAGGTCATTTGTACAGCCCAATCAGCTTGCTTTGCGAGGGCAACAACGTGTATGCTTGCACGACATACACCCCACTTAACTTCATACTCATCGGCGACACTAAAGTCTCCATCTTTGGCATTTTGGAAGCATATCAAGTTATGATATATTTAGAAATGGCCCGTGCTTAGTATCGCTTTCAAATTTGCGATTTGTTCGAGACTCGAGTGCGAGCTCCCCCAAAGGGATATCTGTATCGAATTGGCCTCACGCCTACATGCATGTCTGCAGAGGAGACCTTGGAAAGGAAGTGGATCTTGCATTGAATTTCATCTGGATTTTTCACCGGGACTTCCCACCGGCTGTTTTTTCCAAGGTTGGTGCGAATTGACCGTTTATCAAAGTATTTGGACGATTTTGAATGGGACCTTTTAACGATATTCGTGATCGAGCCTTGCCTCAAAGGTAGAAAAATGAAAAAAAAGTATAAATTTCCGTCCCGATTCTGTGGTATTAATTAAAATCCGGGGAATTTTCTGGACGTCTTGTTCTAGTTCGCATTAGCATGTGCGTGTTAAAGAGGTCCATTTCTTTTTTTTCCTGCATGTTGTTGTAGTTAGCGGACCTTGCGAAACGGAAACCCACCGTCGAACGCAGCCAGGGTGACTGAATCCGAAGCCAGGGCTCTTCGATCGACCGCCAATCCACTATGATCACCACAACAACGAACAACACAATATAATATGTCCTCTACAAGACTAATCTTGAGGTGGAAACGATGTGTTCTCGGGTGTTACACGTAGAATACATTCCCTTGGTCATTTGGGCTCAAGCTAGTTGTTATTACGTACTTTTTTTTCTTCAAGTTGGAGATTGTGGCTGTCTATTAGGCTTGGTGGCATGTACAAATACTAAATGCGACCGTTACAGACAGACAGAGTGTTAACATGCTATATATGGTAACTGGCAATTAGATAACCCGCCGTTTTGACAGTGAAATATGCTAGTAAAATTATATGCCATAACTAAAATAATTTGATTATAGCAATAGTGAAGTGACTAGTAGAAGCAAGAGACCCATGATGTACGAACAAAGGCTCGGATTTCTCGTGTCGAGCTTTTGATGTTGCATCGAGTGTGCGACTGTGGCTACCATTTGAGCACGCTTTATCGATTCCATGCATGGATCCAAGTAACTCTGAATAGTAGGACATCCTCAGATACTGGATATCGGAGACATCCCCAACTGTCAGACAGCATAACCCCGTAGGTTATGTTTCATAACTTAGCTTTTGCAGATCTCGATCCCGTTGATATCTTTCGTGCCTTTGCCTTTATTGGATGTTGCTGTTACTAGGTAGATAAGAGCATATATGCTGGTCCGCTGTATATCATTTGTTGAAGCGTCCTGTCTATGCCTTCAAGTCTCTGCCGCATGCCAATCATATGTTGGTCGTGAGATATGACCGTCGTATGGCGGTTGGAGGGATACGGACTAATAACGATACTGCTTTGTTTGGTGATGAATCCGAAGTATCCTAGCTGGCCTAGTATACTCGAGAAAATTCCAAGAACGTCTCGGATCGAAGGCTTACCCAATATATACGCATGGAGAAGTTAAAACTAGGCAGTTGTGACTTGCATACTACGAGCAACGTTAACATCGGCCGGATAGCACAACTCCGGAGGACCCAGGCTTTGAAAAGTCTTGCAGATGGTTGTTCGTGCCCTTTGGATGAGTATTTTTTTCTTTCTGTATGTACCAGCCTAACTAAGAAGGCATGAAACTATTGATGACTACGGGGGGAGGATTTCGGACGCGGGATCGCTTCCGCTCACTGGGTATCAATAAGGAACCTTCACACGATACGATGCTGCTAACAAGAAATTAATAATTAATATTGGAGCGGTTTCTAGATTTGGATTCATGTTTATATTTTGTCGCCCAACGGCTGGCGGCGATATATCGCCTGTCACTTCTCCGATAGCTATCACCGTTGTCGGACGGATGGATAACAATCCAATTCAAGGGTTTCCAAGCGTTATTCCAAGTAGAATATATGAGGGACCTGCCCAGAAACGTAAACTTCACACATCCACATATATAATTCTGCAAAAACCCTCAACCTCATATCAAGGCCAAAATCCTAAGAGATTGAAACAAATCTGAAAAGTTGGAAACTTAGAGAAAATTGAGTTAGTTAGTGACGATCGGGGGACCGGACCAGAACGGCCGCTCGTAGGCATATCGACGAAGGAACTATAACTATATCGAGCAAGTTGATTGCATTCTTTATGCATGAGAGGGCCAGCTAATATTATTATCGTCATATGCTTGCCCTCTCAACCAAAAGGCCTTATAGTAGAATAATTTATTACTGGAGATCGAGAGAGGTTGTACATACCTGCGGTAGTGTTGCAGGGACCTCTTTCTTGTTGAAGGTAAAGCAAACCCGAAACAGGCAAAATTCTCGGCACTCTGCACAGAACCAGAAGGGCTTCAGAGCACCCTTGCATAATCAATTGCCTCGAACGAACAAACAAACAGACCAGAAATAAGAAGAAGTAGGCCGTAATAAAATCCATGCTTGATTCTCTCTTTCCTTTAAAATTGGTTAAATTCATGCTCGATTCTAACGAGAAAACTCCACAATATCTCCACCTCTGCCTCACTAACATGTCATTTAAACAGTTTGCAGATTCCAGATTTAGAAACACTGCCTCATCCCTGCGCAAGCTCAGGCCTGACTGCCGCTAGAATTGACATTTTCTAATCTCACACAACGCGGCAGGGCAAGGGGGCAGTTGCAAAAGGGTCCTGACGGTTTCATCGAACTGCTTGGAACGTTCTAGCGCCTTTCCTTCGCATGGCTCACAGATCAGAAAAGGCCCTGATGCCTGCTCCACCACCACCGTAATTCGTCGGTGTTTGCTTTATTGCATTACAATCTTAGCATTCTACCATGAATATGGAGATAATGATGAACATGCTAAAGGGCCACAAGATGCAGTTGTCCTGACAAGAGCGACAAGCCCTGTTTTGCCGGGGGCGGGATTCCAAGTTCATCGTACCTGCCTTGAGAATGACCGTGGAAAGTCGCTTCCACCACTGAATGTGGCTCGCTTCCTACCGAGTTCGAAAGGACTGGCTGCTACACTGGCGCTCTTTGCCAGACGAGACCAATCTGCGACCTTGCTTTGTTTCGAAGCGCACACGCAACCATTCGTTAGAATGTTTTGTATATTAATCCTCGATTTCTGCCGCTCGAAGGGGCGCAAGCTGTCAGAGATTCGAATATTTTGTTTTTCTCCAGAGACGAAATAAATAAATATAGTACCTCATCGCTGTCATCCATCTCCCTCTCGATTCCTACAGAGCATTAATCCAATCCTTCTACTACCACTTCCAATTCGCAGAGCGTAATTAGCCATTCCTTTACAACTAGTCGATTATTCTAAAGATAACTAAACATCAAACATCAAACATTCCTTTTTCTGTACACATTTCTTTATCATCTTGAACGTTATCATTGTCAACTGGTTTTGGCATATCGACGTCACAATTTCAAATAACTTCACAACCACAACACACAATACACAAATATCAACCACATCCTTCAAGATGCCTTTCGCCTTGCACACCTTCCTCGCGCCACGCAAGCCCGAATTCTTCCCACCTCTCCCAGTTTTGCCTACTAGCAATGCTGCTCCATTGTTTTTCGAGGACCTCGGTCTTGAAGAAGACATTGTATTTGACGAGGTTTTCCTCGACATTATGGGTTTAAACGAGACAGCTGCCCCACCCAGGCATGTCAATGAACCCATGTACTTCCCCAGAAACGATTCTGTCGTAGCTCCTATGCTGGCCTCCAGGAGGAAGGCCAGTATTGCCAACTGCCTGGCCAACCAGACTGCTGGCTTCCAGTTCAAGGATATTGAGCGACTACGCCAGACTCGATCAAAATCTCTCTCCGGTCCTAGGTAAATATTTACTCTACGTCTTTATTATCAAATATCTTCTAATATATCCTTTAGTGCATACTACAGGCAACACAAGCCTCTGCCTCTTCTCCCAAGGCAATCAGATGTCCCATCTATCGAATGGTCGACATACACTACTGCATCCCCCACAGTCAGCTTTACCAACTATTCGATGAAGCGTAAGACTTCTCCACCAAGCAGATTTCTGAGCGTCAATTTCTCGGCGACTGGCAGCATCCCTATCTCTCCACCCCCAGTATCTCCAAAACAACTGGGTGGTCCTTCGAGCCTTTGAGATCTATATCTCCCCTAAATCTACCAAATTTTTTTTGACGCCAGGCTTCATTGTATATATATATATTATTCTTCCGCCACCAAATATCGTCCCATATTTCTACGAAAAAGTCGGTTTAGCGCTGTAACGACAAAAAGCGATTCATTTGATTGCTTGATTGTTTCTTGATTTTCCATTCGAAATTTTTGCGATGATGAGTTTTTCTCTTTCTAGTTCTTTCTGGGAGGCTCTAAATAGATATTTTGTTTCCGTATACATGTTACACCTTGTTTTTCATATATTGAATCGGTGGCTTTCAAAAGAACGCCGGGAAAAGAATAAATAAAAAATAAAAATAAACAAGAATATAGTGTCTCTGCTAATTGTGCGAGAGCGATATGAAAATAATCTGGTGGTGTTATTTGTATCTGTCTCATATGTCTTCGTTTGACTGTCTTGACTTTCTTTTATTTTCTGGCTATTGTTTTTCAGCTTCATGGGTGTCTGTCTCAAATTCCTCTTTTGATGATATCATAAGGTCGAACAATATTTAATAATCTAATATAATACTTTGAACTGTGGCGTACAAATTAAAGGACTAAGATTGCAGATAATATTGGCTTTTACGCATAGCGATTTGTGTATAGCCCCGTGTGAACGTTCCTCCTAAGGCTTGATCATACCAGAAGAGCGCATAAAACTATAAAATTAACAGGGTTATGCACCCCAACAGGCATCATAAGTAAGCCGGACTTGTAGGCTGAATTTGTGTCAGAGTACATGGTGGTTGTCTCTGCAGGATATAAACTGTAGTTTTAATCTCGCAGACCATATCGAAACCCGGGACTTCCTTGAGCTTGTAATAATTTACTTATCGCCATTGTTGCCCTTAGAATGTTGCATTTTCAACAAGCAACACGCAGACGATTGATATATAGGCGCTTAAGAAAGCCCTATCGGTGTATAAATAGGTATAGAGCTCTTTGAGAACAATTATTAAGTGCTGCGGAGGATATGCATGAGTTTCCATATGCAAAAGGTCGAGCCAAAGAATGAAAGAAAATAGAGATATTGTTAGAACACGCCGAATCAAAATTGTAGATTTTGGCCAAAGATGGATAGGCATTTACGTGTATATATTTGGGATATTTTGGCAGGGTTAGAAATCGATATCAGCGATTTGGATAGCAGGTTGTTCAACTATGGATATCTGTAAGATACAAGCTCTCGGGCTTATTTTTTCAGTCATGGAGCCACTTGATTCTTTTGTTTGAGGAATATACTACACGAAAGGAAAGTCGGTGACAAAGGTTTCTTGTGTATAAAATAAAATACTTCCCAACTGAGGTGAATGTTGAGTACTATCCAAGTCACCCCACATAAACTTTTACCTTGATCACATACATCTGACGACGGCAACTGCTATGGCCAGCAAACTCTCTATTCCATCGATTAAAAGGGCGTCCCCGCAGCAGACAATAAAAATAAAAATATACAAGAAAGAAAGGGGAAGGGGGTTGAAAGATATATACCAGAGAAAGGTAGGTCTCGGAAACAAAGAAACAAGAAGCGGCTTATTCTGCAATGCCAATTTTATCTAATGCGACCCATTTGTACAATTCGCTATCGTCGTCAGTACTGCGGAGGCAGTATCACGGCTGACAGCTGTGGCTTTGCAACCCGCCAGATAACCTTCCCATTCTCGCAAAGCAGTTTTCTCCTGCAAGGCCTTTCTTATTAACCCGACAGCCGCTCTCCACTCATCAACAACGCCAGCGACCACCAACAAAGCTGCGGCATTGATCAAGCAATAGTCTAGAATGGGGTCACCAGCTGAGACCTCGTTTCTTAAGATCGATTTGACAATATCCGCGTTCTCCTGAGGCGACCTACTCTTGCATGCCTCTAAGGGATGCAATTGAACACCGAAGTCTCGGACAGGGTCCAGTTCGAATTCAGAAATGCTAGCCAGCGTTCCAGGCGGCGAGCCGGCAAGTGGAGCGACCAGTCTCCAGCAGAAAGTTCTGCCGCACGGCGAGATCTCATCTAAACCATTCCCAACGTCACCACATACAACCATTCCCTTCTGGCATCCCATGAGCTGCAGGACTTCAGCGAAGACCTTGCCGAGTTGCCTGTTCTTGACACCGAGAATACGGGCTTCGATGCCTTCAATCGGATTGGCGAGTGGGCCGATGACGTTGAAGATGGTTGAGAAGCCTAATTCTCTGCGGATACGTGCGATAGGGCCGAGACTCGGATGATAGGTTGGAGCGAAGAGGAAGCCGAGGTTCGAGTGGTGTGTGAAGATTGGACCGACGGATTCTGGTTTGATGCCAAGGATGTTTTGTCCGTCGGCGAGAGCAGAGATCATATCCGAGCTCCCAGAAACGGATGTCGCAGCTCGGTTTCCGTGCTTCGCGATGAAAAGGTATGGAGATGCCAACAGAGAAGCTGTTGTGGAGACGTTGAACGTGTTATGGCCGTCGCCCCCGGTTCCGACAATGTCGACCTAAGAAGGCAAGTCGCTTTGATGAGCTATCTGACTTTATCTGAAAGCATCATTCGCGACAGAAAAAAGCACTTACAAAGCCGCCATGATAGTTATGTCGCTTCAGTAGACGCTTTTTGGTCGCGAAGTCACGGTCTTGAAAGTCAATTGGCACCTTGATTGCGACATCTCGCATGACCTTGACTACAGCGCTGACGACCTGCGAGTCATAATAAAGGCCGGAGAAGGTCAATGCTGTGAAGAGGGAAGAGCTTTGTGCTTCGTTTAGTGTGCCTTCAGTGAGGATGATAGCAAAGGCAGCCGTGATCTGAGCGACGAGATCATGGGTGACAACTTTAGCCTCCGACTCCTGGTACTGGGCCAGCAGCTTGAGGAGCGGGGTGATTGATGGACCGGACATTGCAAGTGGGAGAAGAGTTTCGAGTTTCCTTTCGCGACTCGTCGGGTGACCCGATATCGGAGTTTACTAGGGGCGCGCGGGGATTATATATATGCCAATTGGTTATTCGAGACTATATTGTGCAGCAGAGGTTGGAGTGATGAAGGGGGAGATGGAATGCGACTGCGATGCAGCTTGAAGCTAAGCGGCATTATTTATAATAATTGTGATTGAGGGCATTGTGTCGTGGTTCCAGGGCGTCGTGCCTATGAGGTGGTTGTAGTCATACACGAGGAAGAGGAGCACAATAGGCATGGATCTGGAGGAACGTTGTCGCTCAGCCGGAATTCCGCCCGTTTTGGGCCTTTTCAGGCTGTAGCTAAGCTATAACCAGTCAATCAAATTTAAAGGGACGGAATATTTATAATTGTCACAGATCTGAGAGGACTATTTAAAATCTTAGATATAATAAATATCTAAGTAAATATTTAAAGTAATTACTTGGTCACCCAGGTCCCTGAGTTGCTGACTTGGGTACTGTACTATCTACCGGATTTATTCCGTCAATTCAATGTCCGCGGTTCTTGATGGCGGGAATGCGGAACCCGCGGAGGACGAACGGGCAAAGGCCCGGCAGCTAACAATCCACAATTGAAACCAAGCAATTTATACTTACTAAATATACAATCATTCAATTACTTTGACTCTTTAGAAATGCTATGTTTCCACTGCCTTTGAGTGTAGTGCTGCAGGCTGCCCGGTTCGTATTGCAGCATGTCTTAATTTCGTCCTAAATTTTGGTAGTTAGTCCCTCTTTTTTTTTTTATTTTAATGGCGGCAAACCTTGGCCCGACAACATCCCACCATCAACGAACGATATCGTCGGCGACGCAGAGAAAGAAAGAAAGAGAGACAGAGCTCTAGCTCGTTCAATCTAACGCCAGGCTCGGACACAAGCAGGAAAAAGACTTCATAGTCTTCTTCTTCTAGTCGTACTTTCTTCCTCTCAACATTTTCATCTGTTCCAACTTCCCTCTTTCTCTTCTCATCTTTTCTTTTTTCTCATTTTTAATTTGTTCGCAACCGCCTTGTCTTCAAAGCTAGCGAAAATTTCTTTGTGCAACCATACACACCGCCCATCGGCCGACTTACCGCCCACATAACATCAAACGCTCCGGGAACTCGAAAAATCATACATTCGGACACTCGGTGGGAAGAGTTTTCAAGTTACCATGCGACCCTTCGTAAGGTCGATCGGCCGGATCCAGCGGCATCCGGGCGTCATTACGCCTACCCTTGTGCGGCAGCACTCCGTACTCCGTTCGATACATGTTCGCACCATATCTAGCATCCTGTCGAGATACCCTACAACCCCGGACCGAGATTCAGCAGCGTACACCAACCAATTCTTCTCTTTGGTCGCCTTCCGAGGTTTCCATGCATCGACTTTTCTAAGATTATCTGATACCGCTGGTAAGAAGCCAGAGGGGGAAACAGAGGGCAAACCCCGGGACGGCGAGGAAGCCGGTAAATCGGAAGAAGGGGAGGGCGAACAGAAGGAGAAGGAGAAGGGGGATGAGAAGGAGAAAGAGAAGAAAAAGAATGAGCCGCCGCCGCCGCCACCACCCCATGGAGACAAGTCGCCGTTCACCGTGTTCATGGACACCCTAAGAACCGAATTCAAGAAATCTAAAGAATGGAATGATTCGACAAAGGCTATCGCGGATCAGGCACACCAGTTTACCGAGTCAGAAGCTGTGAGGGCAGCAAGAGAGGCGTACGAGAAATCATCCAAGGTTGCTGGTGCTGCAACCTCGGCTACCGGAGAGACCTTGAAAAAAGTTGGTGGCGCGATAGGAAAGGGTGCAGCATGGACTTGGGAGACTCCCGTTATGAAGGCTGGTAGAGATGCTGTCAAGGCAACAGGCCATGGTGTGGAAAAGATAACTAGGCCTATACGAGAGACTGAGACCTACAAGACTGTGAAAGGCAACGTCCAGGAAGTTATTGACGATGGTAGCAGCAGCAGATATGGTGGATTTGTTGAAAGAGAAGAGCGGAAACGCCAAAGAGAGCTACGGGAGGCTAAGAAAGGATCAAAGGGCAGCTCAGAGCCATTGGTGGAAGACCCCAAGTATGTGAATACTATCTCAGCATGACAATATGGACATAGTCAAGCTAACGTATCAATAGTGCCGGTACCAATGTGACGCTCCACAAGGATGCTGCCTGGAAAGAATCCTGGAGAGACTTCAGGGACAGCAACAAGCTCATACAGTCAATTTTCAGCCTCAGGAAACAATATGATGAGTCTGAAAACCCTTTTATCTCAACCACGAGGAGCATCGCCGACAGGCTGGCGGAATTTTTCGCCGAGAATGAAACCGCCCAGGTCATCAAAAAGTTCAAGGAGATGGACCCATCCTTCCAACTCGAACCTTTCTTGCGAGAACTCCGCGAATGGATCCTACCAGAAGTTCTTGATGCATACGTCAAGGGAGACACTGAAATTTTGCAGCAATGGCTATCTGCAGCGCAATACTCCGTGTATTCAGCCCTCGCAAACCAATACAAGACGAATGGCCTCAAGTCTGATGGGCGTGTGTTGGATATCCGAAACGTCGATATTCTGACGGCTAAGATTCTGGAGCCGGGTGAAATCCCAGTCTTCATAGTTACCTGCCGCGCCCAAGAAGTCCACGTTTACAGAAACATCAAGTCTAATCAACTGGCGGCCGGCATGGAAGACCGTGTGCAAATGGTGACCTATGCTATCGGCATGACAAGAAATGTCGAGGACATTGCCAACCCTGAAACCGGTGGTTGGCGACTAATCGAACTCCAGTAAGTCCCCCTCTACTAACTCAACTAGATATAAGCGTATATTTGCTTACAATATATTAGAAAATCGGGACGAGACTATATCTAAGTGTCGCTATACTTCTTTACTTTCGATATCGAACCCTATAACTTCCGAGCACGAGCCAACGGGCCTACCATTTAAATCTTATTACGCTGTACATACTTCACTTGATTTGCATGGGATTCTGAACCGGCGTTATGCTCGACTTCTCACCACTCTATGCTCAACCCTCTCGCGACTTCGCTTCATGTATATGACCATTTCTACACCAAATTTTGTTTTTTGACCAGAACGACACTCTGTTGTTCTGGCTGGGGGGGCTCTAGTGATATTTCACAGGCCATGTTAGCATCGACGGGCATTTGCAATGCATACCATAGGTGATGCTATTCTCCTTTGCTTTGGAGATCGTGTACTACTACAAGAAAAGCTTTGATGGCATGTGAACGTATATGTATATCCGTGTATTTTTGTATATATATAAATACATCTGAGTTCTAAGTCTGCTATAGCCTACTATGAGGCTTCAGCTACTTCTCCCTGTCTCTCCCTGTCTCTTCCTGTACACTTTACCACTTTATTTACAAACGCCAAAGGTCTTCACTTCCTAATCCGACCTTAAAGGATGTTGTATATTGGGACAGAATGTGTTGTTTGGACAGCCTCGGTTTCTTTTTTTTTTTTGTCGCCCCGCAGTCTGCTGTGGAAGGCGATGGAACGAATACGAAGACACGCATGCTAGCTAGCGTTTGAAACCACGACCAGCCGCTGCTAGTTTTCTCCTCCAGAGTTTACACTCCCTCACTAATATACTTCCCTTCGCCAGGAGGTACATTGCCAGCATCTCAAAGCTCCCCTTCGAACTATCCCTCTTCTCCCGTTCTATCGAACGATCACTTCCACACCATGGTAAGGTTTTTCCCCAAAAAAACTCTCCCTGTTTTGGGCCACGAATCTCGCTGACTGCGGGGAAACACATATAGGCTTCAGAGACAAAGAAAAGGCTGGCATTAGCCATCATCGACTTCCTCCAGAGTTCCGTTAGCGATGGCACCGTCCCAGCAGACGAGAAGGACTCAGTTGAAGCAGCTCAGGAACTCATTTCTGGTGCATTTGGCGTCAATATGAACAACCCGGACACGATGAAGGAAGCCCTTGGCGGGCAAAGCTTGCTCAAGATATACGAAGTGTTTGAGAAAATGAAGGCGAAGGGTGTCCCGACACCTCCTAGCGCTGCCGCCGGAGCTTCTTCGGCGGCACCAAAAACCCCAGCAGCTCCAACCACTGAAGACAAGGCTTTGGCCGAAACTCTCAAGGGCCGTGGTAATGCTGCCATGGCGCAGAAGAAGTACATAGAAGCAATCGATCTATACTCCCAAGCTCTCAAGCTCGTTCCGGGGAACTGCATCTACCTTTCCAACAGAGCTGCCGCTTACTCCGCGTCCTCGCAGCACGAGAAGGCGAGAGATGATGCACAGGCCGCCGTCGACTCCGACCCTGCTTATTCTAAAGGATGGAGTCGGTTAGGTTTGGCCAAGTTTGCACTCGGTGACGCAAAGGGTGCCATGGTTGCTTACGAAAAAGGGATCCAAGCGGAGGGCAAGGGCGGTAGCGAAGCGATGCGTAAGGGCTATGAAACCGCGAAGCGGAGAGTCGAGGAAGACGAGAATACTCCTGTTAGCCCTCCTCCCGAAGAACCGCTTAGTGGCATGGGCCGATCCGCTAGCCCATTCGGTGCTGGTGGTCCCCCCGGCGGCGGCGGAATGCCCGATCTTTCCGCGCTTGCTGGCATGATGGGTGGTGGTGGCGGTGGCGGTGGCGGAGGTCCTGGAGGCTTGGACCTTGGTAGCATCATGAGCAATCCTATGTTTGCACAAATGGCGCAGAATCTCATGTCTAACCCAGCTCTTATGTCTAATCTGATGTCTAATCCTAAGTATGTTCCCTTCATCCCTTCTATATTAGAGAAATTGCTAACAACATCTTTCCATCATAGAATCAAGGACATGATGAGCGGCGCAGGTGGTGGAGGTGGTGGCATGCCCGATATTGGTGCTCTTATGTCCGACCCGACGATTGCTGAATTGTAAGAATGCCCAATATCATATAACCATTCTATTTTGTTCTTTGCTAACAACCCTCTCTCGTACAGGGCGAAGAACTTCATGGGCCCCGGCGGCCCAAGTGCTAAGAAATAGTCTCCTCACGGATAAAATGGTTTTTTCACAATATCTATATCTATAATCTATAGATGATCTTAATATGACGGAGTTGGTTGCCTTCGAGTCTCTTCATCGCAACGGTTTTTTAAGGTAATTTGTGCTGTAATTTCCACCCAGGAAGATAATGTGAGTGAAAAAAAGAGGCTATCTTGACAAGGGGATCCGCAGGCTTTCTACCTCATCTCCTTTGTTTAATTTCTAAGCCAAAATTTCAAATATGTTTCGGTAACTTATGCATCCCATCTGCTATTTGCACACCAACCCTTCTCTTTTTTGATTTCATCGATCTCTCCCTTTTTTCATCCTTCGCTCAAAATAAAGCAAGTAACCCGAATGATGAATGATTCTTTATGAATTCTGCAATACCTAATACGGGGTCTAGTATATGTGAACTTATGGATCTCCTTGATTAACTTCTGAGGTTGAACCTGGGGGAGCTGTGTGGACCTTTGTTGCGGACCTAATCTACACTTGATCTGACGAGACTTGCGAGCAAATACCCTTTCCTCTACACTAAGTTAACCCCTTCGTTGTTTCTTTGTTGAACCTTCACTTCTTCATCTCCTTAATGCTAGTATAAATAGTTGGTTTTGAATATAATCAATACACTCTGTTCTCCAGATTTAACGTAACTGTCGTAATTGCATATTTTTCTGTGATTAACATTTTGGGTATATCTTTTATCATATGGTCAAGTAAAGAGAAAGCTAGAATTTAGCCGTCATCTCGTATTTTCTGACGAATCATCATGCATATCAAATGCATATCCGGGCAGGTGTGCATATGACGTCGGACAAGAAAACTGCCGATGCTGAGTCCTTAACCCGTAGGTTGTCTTAGGTCGTACACCCCTAAGCTTTCTTGGATCTAAACTTGCACTTCCCTCCCGTAGTGCTTGTTTTGACAACGTGCATGCTCTTCATCTCACCCCGAATTATTTTTATCTCTGATATTTTATTATTATTTTTATTATGAAGCAATTTCACGAAATCTAGCTTCTTTAGTTCCCTTTCTCTCGCCCCAGTACCATTGCGGATATACACGCTCAATATTTGCTCTTAAAACTCCCCTATACGTAACCCCAAACGGTCGAATCACCGTTAACAACTCCACATGACCCCTCCGGACCTACCCACGGACTTAGAAACCAAACTCCGTCGCGGCCGTTCGATCAGCCGTGAACGCGTAAGCATTTGTAATCGAGTTTCGGATTTGAAATCTAGAGGTTCCGGAGAAGGAGAAACCGGATTTGAGAAGGCTTTAAGCGGTGTAAATTGGTGTAGATTTCGAGATATTGGGGAGGATTGAGGTCGTGAGGTCGTAGATTTGGGCATGGAGATAGCAGATTGTGTTGAGCGGTGGTGTGGGAGGTTAAGGTTGACTAGTCCGTTTTGGGGATCAGTGGGTGGATCCCGTTCTGGTGGCTAATCCCTGTAAGACCGTTTTTGGGCCGCAGACAACAGAAAGGCAGTTGGATGAACGAATTCTTGAGTGGCTTCTGCTGCTGCAATGTGCCAGTTCCGGGTTTCGATTCTCACGAATAATCATAGGTATATTCGCAATCTACGTAAAAGCTACGTTCAAAAGAAGATACAGAAATGCATATTACGTCAGAAATCAAGGGCGATGGTACAGAGCGTATTCGAGTGAAGGTGTAAGGTTTGTGAGCATGTGCTAGCAGCCTCAAGGAATGCTAAACTCCGGAGCTGTTGCGCACTAGCTTGTAAGTTAACTGATGGGATCTCTGTGCAACCATTCGGTTCTATGAGTTAAGAAAAGTATATAAGAGCGATTGATTTCCTTCAAATGGCCTTTTATTTCAATCAGCGTCAGTATCATTCAGAAAACATCCCGTACACACTATCAGTTATTTAATTATAATCTATTCAATTCCCACATCTCCCATTTCAAATATTTGATCTTTGAAAGTTTAAAATATCCGCGAAAATGGTTAAAACTGCCAAATCAACAATTGCCGGACATAAAGTCGGTTCTCTCGGTAAGCTATATTTACCTTTGTGCTAGTATTGTGTACAATATATTGCATGGCGATATCTGTATCATTTTGCCAGACCTCTTTGTTGCATTTTGCTTCACAACACATTATTCATGTAAAGTCAATTTGGGTTTACATCTGCCAGTGCTAACAATCTCCAAACCGTCTAGGCTTTGGACTAATGAATTTTACATGGCGGCCAACAAACACCCCAGACGAACAAGCCTTCGCGGCAATGAACGCTGCTGTTGAACGCAATGCCAATTTTTTCGTATCCGGAGAATTTTACGGAACACAAGATCCTCAGGATAACCTGTACCTCATCCAGAGATACCTTGAAAAGTACCCTGAAAACGCGGATAAGATCGTACTGTCCGTTAAAGGGGGCGCCCATCTCAGACTGCTTAAGCCCGACGGATCACCTGAGGGCATTAGAAAGTCAATCGATAATATTCTGGAGAAGCTTGGCGGCAAAATTAAGCTTGACGTATTCTGCATCGCCCGGGTTGACAATACCAACCCAGTAGAACAAACCTGGAAGACGGTTAAGGAAGAATACATTGATACTGGCAAGATCGGAGGCCTTTGCTTATCGGAAGTATCTGCTGCTACCCTTCAAAAGGCGGTCGATATCGTCCCTGTTGCTGTCCTTGAAGTCGAAGTCTCTTTATGGGCGACTGAGATTTTCGAGAATGGGCTGGTCGAGATATGCGCCAAGAACAATATCCCGATTGCTGCTTATTCACCATTGGGGAGGGGCTTTTTGACGGGACAATTGAGGAGCCCTGATGATATTCCTGAGGGAGATCTGAGAAAGCACTTTGACAGATTTCAACCGTGAGTTCTGGCATCCTCTTGTGAACTTTTGCAACGATTTATTAACGACGATCGTACTATTTAGTGAGAACTTCGGAAAGAACCTTGAGCTTGTAAAATCGATTGAAAAGATTGCTCAGAAGAAAGGTGTAACTCCCGCCCAGCTGGCCCTCGCTTGGGTGGTTCAACAGGGAGAGAAGCACGGAGTAACAATTATCCCTATATTGTGAGTCTATTTCCGCATCCTGGTCGTGCTGTCTGTCGAAATTATGGATATGCTAACGAAACTCTTATTTTTCAGTGGTGCCACCAAGGAAGAACAGGTAGTCGAGAATCTCCAGGAAACGAGTTTGAGCGCGGAGGAATTGGAGGAAATAGATGCTGTGCTAAAGAGTATCAAGCCGATCGGTGGAAGGTATGATGCTCGCTCTGAAGCGACATTGTACCAGTAGTCTACTCTCTATTGATAAGGAGTATACGGTTTCCCTGTTTGCGGTTGCTTCATCAACACGAAACATCTAGACTTAGACAAATTTAACACAAACATTTTTGAATGAGACTTCTTACTCTCTATTCTTACTCTCTCTTCTCTGTGAACATTTTGTCGAAGTACACGTATGGTCCGCAACAGGATATATGAGCCTTGTGTAATTTGTAGTAGCAGTCAAGGTTACTATTTGTACATGCACTCGATTTTAAACATCTGATCAGCCCTGCAACAGCTTGGCAATTAGAATCCGGTGTACCAGACAAGACTTTTCACAGTGATATAACTCGCTCCCACACCACAGTTTCATTTTCGACAAACAATGCGGGCTGGAATGATAAGGCAATGATATCACCCTGCTTCAAAATGCCGCCTCGCCCTGGTGCAGGTTGCGTGTGGAAATACTTCATGATCTCCTCATCAGCACCGTTTACCATCCATTCCTTCTCAAACGGCGTCCCTGGCTCGTCAAACTGTATCATATGTACTTTGTACTCAGATTGGAACATGAGTTGCAAAGCTTGTGCGTCACCAACAATCATTTGAAGTTCCATCTCTGCACTCGGCGGCATTTTTCGATCATTTAGGCCCAGCTCGGGATCTTTGAACTTGAGCAAGGGAACAAATATCTGTCTAAATGTTGTTGCGATTTGGACTTGGTGATCGATAACCTTGATGTTCATATTTGTTTCTTTTCTGCGAACATTTTCGGTGAACCATTTCCCACGGGCGGCATGGCCAGGTGCAGCTGTATTATGTCATGTGAGTATATTATGTTAATAGACTATGAATGAATGAGACCTACTATTTTTCTGGCTGCGAGTTAGACCTGCTAACTCGAGCACTTGGGTCTCGACGTGCTTGTTCAATCCGTACAACCAGTGCTTCCAGATGTTCTCGTTCAAGATCGCGTAGAATATATACTGGAAAAATATTTGGCGTTTGATCTTTCTTTCAGCGGCCGATGTAGGGGTAGCATCGACGTCCTCTAAGTTGATAAAATCAGACTCATTGAAGTATTCGAGCTTTCTGACTGTATTCCGAATACTTGGCAGAAGAGAAGGGTCATTGATATTGATTGAAGAATCGCCTTCTGGTACTATGTACTTTTCGATCCATGTATATATACTAGTGAAAAGATTGCAGGTATACGTGCAGTATTCTTCACATTGCCGAGGACCGGTATGCGCCGGTTTCTCGGGACCGTTACCCGGGTTTGATGGTAGGGTCTTGATAGAAATCATAGCGAGGTCGTCTGGGTGGTAGTAGATATCTTTGGTGTACGTAAGGTTATCCTCATTCTCTTTCTCAGTCTTGTTTTTCATCAACTCAAGAGCCATTCTGACCTCTGGGTCGATGAATGGGAGCCTCCCTGTTGTCTCTCTTTGAAGGTCTTCGGCTGTCCATTTCCCACGAATTGTAAAGTCTCTAGTATCCCAATTATCTCCCGGAGGCTCGAACGATTCCTTGCTAGAAATTGCAAAATACTTCTTGACTAAGTTCTTTACCTTAGTAAGGCTCGGTAGAATGCGTTTGCCTTGACGATCGTAGGTTGTTGTGCTAATCATTGACGATGTTTTGGCTTTTGTTTTGGATTTTGTTTGAGTCGCTCGCAGTCCCGACCCCATACTGGTGTCTACCAATTCAGGTGCACTGTCGTCGTCGCTCAGATCTTCTGCATTCAGTTTCTCGAGTTTCGATATGGCGAAGCCAAACCTCTTCTTTGCTTCGTACAAGTAATCTTCGAGTCGAAGAACGCAGTTTAGAATTTGTTTTGTTTCCATCCTATCCACATTGTTTTCAATAAACTCGCATAGCACCAGCAAACGTTTGAGTAGCTGATCTTTTGTAGAGAGCTCTAATCTTGTTCTCGGCCCGATTCTATATTTTGAGAGGCTGTATTTTGACCGTGCTCGTCTTGTTCTAGGTCTTAGGATTTCTTCGGAGGAAGATGAATATGGGGACGAACCTCCCTTACAAGCGCGGTCAGTCTTATCATGGTCGCTCGTTTGGTTTTCATCCGCATCAGAAACTTCGTCCGGATCGTACTCAGAGCTAGAAATTTCCTTGTCCTCAACACCAGAAACAAAAGATCGTTCCGAATCTGGGTGTTTGACGTTGCTGATGTGCGAACTTGCCTTCTGTCGTTTTGATTCGCCTGCGCGAATTCCTAGGGTAGGAGCATGTATTTGGGTGCTATCGATATGCATCTGACCGGCCTGCCAGTTTTGCATTTCGGCATCTTGTAGCATTTGATAAACGTTGGCCATTGCCTCCATCGCCCTTTCTTCGAGAATTTGTTCGGTTTCGAGATTTCCTTCGACGTTATTGTTTCCTCCGTGGAGCCCATCCTCGTAGTGGTGCAAGTTATTGATCTCAACTGTATCGATTCAATTGGTGACTGTTTAGCTGGTACTTTTTAAGTGGATACACAATTTCGTGAATTTATCTTACTCATTTTTAAAGCACTTTAGACTAGATTTGCTATGAACGAAAACAAGTGATGACAGTATATCCTCGAAGACCTCTCTTGAGCTTTTGGGCGTTACACGGCAGATATATTTTTGAATAATTTGAATATATTATTAGTCAATCGCAGCTATGAAGTAGAATAAAGATGTTTAGAGAAACTTCAAAGATATCCGAGGTGAGGCCTAGCTATTTCTTAACAGACTTAGAATTGTCAAGACTATAATACAAGTACAGTTAAACACGCACAAACGCGTTCTTTCATTCTTTCAATTTCTATGATTTAGCCATACAAAACGCAGAATTCTTTCATCCTCTCCGAACGAAGGGAGAGAGTTAGAGACTTCATAGTTCTTTGTTTGGTCCAACTGGCTGGGTTGATTCAATGTTGCAAAATGTATGTTGGAAATTTGATGCCAAGACCTTCCGCTTTTGGCTGGCACAATCAATGCAAGTCAACACGAAGAAGGCAATCGCGATGGTTGACCGCAATCACGCGCATCATCATTGGTAAGCGCTCATACATATTATATCGGCAGGCGCTGAATCGAATCTAGTCACCTGATGGGCATTATTTAATCCCCAACCTCCTACGCTCGCACGACAGTGTAGTTAATCCCCACATCGTCCTTATCATCTCAAAAGTGAAAAAATCCAAAGCTCAAAGGTCAATATCACAATGCAATTCCCAACTCTTTCCCAACTCGGTCTGTTTGCGGCGGTCGTACTGCAACTCACCACCTCCTTTGTTGCAGCTCAAACTCCTGGTGACGAAAATGTGGAGGAGTCAAATGCGTTATACAGGCAGCAGCTGCATGCAGATAGTCGAGTGGCCCAAAAATCTCCGGTAGACGTTGAGATGTTCGTGATGAGCAAAGTAAGTGTCGACACCAATACTCTTATTACCAATATCTGCAAGAAAGATGTGCATAGTCACATATTTCTGACTCGCGGATTTTTTTAAAACCCCTCATCGGGAATATTATTATTCGCCGGATTCTAATTCTTCTGCTCTAGTGCCCTGATGCTAGAGACTGTGTTACGTCTTTGGTACTGCCAGTCATGGAGAAGCTCTACGAGTCCGGAATCTTCACTCTGCGTCCCACCTACATTGGTACTCCGGACGACTCTAATGGTGGTATGGCCTGCAAACACGGGCCGGGCGAGTGTCTTGGTGATATACTTGAACTCTGCGCTTATGAGCTGTTCAAGCCTCAGCCAAAGATGTGGCTAGGCTTCATTTATTGTATGGGACGGAATTACCCTGAAATCCCTGATGAAGCTTACATGACTGAGTGCGCTCTCTCGTCCGGCCTCGATGTACAAAAATTAGAAGAGTGTGCTGCCCCGGAGGGATCGAACCGTGGAATGGAGTTGCTACGAGCAAGCGCAAGGAGAGCTATCAAACTTGGCATCCGGACAAGTTGTACTATCACGGTCAACGGCAAGCAAGTATGCGTCAGGGACAACGCTCAGTGGAAAGGCTGTTCCGGAAAACCAGAAGATTTGATAAGTGAGATTCAGAAGGCGTACGATAGCCAGTAAACGGCAGTGGCTTTCGGTTCAACCTCTTGGTGCCGGAGACTTGGGGTAGCGTGGGGTAGAATAATAATGTCGAGTCTGGAATGTTGAACCTGCGTTTACGCATGCAAAAACGAGCCAGGGTAGCAAGCAAAATACCATGGTTTACTATACAGTACTCTGCAGTCCTTTCTACTTTGTCCGTGGGGTGTTGGCATTGGGTTTCATAGGTAGTTAGTATTCTACATTGTGTACCTGAAGACAGGGAGCCCAGGGAACGGGTTTCGCTTTCATCACCACCGCCACGCTTACTCAAAATTATTTTTTAAACATTCCATTCCAATGCAATTTGCCGCATATGCGTTTGTACATTCCATTCCTGAATGTGGAATTGGGCCTTAGAAATTGACTGGGCCAGGAACCATGTTTTTTGTAAGGCGTAAAGGGCGGTTCCCTCTGTCCTTAACATTATGCAGCGGAAGTTCGAATACATACACAACATGTAAGCCTCAGGCTAGGATATCCTACCAATAATCGCACACAGTGCCGGACAAATTTTCGTGAAAATATCATTAAACTTTTTTTTTAATTGTCATGAGGCTAATGATTACATGAAGAAAAGAAAGTTCGGGAAATGCTGGGAACACTCGAGCTCCCCTAAAAATTCCTCCTAGGTATCTGCAGTAAACTAGTGGTAGTGGTAAATAGAGTACAAAGAAGAATACAATATGCTGTACAAGAAGGCAAGATGTGGTGAGTTTCTTTTGAATACGGGCCGAGGCATAAGTGGTAAGGGCGGTAGTGACTGAATGGAAGGTGGAGCTAAGCTATACACCTTTTTTCCGAAAAGTGTATATATGAATGAATCTAATAAAAAACAACAGCAACAATGGGTATATTTATTATAACGCCCGATAGAGTGGGGAAAAAAGGAATCTGAAAACAATTCGCTAGGAAAAAATGAAAGAAAAAAAGAACCTGAGAGTTGCCTATAATCCTTTTTAATACCTTGAAATAGATATAACTAAAACGGAATAGAGATGTATCCACTCATATCCAATTTGTGGATTTTGACCCCCGGATTCTAACGACCTTGACCTGGTCCTTTGAGACTCGCTGAGATTTTCTAGCACTCGCGGAGAGCAGATCAGGACTGCTTTGGTTCAATGTCTCGAACGGGAGCTTGCCCCAAATTCGCAATTTTGGGCCAAAGCTTTCGCTTCCTAGCGTAGATGCTGAATCATCGAGGAATAGCTCCGCATCTTCGTTGTTATCCGCCTCAAAGGTAGATTTGAGACATTCGCTCGAGGCATAAGAGTGTGACCTCGAACAAGAGACAACTTCTTGCGCTGTAACAACAACCTTGTTCTCAACCTTCCATTTGTCAGACGAGAAGGATGCATATCTTTTATGCGAGGGCGCTTCGCAATCCTGTTCGTCATCGTATTCGTCATAATAGTCTTCGATGCAGTCACAACTCTCATGATATCCCTTGCTAGTATGATTGAAGCCGAAATCGAAGTTGTAGCTAGTGGGAAGCTCTCTCTTCGAAGATAGGGTGAGAGGAGATAGGGGTTTTAAGTCGGGAATCTGACGGGCGCTATCGCAGCTGCAGCACAACGTTGTATCCGTGTTTCCCAGTGATGCAAGCAATGCACGGGATGGTAGCGAGCAATCGACGCACAGCGTCGAGGGGTATGAAAGAGAATTATGGTGAAAGTCTTTTGGCCAGCCCTAGATATCCAAAATTCGGTTATTCTACAATTCTTCACTCTTATTTTTATACATCGGATTATTAGCTTTGGACTTACGATTTCAAGATCCGGTCTCCTCCCAGCCTTCATCTTCCTCCCCAGTTCCTGCTTCGATGCTGCGCAACCCATCTTCGATCTGCGAAATAAAGATCGAAAATATTTAATCGAAGGTGATATTTTGGCGGCTGAGGGATCCCAAAGTCCTAAGACGGGATCGCGATCGAATATGATGGGGTAATGTAAAGTATATGCTGATGTCAGAAAGCACAGAGCTTTGTAGATACGCCTAGATGAGCTGATGCTAGCATCAAACTGCTCCCACCAGCTACTAATCCGCCACTCCAAACGATATAATATATAAAACTAGGTGATGTGCAAATAGAAGAGAATCCAGGGGTCCTTTTGACGTAATGCCAACGGGAAGGATCTGAAGACCGGCCGACGATGAAGGAGTGTGGATCTGCAAAGTACTATATACAGAACATACAAAAAAGAAAAAAAGGATCAATAGAGAAAACGCCTTTCTCCGCCTTATTTGTTAGCTTTGACGGTGGCAATTGAGAGAGCCTTCGTGTGTCGTAACGTGGGATGTAGATATCTCGGTTCGAAATGCGCCCTTGCTTGCATGGCACATAGCTTTGCAGGCCTCAAAAACAACGTTGAAATGCGTTGCAAGAATGGAGAGAGGGTGGGGGAAGGGGGGAAGTTATTCTCTAGCAATATATGTATGGAGATCCATATAGACCGCATGCTTGGGTATAGTAAGACTCAGTGTACAATAGACATAACGTAGCCCGTATCAGACTTTGAGAGGTTGGCCAAGAGAGGTGCGGCAGAGCTAGCAGAGCTATATGTTAAGAGGGCTGGTCGGAAGGACTGGATTCTTTATCGGAGCATCCTCGTCTCATGCCAAACCGGCTAGTCTGTCAACTTGAGCTAGAGTGAAAATGCGATCGAGATCTTCACTGCAGGACTCTAACGCACGGGCAGGTCTGGAAACGGCCATCTGGTGGTGCATCGAGCTATTCTCGCGGTCCATTTTGATCTTTGAGGGCCGTGGGGTTCGCGGTCGCCGTTGCCCTTTCTTAGGCCTCACAGTTACTGGCGAATTTGTGTTACCTCGCTGCTAGCGAGAAAAAAAAATGCAACATCTTGCATGCGGAATTATGGTCTAGCTGACATTCCATTCCGTTACAGGCTTAAGGTAGTTACGCCCTCAAGTCCAAGAATTGCAAGAATCTCCACCTGAGGCAAGGAGGTTAAGGGGTTGGTGATCTTTCCAATATTTCATCGACTGAGTGGAATCTTGATAGCTGCTAACTACGACGGTGAGCTGCGTACCTTTACCAACTTGCAACACGACGCAAGGGCGCGAGCACTAGAAGTTCGAAAAGTGTGGGCACGGGTTCATACTTCAGGCGCTTCAAAACATCTAACTGGCTACAAAAAACCTTTAAAAGTTCATATTTTAGGTAAGTAGCTAAACTGACGTAAAAAGGGTAATGGGGGGTTCAATTTTTTTTAATTTTTAATTTTGTTATGCACAACAGAGCGTTAAACCGCTGGCACTTTACCGAGACGTCGAGACTAATATCAAAATTAATAATTAGAAAGGAGGCTGCAAGCAAGCGCGAGTCCCTCGGGAAAAGAGCCTTGTCACATATCAGCTGGATGCAAAGGTATTTTGACGTCAGGCTAATCTTAAATTGCATATGGATACACAAGCAACCTTGCCTCCATTGTGTGCTATCATGATAAACGAAAAGATAGGCAATGCGCGATGATATGCCTTACCAGTATACTCGAATTCGTAAATAAAGCGATAGTGAAATGCCAAGTCGGGAAACGGTTCAAGATGGCCTGGTCTGTACAAGTCAATCTTACATTGTAGACATGTCCGAGGCCTTGCATCGTGCCTCGTCGATCGAAACAGTCTTACAATGCGAAGCAAATATAGACTGACATGTTGACAGACCCCTGGGCCCTACCAACTTAGCTTATTCTCCGGGATCCGGTCCCATCGGAACGATCGTTGAAAATTGCTAGATCTGTATCGCATAGCGGCCTCTGATAATAGTTTTCACTGAGCAAGGGGTTAATCATGCGATTGCGCACCTGACTACCTCTATCATACATATCTATATAGACTTGTGATATAACCACCATATATATATCAGATGACCATGCAATGCCCCTTCATCATTACCGCTAATGCAACCCACTAATTATTCGAAAGAGAACAAATCATCTCATTAGAATCAAAGGAGTGCTAATCTTCTAAGTTCAAATCGGGGGGTTAAGGTCACGCCTCTTGCCTCAATGATTGAAGACCGTGTATTCACGTGAACTACCAACCAGTGAGGGGGCTAGGAAATACATCGGTCCCCACCGTATTCATGCATCTGGGCACAACCAAACGGTCGGTAAATTAGCAACCTAACTGTGGCATTAACAAGCGAGAAGAGGTTCCAAGTTGGAGATATAGCTCCATATTCCTTGTTATCACCAATCTGATCTGATCTGTATCCGTCGTAGTCGCAAATGGCTTACCAAATGCAGCGATACCAGATGCCACAAAATCAGGTTATAACAATACTTTCACACGCTACCTAACCATTGACGGATTTCAGATTTACGAAACAGGTCCAACATCTTAATATTCCAGGATTTTGGATGAGGTCTCGGATTATTTGTTCATCATCTGGTCGAGATCAGAATGGTTGTAATTATCCCGTGTTCTGGAATTAAATTTTTTTCACACGGATCATACGGAACCTGTGTCTTAGGCCTCGGTCTTCGCCTATAAGGCCGCAGCTAAAGACCAGGCACCGAACAGTTGGATTGTCTGAATCAGCTTGATGTTGGCTTATACGTTTCGGTTGCAGAATCATTCGTGGAGCTATGCGGCGACTTGAAAATCGATCGTTTCTCTAAGCCTAGAGATGTACGTACATGTAAAGGATCTTCACCGGGTCTTATAATCGGTAAAAGTGATAGAGCTAGAATATGAAAATTAATTCACAACCGGAGGTATATATCTCCGCGGCAGTTCCCGCAGCTAAACCAGCAATGAGGCCAAGTCTTTAACTTCACGAAGGAACTTGCTTAAGATGAAAATTCTTCAACCGAACAAACTGATCGAAACCAAATTTCGACAACGTCTGTCCGCGGCCCGAGTTCTTCCAACCAGTCCATGCCAGATCCTAGGTAAGAGAGGCATTAGTAAAGTTAACCGGATAACTAGTCAGTTCGTTTTCGATTACTCACCGGACTTGGATAGTCTGCCCGGTTGACATAAACCGTGCCGGCTTCAACTGACTCTGCGAGCTTTTCGCCCGTAGCGATATTTCGAGTCCAAATAGAGGCTGTCAAGCCGAGGTCGGAGTCGTTCATCAATTGGATTGCCTCTTCGTCGGAACTAACTTTCTGAATGGGAATAACCGGCCCAAATGTTTCTTCTTTCATAACCTCTGTAGGTATTCAACAGTCCAACATTTAGTAAATCAGGATCTTCCGTTTCCGCTAAACTCGAAGAAAGGCAATCTTACGCATATCATGATTGACATTGACGAGAATCTCCGGCCTGACGAATGTCTCGCCTAAAGCTTCTCCTTCCTTGAATATATCAGGCGTCAATGACTTGGCTCCGCTCTTCAACGCGTCGTCAATGTGTTTTCTGATTGTTTGGGCGCTCTTGACGCTAATGACTGGGCCGAGATGGCTCGCGCCATTAAATGGGTCTCCCAACTTGTAATTTTTGACTACGTTGATGACCTCTTCCACGAATTTGTCATGGATGTCTTGGTGAACATAAACTCGCTCGATGGAGCAACAGCTTTGACCACTGTTGAAAACAGCACCGTCAACAATCTCCTCGGCAGCCCATTTGATATCCACATCAGGTCGAATGTAGGCAGGATCGTTGCCTCCAAGCTCCAACCCTACTGGAATAACCCGCTTCGAAGCAGCCTGCTGTGTGGCCAAGCCTCCAACGACCGAGCCGGTGAATGTGACAGAATTGATTCCTGAGGTTGAGATTAATTTTGATAGAGTATCGTGGTTTCCACAATGTGCAACTTGTACAACATTCTTTGGCAATCCGGCCTCCTCTAATACAGATAAGAAGGTTTCGGCGATAGTTGGGGTCTGAGGAGATGGCTTCAAGATCAAAGCATTCCCGGCTAGTAGGGCTGGAACCAAGGAGTTTACGAGGATCAGATACGGATACTATCGTCGACTTAGTATATATTCCCGTGTTGTATGATAATCATTATGAGTTCACATTGTACTTACATTCCAAGCGAAGATGACAAGAATAGTTCCAAGAGGCTCTTTTCGAATGTACCTTGTGAAACCTTCTTCTGCATCTCCAGGCACATCCTTCAGGACTTCCGTGGAGACTTTGAGCATATATCGCCCACGAAGGACGGCCGTCTTAATTTCTTTGGCACAATATTGGATAGGTCTACCCATTTGCTCAGTCAAGTCCCGTGCAAGATCGTCCGCCTTGGACTCGAGGATGTCTAAGGCTTTAGCGACGAGATTTTGACGGGCAGTCAGATCATAGGAGGATTTGAAGCTTGCGAATGCCTTCTTAGAGGCCTCAACCAAAGCGGGGATGTCATCTTGGGTGAGTTCATCCCTGGTGTGGATTGGCTTTTGGGTTATGGGCGAAATTGTGGTGAGAACCGGCTTGCTCGACATGGTGACGTTTGTTTCCAGCGTCTTTTTAAGCTTTGGTCAATTAGACTAAGTTGGAACTATGAGGCGGGGTAGTGGTAGATGGAGACGAGAGGTTTCTCGATAACCAATGGCCAAGATGAGGTTGCTTTAGAGTTCGACCACAGATATCAGACGGAAAGTGCCCGTCGTTTACTTGGTTGGTTGAGCTATGCGCATCGAAGAGCCCCGCCAAAAGCCGTCTCAATTAGCTTTTGGGAGGTCGCCGCTTGGCCCACAACAATCTGATCTGGTTAGGACGGCAAAGCGCTGCCGCCGTGATCTAGATCTTTCTTGAAGTCTGTTCCTCGGAGGATTATGGGTTCGCTGTTAGTCTTAAATGTTGCGTCCGAGTATCGTGAATATATAGCTGGTCTATCATATTAATTATAAATTACTTGGATCACTATTCACCATAAATAAATACTTAGTTATCGACTCTGATACGCTGTTATAAAATGTAAATTAAATGTTCGGCTGCAGTTGTTGTGTGAGGCAGCTGCGGCAACAACGTTGTCTGGACAAAACGCGCCATCACCTGCAAACTTTCCAGCGCGACCTCGTTCGATCAATCTCCAAATTCTCACCAGTCGAGCATCGGATAACCCTCAGCTCCCACCTAGGAGCATCTGCGAGCATTCCTACCCCGTTGCCATCGGTTGTGCCTCTTCTTTCCAGCCCAGCCGTTGTTTTTTTGGCGCGCGCCTGGCTTCGTTCCACTCGCCGCACTCTCCTCGAGATTCGGGTGACAACAAGGTCGCTAATATAACCAAGTCCCTTGAACAACTCAAATTGACCAGCATTCAATCTGACAGACGCCCAGTTCAGTCCAGTCTCGTAACCAGAACGTTCTTCCAGTTTTGAAATGTGGATATAGAGACAAGTTCCTTCAAAAATATTAAATTGTTTTTGTCCAAATGGCTAAAGATGCAAATACTCCAAAATGGAGAGTACTGGTATTTTCTGGCCAATCTGATGGGGATGGCTCAGCTCGACCAACCGTCCAGCAGCTGAGGCCGGGTACAATTAATGGGAACTTCGTCGAAATATCGCACAACATGGTTCTAGATGTCCTGTGGAGACAGAGGCTTGGCCAGTTATACATGGAAAAAGTGTCGCCGGACGAGTATGCAAAACGTAAGTGTACAATGAAATGCATGTTCTCTTCATATGGTACCTGGTAACTAACTACTAGACTTTAGATCCATACTGGGTTCTCGAGACCTTACCTGCAAATTATCAATTATATACGCACAAAAAGCTGAAGTCCGAACCAGTGGTTAGTGAGCAAGTCTTATTCTCCCATTTTCAATCCCATTATACCAATTAATAGTCGCTAACAAATGGGGCCACATCTTAGACTGCGAAACAGCTCGCATCGACGGGTCATTTCTTCGGCCTTAGGGTTCGCAACAGCAATGTAGACTTCCAGTCCCCTGAAGAATTCTTTCCTCATCTCACATGGCTAGGGAGTGACCGGAGTAAAGCGTGTGACTGCCATCACTGTACCAAGCCTCAGGAGCCCATGACTTCACAGATGCCGTGGTCCGCTTATGTTATTTTAATGCAGGCGGACATGAACCCTGCTTATGGCCTTTATCGACCTGGGGAGATGGTATGGGCGAACCCTAACGATACCTACCCTGTTATATCTATCGTCGCAGGTAGAAAGATGGGTGGCCAGGAGCCGATGTACGAGCTGGTACCCCTCAAGTCTCCCCGCGTTACCAGTCGCCCGCCTCTCTTGCTCTCACAGAGTAGGCTGCGCCCATGGCTTTCTTATACACCACCTGACCCCCTTCAGCCTTCGATCTCGGCAAGGAAATACCAGGTCAAATGGGCAGAGATAAACTGGCAGGATTGGTCACATCAAGATGCAGAACTGCATGACGCTAGCATCATAGCAAGCATTCGAATAGCATGCAATATCGGCATCACCACGTGCCCAAGCGAGACTGGGGAACCCATCATACCATGTCTCTGGCTAGGAGCGGAGAAGATATGGCGGAACAGCGAAGTCCGAGTCATGACACCAGAAGTCGAAGGCCAGAAAGGAATGGACGTCCTGGTGATCAAGAACATTGTGAGAGATGGTGGCGATGGCCTCTTTTTTCAAGGAAACATTTACTGTAAAATTTTACAGCATAACTCAGCACCCAACTATGCTGACCCGCCGCCCACGCCCAGGATGATAGCGGATGCCACAACATTACAATGCCGATGGCATACAAAATACCAAAACGTTCAGATCAATGCCATGGAAATTAAGGGGAGGTGGTACCCAACATCCATCCTGCGTCCGATCATAAACCCTACCGCTGCACCACCGGAGAGTGCCTTCTACGACGTGAGTGGATTACTTAATAACAATACCGATATCCCGAACCACAGCGGAGGCTGGATCGTAAAACCTAGTCGAGAAGAGCATGTCCTTGGGATCGGGCATCTACCTAGCAACTTGCCTGCCGGTTGGATTAATGTCGAAGACTGGAAGCGGTTGTATACTGACGATACGGAACAATGGAACCTGCTCACAACTCCAGCTCCGGTTCCAACAGCCCCGGCTCCTGAGCAGCCCACCAAAAATGTAAGACAGGAATATCTCTTGTTCAAAATCGAATGGATCTCCCGCATTACTTTCGAGTTCCGTGTTAGAGAAATTGAATTCGGTGGCGGATATACTGACCCCAGGTACTGCATCTAGGCAAAGAAGACGGCTACACGCAAAACAACTGCTAGGACGCGGGTGAGCACAAAGTCGAACCCAGTTGCGGCTCCCGCACAACAGGCTGAGGAACAAGCCTCGGAGCCGCAGCTGCCTCCTACGACTTCTGATCCAGCGGCGGCGGCGGCGGCGGCGGCGGCAGACGGAGCTCAGATAAAAGAACAACCGACTGAGCTGTACGACGATGACCAGGACGACAACCAAGAGGACTTTCTACGCTTGATTGAGCAAGACGGTGCCAATTTCGAGAAATCTGTCCAAGAAGACGTTCACTGGGGCTTCTACGGATAATCATTCATATCATACTGTAATCTTGACTAGAACGACCGGTATATGCCCCATACTTTGCCGTAAGAAAGCAAGGGTCGTACGCAGGATTGCCTGGTTGGTCAACAGACCAGGCATATTGTGGATACCTGGAGTTCATACTGTTTTCGAATCCAATTCTGCGTAACTACCCCGCAAAACACTAGCTGATCGTTTCGAGTGGGTATCTGAGCATGCATGAGCACGAAATCGACTGATAGGTGTTCGAAAAATGGGCCTGTGCTCCGCGCTGGGATACACTACCATGTCTACATGTATTATTGCATAGCTGTAGTATCTCGGCAATACATGTAGCTGTACATGTACATATATATTACATACTGCAGGTACCTTTTAGCACGGTATTACTTAGAATGGCAGAATAAGAACTAAAATATGGTACTTTTTTTGCTCGATAACATTTGTGACGCCAACCCGTTTCCTTTGGAATACAGGCTAAATCGATAAAACGCAACTTTAGGAAAAGGACCCTATATTACGCAAGCTCTGCAGTTGGAAAATGATAATAATAGGAGAGCGATGCGGTGCCTGCGCTTTGACAGGTCTTTTACTTTCTCCTTTGCTTAGGTGTGGGGACGGAATTCCAACAGAACAGCAATGGAAGTATTCTGTCGATCTAGCATGCGAGGTCCGTGTGTACGAGAGATGCGACGGAACATCAACAGAAGGCGACACCCCAGGGTTCTCCGGGGCCAAGAGTCCCCCAGAGCGGAACCATGACAGCAAGGGGAGCGTCATAAAAAAGCAACGGCGGAGATTGTCCGGGTAAATCGGCTAAACTCTAAACCCACGTTGTTAGCGCGAATTGTCATTGGGTAAATGTTTTTCGCACCAATGAAAGCTATTTAGCCGGAACGGTAGATATCCCGTTCAGCCAGATGAAATTTCACAGGTCAGGAGTTGAGTGATACGAACGAACTGCGCTGTCATTTGCATGGAGCGGCCGTCGTGTCCGCCCGTCAATTACAGTTTGGCGCGCCACCACATTCGACCTCCGGCCTCCGCAATCAACAAGCCGAGTGGTCAATGATGAATTTTCTTTCCTTTCGATTTAAATCCTGGGCACACCATCTTTTTCAGCTCGAGGAGTGGGGCCAAATTGGTTTGCGCTAGAAGCAGGACGGAATATCTCAGGGATTTCTCTGCTTTGCATGCATGATCACACGTTCGTCTTGAGTGTCTGACATTTTGAAGCCTCTGGACTTAAAAAGAACAGCCAATGTCTCGTCTTATTCATTCTCAAACATTTTTTGGTAGCTATCGTATAAATATAAGTAAACAGGTGTACCGTGTCAGTACCACGGATTAGCTGCAAACCTCGACATCTACCTTGCAATACCATATCTACTCCAGGCAAATGGTGTCTTGCATGCAATGCCATCGGAATGCGACGCTCTACCTTGGCGGAGCTGATATTGAGCACATATCCGTAAGCTCGGAACCTGAGGTGGGTAAGGGAAGAGAAGAAGAAAAAAAAACCAGCCCACACTTCGTACTCCGTAGGCCGGAACGGAATAGCGAATTTCGGTATGTATCGCGACCTTGCCGTTCATGTTACAAGCAAAGACCTTAATGCAACTATAATTTGGGGATATCCACATTTTCCGGCCAGAATTAAAAAAATTTCGCTCTCAAGTGGAGACTTCGAAGGAAGTGGGAATGGCTTTTCTGGGGAAGGCTTGTAAATGAAAAAGATCTAATTACTTGGGTAGTTTGGTCGTCTTACCTGCGCGAGCAACCCTTTTCAGACGAGTTGAGCAACACTAAGACTTCAAGTTCAAATCTTGCGCACAAACTAAGTGACATTTTGAATTCGTGTCGATCGATGAAAGGGAATCGCACGACGTCAAGCGTGGGAGGCCGGGAAAACTATGCCCTTTTCTGCATGCTTTAGATGTTTCTGATCGTGTAATCTAGAAAAAACCTGCGGCAGTAGCGCACCTGATCACTGCAGAAATCGAGGTGATTGGTGATATCATGCACTCCGAGAGAGGGTTCGAAGCTTTTTCATTTTCTTTGAATGGGCTTCTCCGGACCCCATTTTTGGTCGGGGCGCTCTGGGCACCGGTATGTTCCCGGAGAAAATCACGGTGCTGTGACACCATGGCACCGGGGAGCCCTCGGTCTAACAACGCAAAACACACCAGCGCTGGAATCGAGCTTCGAGCTACGTGATACATTGGAGGATCCAGGCGCGATATGCTTTGCGACATATTATGACAGAGGGTAAGCTAAGAGTATGGCAATGCTAGTAACATGAAATGTCTAATCTTTGTCACAAATGGATCGACAGGTGCCTACGTTCTGTCCTATTGAGAACCGTTATCAAATACGTCGACCAGGGTTAACTCCACATGATGAATGTGTGGAGTACGAAGTGCTAGTATTATATACCTCCCCGCATATTATCTCCACTGTTGATCAATGAGGCCATCGATATGAAGTGCTAGCTCCACAAAGTCCAGTAAATGATATCACCCATGTTAAGGAAGTCGAAAATGATAACCACCAGAATAATTCTTATTTTTCAAGAATATATGATCTATTTAACATGAGTGACAGAGTAAAAAACCAGAATGATGAAAAATATACAGGTATGAAACGAAGATGATTGGTTCCACCCATAAGCGGGTGGTGGTCTATACAATTACCACTAAGAAATTAAAAGAAATGAGAACAGGAATATTCTACACAGGATATGGGAAGCTTTTGAAACCAAAGACTGACCAAAGAGACACCAGATAAAAAAAAACCAAACAGAAACCACCAAAAAAGTATATACAAGAAGTGTAAATAGAAGGAAAAGGTAGCTTGGAACCAGCTTCAAACCCTGTGAAGATGGAGGTTGGAGATCAGGAAAACAGGTGGGAAAAAAAAAATGAAAAAAAAGTGAGCATCGAGCTTTGACCGGAAGTAAAATATGCATCAAAGAAGGTAAAAACATTTCGCGTTGAAAAAATCCAGGCGCCCGTGAAGCATCGTGAAAAACATGACATATGCAATAATTGAACCGTAAGAGAAGACCGACCCGTGGAGAAACGCCAGAATCCAGAAGCAGAAATACAAGCTCAAAGTGCCAAACCGTGACCATCGCCACACCATCGGTAAAGCATGAGGACTTCCCTGCGTCTTTGTTTCTGTTCCTCCATGTCTTCAGGTAAGCATCTGCCACGTACCTGAGCGAGAGCAGAGCGCATGACTTTTCGGAAATTTCGTTGATACTCTGTGTTTAGAGTGACGACACAGACTTCATGCGCCCGCACAATAGTCTCGCAAGCACCAACGACCGCTTGCGAAGCTTCACCTTGAAGCTTATCTGCAATGAGGAGGAGAAGGAAGCTTCCCTGGAGGAGGTAAATGCCGAAGAAATAGGGCATCAAGCTTAAATCAGGATCGTATTTTAAAATGTTTCCAATGGCCTCCGCAGCAGACACTGCATGGGCTGTAGCAGAGATGAAGCCAGGTGACGAGATCCACAGATCGTTGTCATCAAGCATACTGATAGGGTCCCATTTGCCCGAGAGAAGGATGTGTAAGACGTGAAGGACATGCGTCCCATACGCAATCGCGATCTTTTTCTGCATTTGGTCGCTGGAAAGTGGGGAAGAAGACTTCTCGGTTACCAGCGCTGGAGCAGGGGCCACACCCGAGTCTGCTAAGCTATCTCCATTGTTTACTGGCAGACGACCTTCTGGGTTCTCCGGGAGAGATTCAGTCGCTTGCGGCTGGGCATTCAAGTTACCAGTATCATCCTGAGACTTCTCAGTTTCAGTGTCGAGACGATTGTGTTCCCAGTCCGCCAGGCTTCGTTCATACATATCCAGTTGGGATTGAATTTCCGCGACCTGATCTTCCCAATCTGCGCCAGAGCCGCCGAAGCCTTGCCCGAGCCTTGGATGGTTTCTTGCATGATGGAGATCCACAATCTCGCCCAGAATAGTCATCAGGGGGAGGAAAAAGCCAAAGAGGTTCGGACCAGTGACTTGTATGGTTGGTCCCGCGTGTCGGTTTGCCTGTTGAGGATTTGATGAGACGGATGGTGGAGGTGAAGGGTTGGAAGCATAAATATTAGGTACCTGATTCAGGGAATTAAACGGGTCTGTGAGGTCTTGCCCATTGCTGTTTTCGTGCGAACCTATGAAATCCCCGTTTTGCCATTTCGTATCGTCCATCGGTTGAAGTAGGTCAACACACTCGATATCCCGTAAGGCCAGTGGTCGGTTGTAACACAAAGCCAGATGTCTATCGACGATATATATCAACCACCAGACCCTGCGCCTCTCTTCTTTCTCTTCCTCTCCCATCACCGAACGTGGATTCGGTACTACTCCTTCTTCTTGCTCTAATTCCGGTTGATCACTAACTTCCCTGTTCAGCCGGAGCTCCCGTGCCAGAGCCCACGCCGCGTTCCACCACCGTAAAGATGCGCCTTTAAACTCCGAAGCAGAAATAACTGTAGCTAAATGTATATACGTAAGAACATCATCAACGGTTCCGGCCGCTCCTACAACGCCTTCCCTACCCTGTGGACCCGGTGAGGCTAAGCCACCGAGTCCCATGCCCGCATTTTCGTTCTCATGCGATGAGTGGGAGGAGCCGACCGCCACTGAACCCAGGGGAATATGGACCAACGGTCTCAGAAAACCAATGCACATCTCCAGCAGTTTCTGGCAAATCCGGCCCCGAGCACTGGGAGAAGCCGTAAGGGCTGGAGCATCCGAAGTCTGAGCCGCAATCCAGAGCATCGATGCCAGGAGTGCCGGCGTAGTCAATCGAGGATGTGTCGGATGCAGAACTGACTTCTTCCGCAAGGCGTGGCATAGAACATACGGAGACGCCGGCTGGAAGAATGAGAGAATCGGATTCAGGAAGTAAAGATCTAAAAGTTCGCAAGCAAGATGTGTTGGAATTATTTGTTGTAAGTGGGGGAGAATAGGCAAAAGGACGGGGTACCTCAGATGATTTGGATTCGAGTGCATTGGAGTTGGTGGCGATGGCAATGAGAGCCAGCCAGGGGACTGATTGTCCGGAGATTGGCCCAGAAGACCCGCCAGTGGTGAGATGCCTGCACTCGATAGACTCAAACCACCTTGAGGCCCGGCTTGATTGTGAGGGGAGATCATCATGAAGTCATGACCGTAGCCTTGGTTTGACATCGGCTGAGCAGCATGTGTCTGGAGTTGAGGGTGTGGGAGCATTCGTGCGCCGCTCATGAGACCGTTCTGTTGAGGTTGATATTGTGGCATTCTTCCGTATGGCATTTGTGCAAACGACGAGTCACTGATCTGACCCATATGAGTAGGAGAATCTGGAGTTGGGAGGTGGTGATGGTGCTGCGACGGCAGTCTGTGGTGGTGGTGTTGCTGTTGCATTTGGCTGGGAGAGTAGTCGCTCTGGTCGCTGGATGCTGTATGGGTGGAGGCGACGGATGACCTGTTAGGCCGCGAGTATCCCATGTCTGGGCGAGGAGGTGGAGGCAGTTCAGAGAACGACTCCCTTGAAGCCGATGTTGGCATCATGGTTACGGGAGTCGTGGATTCTCCATTATCTTCCATGGAAGCACCATTCGTGCTAGGGGTGGAAGTCGCAGCAGCGGCGGCGGCGGCGGCAGCAGCATTTTGGATATCTTTCCTCGATGCCTTGCCTCGCTTCTTACGTTCTCGATTGTATTTGCAGTCGAGATTGAAGTCTACATTCGAACCCGACGATACCGTTAAAACGGGCGTTCCAAGCGACGCGAAACGGGCATGCAACAAACGGCGACACAGCTATAGCTCGCTTCACGCTTAATCTGCGATCCGCTCTCTACGGCTAGAGAATTCGATTTTGAAACAATAAAATAAACAAAAAGGATAAAATAAACTTCAAACTTACCAACACAGTGCTGGCATGGCATCTTGCCATCGCATCTTGTTCTCAGTTGGTTGCACTGATCGCAGGCTCTGCTGATTCTGCGACGGATGGGACCAGATGTGGGGGAACCGCTACCGAGGTGGCCCAGGGGCTGGAGTCCTCCGGGGCTGGGGGAGCCGTACGGGTGATGTCGCTTATTCATCATTGACTTTGGGTGATGGGAAAACGAGTAGGAGGAAAGACCGTTCGACGACAAAGACTCGATAGTAGACGTATGGCTGTTCATTAACGTCGGAGCGCCCATATAGCTATGGTGAGGTATGCCTGTGGAGAGCATCTTCGAAAAAAGGGCGGGAAAACAGGAGAACCGTTTTTATTTTTTGAATTTATCCAGTCCTTATATAATAATAATAAGGTGGCAGTGGTAGTGGTAGTAGTACAGACAGAATGGGGATTATGGTTAGGGCGGCGGGTCCGCGTCCGGTCCTCTTAACTTGTTTGATCTGTGCCCCGAACCCCAAAAAGTGAATTGTGGGGAAAGGCCTGTAAACTTGGTCGGGATCAAGTACGAGCGCGGTGGAAAAACAGCGGAATATCGAAACACGCTAATCGAAAAACCAGCTTTTTCGGTTTGGTCAGACGGGCTAGGAAGGTAATAATATGTAGCTTTTTGGTCGTATTGGTTAGCAGAAGGAAAAATAAAGAGCTGCTGTACCAAAGTTCGGTCGAATCCAAATACGAAGTATATATAAATGAATGGCGGGGTGGAAGGGAAGGGTCAGGTTGGTCTGTGTGTGTGGTATTTTAGCGCAGGATGAGAGCACACCTGCATATATGTAAAATGTATGATGGATGTGTATGGATGGGATGTACGAAGTTTGTACGCTCTGCTTGCTCTCTCTCTCCCTCCCTCTCCCTCTCTCTTTCTCTCTTAACTGAAAATAAGAAAAAGGAAAAGATTATTCCTTTTCTGAGCCCAAAGGTATGAGAGACGCTCAATAGTCCTGGTCAAAAGGCAATGAATGATATTGGCGAGACCAGGGCAGACGAAGGCAGGAAGGGGCAAGGGACGGTCTGTCCATGTGTGCAGCTTGACCAGAAAAACAATATTATTTTACCAGTTCAATGCAACCAAAAAGGGACTTACCACTGGACTTTCGCGCTCCAGGTTGTCTATCTTTTTCTTTCTTGTTTCCTTTCTTTCTTTCTTTCTTTCTTTCTTTCTTTCTTTCTTTCTTTCTTTCTTTCTTTCTTTCTTTTCAGTCTTTGTCAGTTCGGTTTATACCCATGTCAGAGGGACTGGCTGTTATTTGTGCGTTGACCTGGGGTGCTGGCCTGGGGTGAAAAGGGTGGATCCCGACTGCAGAAACTCACGCTAGGTCTTCTTGCCGGGCCACACTTGCCAGGCCCTGGTAAACCTGCGAAAGAAGCAAAACCGAAAAAACTGAACCAGAAAGAAAGAAAGAAAGAAAAAAAAAGAAGAAGACCTGCTCCTATATCACAAAGGCACTAAGAATGTGGGTCTGGCTGCAAAATGTCACTCTTCTGTGGGCCGGCTTCTCCAGAGAAGTTGGTGTGCTGCGCTAACACTAATAGCTCAGGACTTGAATCTTCCCTTGTGACCCCGCCTCAACGAGCTGGAAAAATCGGGTAGACCAGTTTTCTGCTGGTTGGGATTGACCGATGAAAGTGTTGATCAATAATGAGAAGGCTAGAGGCCCAAGATCTTTGACGCTTGGGACAACTGGGTCTGCAGGAGATTGAAAGTGGCCACAGCAGCTGAGGAGGAGGAGGAGGAGGGCGAGCGAAGCTGGGGGACTCAGATCAAAATGCCTGTTTACCACTAGAGTTGACCTGCTTCTGGATCACAGAATCGTCATGTGTTTGCTGGATCCTGATATTCAAAGGCAAACCACAAAGCGATAAAGATACGCAATGAGACCTTTTGTGGATTATGATATCGTGATTTTGATATCAAGATGGCCAGTTCAAAAATAGAGTGACACCGCCTCTGTCAACACACTTTTGATTCCCTTGCCCTGCGGCAGAGGAAAACAAAATGTCATGCCAATCAGACCATCCGCTTCCTCCAAAGAGTATCAAGAAGAACTGAAATAATTCCCAAGAGCTTTTCGTGGATGTACGAAGGGTATCACATAGTGTCCCTTCTCGTATTTGCAATTTGACAAAGTTTTCCCAAATGGATCGCGACGTTGTTGGATTTTGCAAATACAAATTGCAAATACATGGAGTAGACACCATTGGGAGAACCACCGTTCCATTCTTCTGTCTTGAATGGCAAATTTAGGAGAATCGGTGATAGTTGGGATAGGGTCAAGCACAGCATAATATTATAACCATAAAAAGACGCGCAGATCTCAAATATTTGCTCCAAGACGCATTTGGTGAAATGTGCAATAGCAGTGAAATGGACTGGATTAGAAGAAATATGTTACTTACATCGGATGTCTTCGTAATTAAGCAAAGAGTTGAATTATTTGCCAACGGAAATGTTTGAGGTGCGAATGAATAAAAGTCTTTGTGTCGTTCAAATTCGTGACTTGATCAGAACTTTGGGGTTATCCGGAAAGTTGAATATATGCCCTTGCAGCTTTCAAGCTTCAGCCCTTTGTTTCTGAATTGAGAAAGATAAGATTGTTGGGGTCGGTCTTGAATATGGGGAAGGCCTTAAGGGTCTTTACGACATACTTATGGAATCCCGGTTGTGGATCTACCAACGCCAGAATAAATAATATGGATGTCTCCAGTGATGCTATCTTCAGCACTAGTTCTTCGACTGCTACAGACTACCGGGAGAAACAGATCGAGTTGCCGACAGATTAATGTACCATGAACTTAGAAATGCGGTCAGAGCTGATACCAGGGTTCGTTTCATCGATTTTGTCAAGGGGATAGTATGTCTGGAGACTTCACAAAATTGATGTGGCGGGACAGAATACAGTATCAATCTTTTGTATAATTTATACTGTACAAGGTTGTTATTCTTTCTTCAGCAAGCCAGACTCAAATTTGATAGTCTGTACGCTAGTTCTCGTCCTTTGCTGGTATGGGGTGATCCACATAGACGGGTAGCACCGTTCATGCATAGCTTTCACCAAAAAAAAACATGGTTGGAGAACACTGGTCATGGTAGAGATCTACTCCAGGTACACGAACCACCTGGCTGCCCTCCGTACAATGCCTCATGGCTACGGCTCCAATTATGGCTATATAGTGTACATTTTACAAAGTACAGGATGTAGTTCCCTGATTTTCCTTCTTTCGCCAATATACCAAGAACAACAAATTTGAACACCGGAACGGCATGAACTCATGAACTATCGTGCATCAGCCATGTGTGTGCTCCTGGCACCTTGAAATTGGATGAATCCAGATGGTGCCCTGGTAAATGATCCCTTCACCGTCGGATTCTATACGCCAGCTTCCCTTGGATCTTAAGGGCTCTTAGAAGGATTCACAGACATTCGCTAGCCAGAAAATGCTTACACAAGCCTTCAATATCTGGGCTTTGATCGCAGGGTGTCAATGTGTATGTATGAGCTTTTTATTTTATTTTTTTATATATATATATTTACATGCTTCTCGAGATGGGACTGAGATTTAGTGGCCTGAACCTAGCCAACCAGCGGGGTAGCCTGGCAATTTTTCTGCTTAGTGAAGCTGGGGGAAAAAGTTGGGGAAGTCGACAGGAAAAAGCAAGGAAAAAGAGGAACTGATTCGGATGCCACAAGCTCCATAACTGTTACCGCAAAAAGCACTGTCGGGATAGGTTGACTCCAAGTCTCTTATTGGGCGGACATATGGGAGCGTCAGAAGGCTTGGGTGTTCCTTCTAACGCCATTCCAGAATGGTTCTTCCGGTCCACATCTACAACCACCCATCTAAGTGGTGGGAACACACCCTGCATGAACAAATTTCGGTTGAGGTAAATACCAAACAGATAAAATGCAACTGGCTATCTAATCCGGGTCGGGTCGCGCAACCTCCAAGATGTCTTTTGCTTGTGGTATTGCAGTCGCAATAATATGGTCTTTGCGTTTAGAGACATGTGCATCTGCAGCTCTCTGCACCTCCAGCAAATTACCTGTGCCGAAGCGCTCAACACCACAAATTAAACACCATGATAAACGTATTTATTATGTATGTAGGTTGCAACAATCCATGAATTCATCCCAGCTCACGAAGAGTCGAAAAAGAAGCTAATCTAGTCTGTTTCTTGGCTCGTTACAAATGACGATTATTATTTTTTGACTTGCCATCTTTCCCGATGAGGAACACTTTACGAGGCACACAGCTATAGCTAAGCAGTTATAGCCTTCAAACTGCAAACCCGCCCCTAAGAATATTGGTCGAACACTCCGTACTGCAAACCTGAACCTCTTTTGCACACATATGTCTGACCTAGATTGATGCCATGATTGGCAATGATAATGTGATCAGTATGGGAATCTGATCTTGATATCTGAGCGCAGTCACAGCCGTGTGATGAAATCGCCCTGCACATGTACGAAACACTTATATGTCGGCGCATTTTTGTTTCTTTGTTTCCATTTTAATGGCCCTATCGGAAGCGCAGAATGCCCTCGTCAGATAAGACATGCGAATTATCAAGCATGGTTGGACGAAAAGAACAAGGCTTGAGCTTCGTTCTCGTTTTCTGTTGCATATAAGGAAGCATTTGTTGGCAGGGATATGCCCGCCAGCCGGCCGTTCTTACAGGGATTCAGGAAAGTTCGTTAATCCTTCCCCAAGTAAGAGCTGCAACCCGCTCAGAGGGGTCTCGAAAATGGCCAGGGCTGCTGCATATTGAGGAATGTCGCGCGGTGAAATTGACGGGTGAGGAGACACCATGAGATCAGATTTTATCCGCTTGTCTGCTCGAATCGAGGAAGTTTCTCCATCTGGATCAAGCAATTTGATCACATGGTTTCTGCTCTGTACGGCTCAAAATGTAAGGGTAGGAGCGTATGGTCTATCCTCGGATAAGCCCAACTTCATTGGTGAAATTTAAAACTAATCTGGGGGGACAGGGTTAACCGTGATCGAAGACATCTTTTGTCGCACAGACCTTTCTCGAACAAGAAGAACAAGTGGTAAGCAGGAACGAAACTCAAAAAGAAGCCGAGGAACACTGCTCAGTTTCCCGCAGGATTCTCAAGATAGCGGCTTTTGAGGCAGTAATGTGGGTACAAGATCAATGCGTTGCGAATCAAATTCACATTTGTACGAGCACGGTCCTACTGGTTGTACTCTAACGTCTCCCACTGAGGAAGGCACCCCGAACAGAGAGACATATACGATGAATTCTTTTGATTCTGACCTACGAGCTCGAGCATTCTTCTTCGACTTTTCTAGAAGCGGAATGGAAAAGGCGCACGTGGACCCACAGTCTCCATCGTATCACCTCTTGGATGTTGGCTAGTGTTGCTGCATGAGGCTTCAAAGCCTAGCGCTACCAATGGTAAACTTCGTCATTGTGAACACCTTGTCAAACACAGATGAGTTCATCCGGAAACCAAAATCTATCTCGTAATGGCTTCCGGGTAGATTTGAGCTTCTGCGCCGCATTCTGGAAGATTTCCAGAAGGACATGGAGAAACGGGAAGAAGGCCCGGGCACTCCACACGTGCACACAACTTCAACCGTATCTGCAGGTCAGTGTGTTCATCATCTTCTGATGCCCCGTATCATATGGATTATGGCGCCACATTCGCGAATAGCTTGGTCAAGAGAAGCTTCGATGCATATTCCAGAAACCGGAAGGAAATATCAGGAACAACGTTTCCCCTAGTCATCCCCATGGAATATTCATCGAGGGTCAGTGCGCAGGCACAAATGCGAATTTGTTGTGAAGGTTCCGTCTGTATTCTCAAATATTCGATATTGTAACTGCTTGGTATCGAGCACTGACCAATTGCGCCGTGGGTAGTCTCGGGGACGCTGCGCCGTCGGCACCCTCCAATTTCCCAAGAGCTACCTAGGTAATGTATATGCGACACGGGTACATGCACCGCCAGGCACTTCATCTTGCATGCGAAGTCAATCATGCACCTGGTTGTGAAATTGGGTATATGTAGAAGAATATTTCTTAATGCTCAACATTGACACTCGGTAAGTTATTATTATAACACCATGGCAGCATTCTAGCGAAATCGATGACCATGCCTGTTCACCGTTAGAAACGCTGAGGCATGTGTGCAGAACTCAGATTAGAGCGGGGAATCTCGACCCTGTTGTTGGTGTTTACGAATCATCTAAAGATTTCGTGATGCAAAAGTGTTGACGATATGCACCACTATCTCCGCAGTTTTTGTCTGGGGCCACGGCTTGGAATACGAGCAAACATGCATACGACAGAATAATCAGACGTCTTGGGCTGCAATATCAAACATAGTACTCCACACAGAAATTGGTATGCGATATTTATTCGCTTCTCAACCTATATTGTTTCTAGCTCTTTGCCCGACCAAGTGGGTGTCATGCCATAAAATGCAAATTGGATGACATACCTACCTCACTACACCGAACAGCCACGGCCACACCCCTCCATGTGTGGTGGACGCTGCCATGCAAGGTAGTGAGTGGTGACAGGACTTCGACTCCGTATTGCTGTCGAATCGGCAAGACGATAAGTATTGGAGATACTATATATTCTCGAATTTGGCAAGTCTATGCGAAATATAAGCGGATGCAATGCAAGCAGCTTTTACCTTTTCCTTTCGTATGACCTTAAGATCGATGAACAGAATATTGTCGATGACAGCGGTTGATGTTGCTAAGTGAGGCTTTCCAACACAGATGTCACACTCGCTGAAGCAAGGATTTTGCCACTAGCGGGATTCTCGGGCCTGGACTCCTTGCTCTTAGAACCTCACTTTTTTCCCTTGGTGTAAACACCTTGACCTCGGTCATCTGATGGGATGCGAGGAGCACTCCTTCTCGATCACCGCTGTAAGGTTTCTCCCTCTAGTTTCTACCCAATTATTTGTGCTGGAGTGCTCAAGGCGCATGCCTCGGGCGTGAGCCGTGTCCGAACTCTCACGCTAACCCGTTTTACATCAAAATTCGTGGATGAAGGTTTTTCCGGAACCAGGATTCTGCATATCATAACCGCTTTGTTGCATTACGGGCGAAATCCTGCTATGTTTCTAGCCCCAGTGTCCATGCTATTCACACCGGATTGGCCGTGGGAATAGTTATCTTCACAACGTGACAACCTAAATTAATATTCCAAGGCACCAAGGGTTTTAAAACCAGCTTTTTGGAAGAAGATCCTGGTTAACCTCGTCTCAAATATGTGTACGTAAAAAATAAATAAAATGAAAATAGAAATAAAAAATATAATGTTTCCTGTCCTAGAGCGAATAGTCAGCTCCAGATGTGATCTTTTACACAAACTTAAGCTCCGAGAGGGCTAGCAGTATCAGTGAGCCTCGAAAGCTGTGGAGTTCGGATGGCTGTTTCAGGCGACGCTTGATCGCGCCTCTTATTATATTACTGCAAAGTAAGCCAAGTAATTATCATGCATGAATGGTGGCCCGTGCATCATGTACCTGTACTCAAGCGTCTCCGTTGGCTTTGCGATATCGCACGATTTGAACATTATAGCGTACTACAGCACACGTTTGCACTGTGGAAAATACCTATATGCAAATCCTAGCTAGTCTCATTTTGTAGACCACAGTACGCAAACGCAATTGTAATTGGAAACATTTTTTTACATTTTTATTTATTTATTTTGAAATCCTATCTCCTCCGAAAAGGCGAGAGGAGACCGGCGGCATATCGGACAGTGCGGGTGGGAGTCTTGGTAATAGCAAATGTGTTATTAGTTACGCAATGCAACAATTTCCAGTTTAAGATATCACATTTTGTCAACAACTTTCTCTGCATGCTGGTTTCTGCCAGAACAACACCCATATGCCGAATCAAGCATCTTCGTGTAAAATTAGTTTTTACACAAGCCCGTACAAAGCTAAAGTTCGCCGGTTCTCTAATCTGCAATGAAATACCATGGTTGATTCGGTTAGTGTCGTGTGGTTTTCCGATCTCCTTGGGAATAGACGTCCGTTCAAGCTAGGCTAACTCGTCGGCTGTCATCGCGAAGGGTTTACTGTGTAGGTTCGGGTTTTGAAACAAGCCTTTGGCGTCGTTGGATGCAGGTACCTCCGATACAAGCTCTTTTTATCTAGTTCGGAGTTACAAATTCAGCTAGCTACGGAGAGCGATGGGATAAATACTCTAGATGACGCTGCAAAGACTCTTTTTAGCTAGCTTGGACATTAATACGACGTATATAATGTTTCCCTTGTACCTTATTGATGCACGGACAGCTGTCGTGGAGCAGCGGCCAACTTGCTTTCATCTCATTCATAAAAATTGTTGAGATGTTTGCTACATCGACGAAATTGCCCTCATGCAGCCTGCGCCGGCCTGCTAGATGTTGATATGCTTGATTCTATAAGCGAATCTGGTGTGGCAATCATCGATTTACGGAGCGAGACTACGTTCGGAGTATGCATATCGCATAGATCATGCAGAACCAAGGGCCGACTTCGCTTCGGTGCAGTGCATATTCAACCTATAGAACTTTGAGATATTTCATTGCAAGAGTTCGATTTCAGCCCAGCCTAAGATTTGACAGTTAATCATCCCAGTCTAGATTTCCGCTCCGCTCGTCAGTTCTACGCAATGGGACCAGGTGAAACGCCCCACCCCAGAATAACCTCCGCAATGACACATGTATTGTGCTGAAATGCCCCTGGCAAGGTCTTGAACTTGAACCACTCACAAGTCTCTGGATAATCCCGTTTATCCGGTGTGTTGCATGTTGCATATTTGTTTTGAGATGGCTCTTATTTGCAGACCATAAGAAAACAAGATCTGGGCATGTAAAATGACCTCAAAACAGTTAGATATTGTTTGGACGCAAGCTTTGATGTATCCTTGGGAAGAAATATAACGGCATTCAGGAAGCTAATGCAGGGGTAAGGGGGCATCATATGTCAGTCTTGGCTAGCAAATAATTGCAATGTACAATCACATCTGGATTATCTAGCATTCCAAGTGACAATTCAAATCCCTCATTTGGCGTTTCTGTGGATATAATTTAATCGATTTCTAAATATAATATTCGGAATTTGACTACTCATAAATTCATAGATGGGCTTTGGTACTAATGAGGACTCATATGTCTGGGGTTGCAAGTTTCATGGTGGGACCATTTCAGCAAGAGTCGAAATCTGATCTCCGAGCCGATTCAAACCTAGATACAGACGACAATCTTGGCCAATACCGATATTGATAGACAAATCACGGCCTACACGTCAATAGTTACTTATGTACTTGTATTACCTGATAATTCCAGGTTGCTCGATTTTGATCTTAGAAAAACAAGGTTCAGCAAGGATGATTTCTTGCACGCAACCACACACCCATGTGCATATGGCGTAAAAGATTGTTTATTGTTTCCTCTAACTCTTAAAAAAATGGCGTGACAGTGTGATCTATAACTAAATCAGAGATTTCTTGCTTTTTCCCGTGAATTCAAGGCTTCAGAGTTTGGTTACTGGATTCCTCTGTGGAGGTAACCGTTGAACATCGTGGCCACGCTTGTAAGGGTTTTCGAGATACTGGTAAAGCTACATAACTCAAGCGTTTCAACTGTTGGCCTTTTGCCCTTGAAAGCGCCAATGCAATATCGTTATTAATATCAACGACTGGTTCCCTGGCCATAAACAAATCCGATTATCCTTTGACCCTAGTCTTAAGTCCTATTTGCCAGGCTAGTTTGGTCCCGCCCTCGGTGCACCTGGTCGAGGCTTGCTTTCAAATATTGCAGTCAAATCCTTTTATGCCATGTCACCTTTTCAATATCTATCGGTTCGTATTGATTTGGCTTGAATAAGCAGAGACTTCCTTGTTGCCACCATCTGACCTTGCCCTGTTCAACAATACCTATGGCCCAAAATCCAGACAATTGACACGCGGCAAATGTCAGCTGGGATTGCACTAATGTCACCTTGATCGCCACTCAAAACCCTCCCTCTCGCCTTCTCTTAGCCTCCCAGAAGTAAGACAAAATTGCCCTGCGTCCCATGACCAGTCCCTATCAGAAGATTGTGGTCGTCGATGATAGCGTCTTGGCCTGCATGCTGCAGAGTCGGTCTGGATCTTCCTTTATCCGTTCCGGGGTTCAGCCCCACCTCCTCAACGTTGGAAAATCCTATTTGATTGGATATAGACCCCTAGGGGCTCGAGGAAGATCAAAAAAAACTTTTCACCTCTACCAATTTAAGACCTTAAAATGTGTAACTATATTATGCAGGTAGACACGGCAGAAGCATGCTAGCAGGTGATCCACATACTTCTAACGATCAAAAATAAGAAATGCGGAGAACCTAGCTTTGGATCGGCCGTCTCCACTAATGTGAGGGTTTTAGTATTCTGTCTTATGAGTGTGAGGTGTTTGTGGTCTTCCGTTTTCATCTTAGCTTTTTTATTCAAGATAGATAACATTAACTCGATATAGCATCGACAAATGATATGCATACATATAGCAAAGTATCATCTGATGCTGGTACTACAAACTCAGGCGAATGCAAATGGGTTCGTCAAGACGTATATTCAAGCGCGTGACAGGTGATATCATAATGACTTTGGAGCGCACGTAAACCGGGTTTGCCACAGGATACAATCTCGATGGCTTAGTGATATAATCTGTTTTTATATTGCCAGGGTTATGAGAGCTGTTGTGGTTGGCTTTCGCCTTTGGTTAAGTTGCATAACAGATGAAACTTTTCGCTAAATGAATCCCGGCTATCGGATGGCAAACTTCGGACACAGGTTAGCCGATCACTGGATTCGCCAGCGGCTTAGATTTTCAGCTTTTGTGTTCTCATTCATGCCACGGGATGTTCCATAATTCACCAGATCTACGAGATAGCCAAAGTCTTTTTCTTTATCTAAGGCGTATTGTCTTTATCTTTGCTGTTTGGTCCTTGACACCTACCAATCAGAAGGCACTCGTGCCTCGTAATGAATGTTCTTAAATCGCAATCATACGTTAGTCGAGGTGTTTACTATGTGAGGATAAGAACGCGGAATGTTTGGTATGATGTCGCCGAATTTATCATTTCGGGTTTGACATTTGCCAGGCCAGAATGCTAGTTTCAATAAACTACAGGGATGATTTCCTGCTAAATTACAGCCAATGCCAAGTCCTGGTATGCGCCATTGCTACTCACTACTTCGAAATGGTTGATAATTGTTGCAGAATTTGCGTTGTAGCTTGTCGTCGAATTTCCATTTTAGGAAATCCTCTAAATAAAAGGTAGGAGTGACGAGCCAGTGGAGTTCCTTAGAACAGCTCTATCATCTTGATTTAGAAGGGTGTAATGTGTCAATCTCGTCTCGCGCTCGGATTGGGCATCGGTGAAATACGGACCATTTCATGTTCCCGATTCAGGGTAAAAATCCTTTGTAGAATAATATTTTACTCTTTCGTAGGAAGTTTTAACTAGATAAGGAAATATTTTACCAAATATGGTATTTTATCTAATTCGAATATTCGACCCTCAAGATTTGATGAATTCTTAGAAAAGATTTGTATATATAAGCGACACGGTATATAACAAGAAATCTTTATTTCGGACTTCCTAGAGAGGGACTATGGTACTGCGCTCTGCCGGAGTTTAACTCAGTCTTTTCATCATCCTCCAACGTGGTCGTCGAAGTGCGAATTCTATCATTTATGTCAACAACATTGACATGTATCCCTTCAAACGAGCCGCCTCTACACTTGGTTCGCAACTTCGAAAATATGCAACAGAATCTGCTTCATCGAGTTCAAGGTCATTAGACAGAAAATGGAAACTGGAATGGTCGCCACGCACGAAACTCGCCCCAGCGCTACCCGCCGGTTTCGAAAGAGAGTACGTCAAAACGGCCGATGGACATTTAGAGCTTTTGAAGACCACTTCAAAAGAAGCTACGAATACCAATAAGCCCCCTATGTTCTTCCAGCATGGCGGATTTGGAAGCGCGGAAGTATATGTTCCTTGGATGGAGTATTTCTCAAAAAGAGGATATCCCTGTTATGCCCTCTCCATTCGCGGGCATGGGCATAGTTGGGGACCATCGTTCTATCGAATGGTTTTTCAAACTACAGCGCAGATGCTTTCGCAGGACGTAGCAGCAGGCGTTGAACATGTAACAGATTTGCATGCAGGCGATTCGGTGAGAAGGCAGGGTTCCGGCTTGCCTGTCATTTTGGCCCATAGTAATGGGGGTGGTCTAAGTCAGATGGTTTTGGATCGTGGATATGCTACAGCATCTGCGCTTGTGCTTCTGGCAGCAACCCCAAATTTCGGAGGGTAAGTCACCAAAACGTATCTCTACTGATATATAGATAACCGGTGAGAAGAGCTGACTTGAATCGTTAAAGTTTGGGTGTTTACAAGAACTGGGGATCTTTTGATCCTTGGTTTCTTCCTAGGATGTACTTTCGAGACTTTTTTCACCCCCGCTCTCCTTTGTCAAAAACGTGCCTTGTTCATCGCGCTTTCTTCTGCGATGAATTCCCGAGAGCTGAGGTATTGAAGTTTGAAGAAGCTATGGCGCCATACTTGAGCTATTGGTGGCCTATGGAGATAATGCGGAGGTTTGTGAGGACAGAAAGTGTGCTATCCGGCCTTAAAGGCTGGGGCGGTGGCAGACTATTTGTTCTTGCAGCTGAAAAGGATCGCCTCATGAGTCTCAAGTTAATGGGTCGTATGGCAGAAGAATATCGCACTCAAAGATGTTATATGTTGAAATCTGGAGCGTTTCATGTGAATGGTATTGATGAAGAGCAAGCCTGGAGCCCTACAATCGCTAGAAGAAACGAGACTGGTGGGTTTGAAGGGCTTCGAAATGGTATTGCATATAGAATAGTGGAAGGATCGGGCCACCACCGTAAGTGTCATCAATCAGAACCCCATCCAAAATATATGTTATCCATGCATAAATTGATATTTATGATACATCCTAGTTCAAAACGACATCCAGAAGAACGATGCCGCTTCTCATATAGAAGAATGGTTGAAGATTCTAGAAAATGGGGCTTCGTGATTGGAGCCTAGCTAAATCGATGGTACGTACATCCTAAGGCTTTCGGTTTAGTGGAGAGAGTCAATTGTAGTTTAAGATGGGCAATATGCATCTAAGTAGCTGGAAACATGTAGCACCGTATAGAAAGCTTCTAAAGCATTTCGTTGTTGGAACGTCGGCTCGTGAGGTCACCGAATATATAACCTCAGGATAATCAGAATAAGTTAAAAATTGAAGCATGCCAGTATGTAGACAGAAACTCATCGAATTAAGCAGCATATTCAAGAAGCCTCAAGAGCTTCTCTAACTCGTGTTTTAGTTCCGAAACCCCCATTCGTATATGCTTCTCGCAAGTTAGTTGAAGAATTATTGATTTCAACTTTGCGAAAATATCTGTAGTTAGAGATGAGATGTGTCTAAGGCAGAAGTCTTTTGGGAACGGGTCGCTATGTCGAGGGTTCTCCCTGAGCTTGCCAATCTCAATATGGCGTTGCACATTTGTATTAAATGGGTGAAGTAGCTCGAAAAAGATGATTCCAAGGGCATATGCATCTCCTAAATGAAGATCCCGCTTTTGGTCGTGCGCAGCCTTTTTCCGGGCTTTCGTATTTTGTTCGACTTTCTCAGCCCAAGGTGGAGGCCTAAATTTGTGATTAGTGACTGATGTTGATTATGTGAGTATATTCTGGAGCACTTACATATAAAAGGCGGTACCTGCAACGGCCGGACCTTGCAAGGGCTTTTTGAGAGCCTTATTCTCATTTGCAAGCTCGAGGATACGCTTGATGTCCGCTGTCAAACCAAAATCGCCAATTTTTGGCGTAACCCAGTATAATTCTCCTGGAAGACACCCGGCGTTTTCGGGACAGCTATGTCCACGATGACTGCATTTACACCCTGAAACTCTAACACTGCCTTGCATATCGCCGATGGGTCCCTTCTCAAGCTTGAGAAACACATTGGCGGGCTTGAGGTCCCGATGGACCAGGTGGTAGTGGTGCATATATTCAACACCATCGACAATTCTCAGCATCAACTCGACGGCTATTTTTGGTTGAAATTGATATTCTATACCGAAATCTTGGGGAGGGGTGTTGCTATCATCAGGGGTCTTGATGAAATCGTTAAGGGATAGCGAGTACTTGGCCATTTGGATGGACAAGATATGGACGTAGGGGTTTTCGATAATTGTTGGTAGTGCTAAATGCGAAGTCGACCGGGGAACTATCTCTAGTTCTGAGCTGCCATTGCTCCTCGAGGATAGGTTTGATGATCTTTCGAAAACATCAGAGCCAGAGAACGAGATCTGTGGCCGACGGGCATCAGAAAGATCTAGTGACTTGATATCTTTCGACGAGAACTCAGAAACCGACCGCGATTGGAAAATGATAGATGAATTTCCGTCGTTTGAGTTCTCATCGTTTGAGTTCTCATCTTCTGAATCATCCTCTTCCGAGTTTCCCTCAGAATCCTCGCTATCAGAATCTTCGTCACTGGAAGTTTCTTCATTGGAATCCGTGAGAGTGATACGGCCGTCATCGATATACCCGCTGAGTCCATCAGGGAAAAGCTCTTTTTTAATTTGTTCGAACTGCTCTCGACTCATTCTTTCCATCCAGGAGCTATAGTATCGAACTATGTTGGGATGGTCCAATCTCGCTAGGACTTTAACCTCATGGTGTAACTCTGCAAAAGCTTTCTCTCGATCTTTCTCATCTACAATTTGAGCAACTTTCAAAAATTGCTCCGTGATGATAATCTTCTTGATCGCATAGATCTCATCATCAAGGAGGTTTTTGCAAGCCCAGACGCTACCGAAACCACCCTTCCCCAAACACTCTACCTCTTCCCATCTGGGGCCAAATATTGCGGATGTACCTGGCCCTGGAGCTCCTAGCGCTTCCAAACCCATCCTAGGAGTCTGGATTTGAAATCCCATGGGCGCATCAAGATGAAAATTCGGGATTCCTGTAAAACGTTTGACACCATATTGTTAATATTGTAGGTTTTGTATTAGGGGCAGTAAACGGTATTCATTTTGCATACCTTGTTCGAGAGCCTTAGCCTCGCCGACATCACCCGAAACTGCTTCAATCAGCGATCCAAGGTAAACCCGGACCGCATTCCTGTGGCTCTCAAATGCTTTCCCTCCAAATTCTAATACTTTGGGGTCCAGGACACCAAACTCAGCCATCTTCTTCAGAGATGTTTCCACAATACGCTGTTTCTCTTCGGAAGTACAGTGCTTATACTCGGGCTTTCCGAGGATATCGCGGATCTGGTGCTCCGTTGATGTGGCCTGAAGGATCATTCTGAGGTGGTGTTCATTTCTGAGATCAAATTGATTATCGTCTCTCAGAGCAGACGTTAGGGCTGAGGCGTGAGGCGGGTCGGCATCTTCTGAACCATTGAGACTCGAGTTTCTAACTAGTGACTCAAGAGGACTATTGAAGCTGCCATCCGAGGGACTAGGCTCAGATTCAACATCTCCTTCTGGCATGCCAACAGGAATCGAATCTTTGCCATGAAAAGCCATCTTGGCCGAAGTAAGAGGCGCTAAACTAAATGCGATATTGAAGTCGATTCAGCCTTAACCGTCGGAGAGGCTTTTAAAGTGAGTTACCAGTGTCTCGACTAATTTTGTGTTGAAGCTGATAATGCAACAGAGGAGAGAGAGAGACTATGGCCAGGGAGAATAGAGCCGAGGATTATAGGAAGATGATGAGGATGTAAAAAGAAATATATACAGAATGAAACCAATAGCTATTAAAAATTATATAATACGGCGTTTGGGTATCTGGAAACGTGGTGACTGGTAGCGTAGAGCTAGGTCGTGAAGTACGACGTCCGTTCGACAGATGACAATATGTATTGATACCTTGCTCTGCTTCCATTCACTGAGACCTCAACACATGGCAGCTCACCAAATAATAAACCTGGAGCAAGCCAAATTGAGAAATCTGACCAAAGTAGCTTGATTTCAGAGCAGAAAGCCGCTTGTAGCGCATTTCATGAAAAGAAGCCCTATCGCAATTGCATTGGCGAGGGAGAAGGGTGTATTCGGAGCAATCAAAACGATTGGTCTTTTGGCAAGTCTTCGCGCGAAAATATGACTTTGCGCATGGTTTGCTTGACTGAAGACTCGAACCCAAGAGATATCGCGCGCCCTATCGAGGTTTATATTAACTACGCTCTACAGCCATCCGGGGGTAAATGTCAGACGTGTAACTTATCCAATACTGTGTACTCTAAGTATCTTAGCGTCAAGTGACAAAAGAGCAGGTGGCCTGGTGAAGGATCCGTCGCACGTTATTTCTCGCTTGTTCTTTCGAAGCGAGTAGAATAAGGTCGAACATATTGGCAGGATTACAGGGGTATCTCAAGGGTGATCTACTAGCAATTCAACCTTTTTCGTTCCGTGATACAATATGGCCGGCCAATTTAAACTTGATATCATTGATAGGTTTTTGAGGCCTATATTTTAATTCGCTGAACGCCATTCTTGTGAAGGGATGGGAAGAATCTATCCAGGTGACTGTATGCCCAAGACCTTCGATCGAAAAAGTTGTAGATATTTTTATTTCCCACCATAAAATACAAAACGCCTTGAAACCAATCCCTCTCAATAGATACCGAAGGTTTGAGAAAATATATTCTAGTGCGACAATCGTCTAACAATCACGATTGATTTCAGACTGCAACCTATGTGTTGAACTATCGCGCGAGCAGAAATTGAACTCTAACTAGACGGTATCTGTGGAACTTAGCGTACTGCTCGATGATTTGAAGTCATCTTCTTGAGGTCTGGCAGCTTTATGTTTTAGGCGGGAACTGGCTGCCTCGGGCTTTCTCCCCTTCACAAAATAGCTACAAAGGTAAAGGTAAATATCTTAGCATTAAGCTCCAGTCGATAATGTAACAAAACGAGATTTAACTTACAATTTAAAATATCCATGGAATGATTTGTTGTTTAGATCGTTCCGGCAAAGTGCTATAAACGCTTCAACCTCATCAGGCTACAATTTGTGAGCAATCCTATACTACTCCAAAAATGTTGATACAACTATACAACTCCAAGGATTTACGACTTACCTTCCAACCTAGTACTCGAGTGAAAATTGCCAGCGATAAAGCTTGTAGACCGTCCGATAGAGCAGCTTTCAGGAACCGTCCGTTCTCTTTCTGGCCTCGGTTTACCGGCCAGTTCCCGAGAGGGCATTTTACAACTTCCTCTTCGACATCAACAAAACCAGCTTCTTCGAACCATTCCTTGAGATTCGCTGCGATGTCTATCGGACGGCCATATAATTTTGCAGCATCAACGTACAGATTCTCCCACTTCTTCCAGTTGCAATCCTCAGGAATTGTGCCGTCGTCACAGAAGGCGTGCGTGAGTACCTCCTGCGATTCAATCCAGCCACCCGGGGCAAGATTGCTACAAGCTAGTTGTTAGCTTACTTGGGTTTTTATGATAGTGTTGAGTAACTTAGGCGTACTTGTATGCTTGTTTTATTAGACCTTTCCAGTCCTATAATTGATAGCAATGGTTAGTAACGTCGAAATAACAATAATTATAATTAAAATGACGGCTTACAGCTATACTTCCGAGCATCATGCGCATATGCACGTAGTCGAACGGTTTGCTGAAATTCCATGTTTGCTCTTTGGCAGAGGTTAGTGAGAGAAATTGTCGAAAATGATATAAACTTTAGCCAATATAAACATACCAAGATCATCAATCTCAAAGATAACGTTCTCCAGAACCCATTCGGGTTGTATCGGGCTTAGGTCAATCCCTTGGATCTAAAAGAAAGGCAAAGCGGTTAGGTATCGAAATGTCTACGATGGACAACTCCAGAAACTACCCTTCGAGACAGCTACAATGTACACACCTTAGCTTGCGGATATTCATCTGCCATGTCAATGGCCCATATTCCTATTGCGTCAAAGATTGGTATTAATTTTAGGTCATAAGGCACAATTCTTAGGGATCCACAGAACTCATACCTGTACCTGTCCCAACATCCAAGACTCTATGGAATTTGGGATTTGGGATGGTGTGCAAGTCTCCACCCTTCATTAACCGGAAAAGATGATGCTGAAGGTCCAGTCTCTCGCTCTCCTTCTCATCGTTTGGGTATAGGTACGACCCATCTTCTCCGAAACTAGATACCCGTTAGATTGACCGAGTATCTTAAAGCGGACGCAGCGGTTGAATGTTTTTGGAACGCATGCGGAGGAGATATGACAAGGACTCACCCATGATAACGTCTTCCGTTTTCATATGTATAGTCGGTAACTGACGACGTTAGACTCCAACCAGCAAAACTATTTATACAGAAATCTGGTTAATACAAGTATACTCGCGCAGTCTGTAATATCTAGGGCATCGCATCTGCATCGTTCCCGTTCCTCGGAACGTCTCTCAATGCTTGCCGGCTTGCAGACATGCGCCCGAATTTAGCAATTATCAGACACACCAACAAACATCGAGGTTCTGCAAGCTACAACACAAAAAGAAATATCATGCGGAGAAGCTGGTGGCTCTTGAGCTTGAGAGAAATATGAAAGGCGGTGGACTAACCTTTCCGAATCCTCATCCGAAGAGGTTGGAGCTGGCTACAAGAACGGCAAGCTGTCAGTCATGATAATCTGTGATGGTAATGATAGCTACTTTGCCCTTGGTTCTTCTCATTGGCGAATAGGGCGCTGGCAATATTTGGCAATATTCATGTTGTCGTAGTTGTCTGAGGTCATCCGCCTCTGTGGGCAAAAAAAAGAAAGAAAAAAAAGTACAACCAGACTTACATCTGCTTCTATGAGATCTGAGATTTTGAGACCTCTGCTCATCTTGACTCTGAATGAAAGGTGTATAGCCGAACAACGAATGCTGATGATGCAAGGAGGGAGTTGTTTTCCGAAGTACCAGATCGCTGGGTCGATAGAATTACGAGAAAATGGCGAATCTGGAGCGTTCGGCGATTTTCGGACCCGATACAGTGGTCACGCCAACTGGTGCTTGGATCCCGGAATTCTAAAAACAAGAAGGAACTTTTTTTTTGTGGGAGAATCTAGGGCGGGGTTTTTACGATAGCCAGTTTTCGAAAAGGATATTGTCCCTTTTTAAAAAAGAAAGAGCTGTCATCCGGATATGCACAGCGAACTTTGGGTAGAAGAACTTGGGTCAGTATTCGCCAGAACGGGAACTCATCGACTGGCGCTGCCTTAGACTTATAAGTGCAGCAGGATGGTACCTTTGTTGCTTTTTTCCCGGCCCAAGCACACTCGATTTCCTTCCGCCATGAAATCTGGAACAATCCCAAGGTGTGGCGGTTGCGGGTTTGACTGATAATAAGAAACACTAATCTTCAGAAGACTAGCGCTACTGGGTACGTTGTATGTTGATCAAGGAAAAACGAAACAAACAAGCTCGATTCTGTATAGAATTAGGCGTATAAGAGTATGAAGCCAGCGGATTCTATAGACCTCTATCGTAGACCCCGGTAGATGCCAAGTTTGTTCCAGTCTTTAAACAATGGCTAGCTCAACTAATATATTACAAGAACCGGAGTTCTGGCTCTAGCCTTGCTAGCTCGGCCGTCAAGGCTATCATGAACGTTCAAACATGGAAGCGAAGAACTAAACTTATAAGATTACTATTGCGATCGATGATAAAGGAGAGGGGACTTAGAATGTTTCGAACGCAATCACGATAGCTCGAATAATCCTACTGTATATCTTATTATTCAATTATCTCGTGGTCTCCAGTTCGGGAATACAATCCTGCTGCCAGGGAAAGCTTTATAAAGCCTAAATCTCCGGTGCTGTATTAATAATGGGCTGATATGAATTTACTATATTCATCCTGCTTAGGACATGTGTTGCAAACTTGGATATCTTCTCTCGCATGCGTGCCGTATATTTGCTTGGGCTAAAATGGGGGCTTTTTTTGACCGATCCATGGTCATGCATGTGCGAGGCCAGGTATTTCGTCGTCACGAACCCAGTAGTTTATGCGGATCTTATATTGTGTGGCCTCGCAATTGATTTCGCATAAAATTAGAGAGGTTTAGGCATGAGACCATGGTCATGTTTTTTTGTATATTTTTTATCTTACATGTTAGATGCCTAAACTAACTACGAGTATTGAGTATATGGGGTCTGGTAAGCTCTAGCGTATATCTATAGAAGGAAGTGTATACAGGCTGTGGCCCTAGCTATCCAACCTAAATGAACGCGATATTTATATCGACTTTATGCTAAGGTCCATCAGACGTTTACGAAGAAATATCATGGGTGCAACTTTGAAGAGATTTAATTTTGAAGTCTAGCATCGCGAACCGGTTGCACACGATATTTGAATAAGAAGTAAAAAAAAATTAAAAAAAATTAAAAAAAACAGAATTTGCCGGCTCGATTTGCTCGATTTCTGCAAAATGGTGGGAATAACAACTACCGCGGACTTCCTATTCGAATAAACGCCATCGGGCAGCACCTCACACTTGGATTTTTACCGTATTTACTGCGTATTTTTATTAACGGAGGAGACGGAGAATGGTGGATATCTGTGAAACGGGGTAACGCGGCTTCGTCTTGCCAAATGACCGGGGACTCAATTGACCGATTCCGCAGATCGAGAAAGTCTCATGAGAGGAGATCGTACAACCCCCAGGTTGGACTCGAAATTAATACTTGTATCAAGGTAAACCGGGTTGGACTTGCCTCTGAAACGAGGTCTCCGGGTTCGGTCTAAGAATGTGTTCAGTATTGTCGGCGACGAGTTTAGTTAGCTCGGGTATCACCAGATTTTCAGTTGATTGATTGATGTAATGCACAATGGTGCTTAACTGGTCCGAGAAACGATGTGGGCTGATCTCAAATGCTCAATGTATCCGACGGGAACTCACATATATCGTGTTTGAACCCCCCCTGCTCAGTCCGAGAATACATGTTTCTACGAATCCTACCAGCATATTTGGATCCTAAACAAGATTCCTTGACTCGGCACAGAATATACGCAAACCTGAGCTTCTTTACGGCTTCTCTCCGGCTTCCAAAAGCTCTGTCATTTCTCGGAGATGACAGCTAGCTGGCCGCGCCTTGTTCATGAATTTTATGGTATCACAGGGAAACAAACCATACACTAGAGAGCTTGCTCACCATTATAAGTATAGAGGGCACTACAGTTGCGTTTTTAAAATACTATTGTTTTCTGCTGTGCTATAATAAGTAGTCAGGCTGGGGAATCGGGAAACTGCATACATCGATATCTTCAAGTCTCAATTTCTTCAATCAGAATTACCTCTGGGCTTAGGGATTCGTGAAGGCTGCTCGTAATAATAGTAAAGACGGAGACGGAGAGAGGTAAAGGGGTACCGGTCGCCTTCCGGCCTGTGTTACCTGTATAAAGGGTGTGTATGCGTAGCATCAGATATGTCAAGAAGCTGCAGCGTAACATCTGAATCTGGACGTTGGCTGTTGCACGTTGACTTTCGGCGCCTAGTCGGGGTAATTATCATTAGGTTACGCAAGATGAACAGTCGTTCATTGCGTCAAGGAAAGCCGTTTGAATCTGGGTATGTTGAAGGAGGAAGAAGAAAAAGGAGGAAGAAGAAAAAGAGGAAGAAGAAGAGGAAAAAGAAGAAGAAGAAGAAGAAAAAGGAGGAAGAAGAAAAAGGAGGAAGAAGAAAAAGAGGAAGAAGAAGAAGAGGAAAAAGAAGAAGAAGAAGAAGAAGAAGAAGAAGAAGAAGAAGAAGAAGAAGAAGAAGAAGAGAGAAGAGCAAAGACGGAAGCAAGGCCAGGGCCGATCCGAATATTCTTGGCTTGATCAATGCCTCTTGTAACTCGGCGCGAAATGGATGAAAGCAATCAATGACAACGACAAACGACAATTTCGATAATTTCGATAATTGGAACAGGAGGGAGTGATGTGATGTGTTGTAGTGTAGTTAAGTTGATGGGATATATATTATCACAATCAGGCGGGATATGCGAGTCCGTGAGGTAGTATAAATACTTACTTAAGTACCCAGGTATAAGGTAGTTATAGAGTAAGATATTACCTACTCCGGTCTTCACGAACGAATTTTAATATTATAGCTGGCTCGTAAAGAAGGCGCTTTGGGACCCTCTTCCCCCCCGGATATATGTGCAAACCGTGTTATTTACCGGCTCGGAATGCCAGCCTGAGCTCCCGAAGCACCTCCCCGGAAAAAAGCCTTCGCCCCGTAACATCTCATGGGATGTCATCTCCGACTCGACTTGTGAATCGCTTGGGTATTTAAAAGTCCCCCTTTCTGGCTGCCACATTTTATTTTATTTTTTATTTGGCTTATCGATATCTTCCTCGAAAACGTAATTCAGGGCTGTGGTGATTAAGAAAGTATCTAAAGATTATATATTGGTTTGTCGAATATCTATCTATCAGAGGTCCCGCCCGATTATCACCAGAACTGGCAGGAGGAAACCAAACCGGCCCGATACGAATTATACCTGCTCTCAGAAATCATCGGCGATAACTGTTCTAGGAGCCTTAGCCGCTTCCCGATCTTTTTTTCTATTTATTTTTATTCTAGAAAACAAGCAGAGAAGACAAGGACGTGGGAGTGAAAAGGAAGAAGAGGCATCTGGAAGCCGACGCTGCCGTAAAGCCGAGACAATTTCCCAAAAACCAAAGTGCGAGCCGAATCGGCCCAACAGCGGTACTTTCCTTCTCCCCCCCCCAGCAAGACTGAAAGAGAAAAAGAAGGCTTGGGAAGAAGAAGACGAAGAATTAGAAGAGGAGGACGAAGAACAAAAAGCAGAAGAACGAACGGACACGGGACCGTTTAGTTACCACGTCGTTAGTTGATATTATGCACAGAACCTCCCGCCGCTAAGTTTAATACTTTCTTTTACTTTACATTGCCTTTTTTTTTTTTCGAACTTTCGAACTTTCCAAGTGCTGGTTGGTCGTTCCCTCATCTCTTTCCCTCGTCTTCCCGAGTGCCATTCAGAAGATCCGGATTGGTCGTCATTTTGCCCCCATCAGCGTTTTTCTGTCTATTCAGCAGAAACACATACTTCGGCATTCAGCCACGGATTCTGGCCGGCGCAAAAGGCCAAATCCTAGCAAGCCTAGTCAGACTTAACAACCACCCCGAGTCAACCTGTCAAGTCGTCTGGATTTTCATTATTGGCATATCGCGCATGCTGGTTGGCTTAAAACTCGCCCCGGGTGTCATTGAAACATTTTTCGACTGAAGAAAGACGGCGTGCTTGAACGGTTTACGCATAATAATCTAAATCTAATTACTCGACGAGACCTCGGACCTGTTCTCGCCTTTGGTTACGGCGCCGTTTGGTGATCTGGCCGTCAGCAATGGAGAAAACCGGGGCTGTCAAAATGCGCAGCTCGATCGCCTGCGCGCGATGTCGAAAATCAAAAGTCAAATGCCTCAACAACGGCGTAAATACACCATGCCGCGCCTGTGAGGCGACAGGCAGAGAATGCACATATCCACCTCCTGCGGTGCCTGGTAATACTGAAAATTCCTTAGATCCGATGCATTCTTTCAAGTCTGTGCAAAAACTCGAATGCTCACATCGCCGTAAATGCAGGAAGTACGCAGGCACACGCTCCAGCAACCTCATCGGCGACGGGTACATATTCGTCGCCCACGAACCCACTACATCACGGCACTGCCAATGGTTCGCATAGCCTAGGCGGACTGGGAGGGTCTGGTCAAGAGGTACGGATTACCGAAATGCATCCTTAGCTTCGCGCATCGCGGTTTGGTGATCCATTCGAGAGCTAACGCACTCATCTTCTTTACTTCTCCAGTTGAAGTCAAGATCTCGACCTAAAAAGCCTACAACAGGCCCTCAAAACCAGTATACATCGGCGGGACAAACAGTTGCACCGCGTGATGGATCCCAGAGGCCTCTCTCGGAGGCGCTGGATCCAAACATCCTGACACCGACGGTTTGGTCAAGCATCGTGAGTCCTTGGTTTAACCCGTGCATATCGCTTCGCCTGCTATGAATTAAGATGTGCCTAATGCTTGCTTGCGCGATACTAGTACGACCTCCTTACGATGCATTACCCCCACCTTCCAATTCTCGTAAGAACCGAACTAAAAGCCACACTACTCGTATACTATTGGAGATTCGGAAAGAAGAGCTGACAGTGTCTTTAGCATCGGCCGACTTTCTTACGGCCCTTAACGGAAGCCCCAACCGATACAGAGGTCACTCATATAGCTACTCCACCGGCTAATAGCACATCGGCGACACCTCCTCCATCACCGTCGCCATTGGTCCTCCTCGCGGTTCTGGCTCTTACAGCGCGCTTTTCGACCCAGTTGATAAAGCACCACAACACAACCGCCATAAACACCTCTGAATACTATGCAACCGCATTGAAGTCGCGGTTGATGACGTTAAATCCAAGTGCCAGCGATCCAGATGACGACGGTTTCCTCACTCCAACTGTTGCCAAAGTCCAAAGTCTTATAATGCTAGCTGTTCATGAACTTGGTCAATCTCATGGCCAAAGCGCATGGCAGTGGCTAGGAATTGCCGTTCGAATGTGCCAGCTACTGAATTTACCACCAAGATCCCCGAATCTTGTGAAAGGATGGATCGCGGAAGAATCAGAGCGGCGCACATGGTGGGCTGTGGTCATGCTTGATAGAATGCTCAGTAATACCGGCGACTGCGGTGGACGAGCTTTTGCCTACGGCTGGGAAAGAGTACGAGGGGTTCCTCTGCCTTGCTCGGAAAGGTCCTGGCTGTTTAGCGAAAGAATCACCGCAAGGGTCTTGGATACTCCTATTCTAGCTTCCACCGCTGGGTCTCTAGCAACCGGAAGCGAAACATCGGAATCTTTAAAGAATGGTGTCCCTGGTGGAGAGGCAGTAGAATTCCCCAAAGAAGAAGAAAGTGTCCACGCCCGCCTGATCCGACTTGTTGACATTTGGGGCCGGGTGACAATATATCTGTGCAATCCAAATACATCTCTTTCAACAGCCGAAACTTTAGGACAGGAACTGGAGCGATGGAAGTCAGAGCTCCCCAAATCTCTGGCATATAGTCACAAAAATCTCCTGGCCCATATTGCAGAACGATCTTCTTCATCTTACGCCCTCCTGCACATCATCTACTTCCTATCAATAATGCTGCTACATCGAGAATCCCTGCCTGTGCTGCCCTCTTCGAGCTCTGCTCCGACTACTCCCAATAAGTGCTTTGCTGCAGCCCGAAAGATCACCGAGATTGCAAGGGAGATGCACACATGGCTTTCTCTCCCCCTTACGCCAATTATTTGCTTTGCGATATACGCTACGGCGTGGGTTGGAACGTACGGCCTACACTACCCTCATATGACGGGGCCTCCGGGTAATGGAATGGGTAGCGGGGACGCGCGATATCTATTATGTGTGATTGAAGGCTGGAGGTCCAAGTGGCGTGTCGCAGATGGTTGGGTCCGAGCCCTTGGCTCTCTTCATACCTTTCTTAGGAGGAAAAGAAAGGCGGCAGAGGTCACAGACATGGCATCCAGTCGCAAGCGGCGACGGTCTGTCGGGAGCGACGATGTAACTTTGCCTGATCCAAAAGCCACAACGCCTGGCGCTGATGATGCAACTACCGCTCTAAACGAAGAGATGAAGATTTTCAATAAAACGATCACCGATTTCCTGACCCTCTCGATCGGAAATAATGCAAACTCGTCGCGTGATGGGCACCGTCAAACGAAGCGGTCGAAGAGCCATATTGGATCTGCTGGTGGTGGATCCGATACTGAGATGGTCAATGCCCCTCCGACATCTGTTCCGGCTTTGAACTCGTCGGCAACGACAGCTCTCAGCACCCAAACTCCAACGCCCGGAGATTCTTGGGTAGCAGTAAATACCGTAAACCGTCAGGATCCCAACCGCGCGTTACATGGACTATTGGCTGCAGCACAAGCCGGGGAAAATAATCGGGACCAGCTTCACCAACGCTCTGAGTCTTCATCGAATATGCCAACTCCACCGACGAGCAACCCGTCTACATGGAACCCAGCACCAGAGACAACGACACCTCAACGGCCAACCTCCCATTCAATTTCTGATATCATATCACCTGAGAATCCTCACGTGAAGCCGGAACACCCAACGCCTGGCTCGACCACTCAAATACCTGGAATACAGGCAATCACGATGACAGAATCAAATGGAGGCATCGCTCCGCTAAACCAGAATATTGTTCCAATTTCGAGTCAAAGCACAGAACGCCCAAGCACCGCTGTGGACATCGCTACCACAAAACCCGATTCTCCGTCCGAGTCATCGGAAATCCATGAAAAGGACACTATAGTGTTTGAAGGATGGGGCAGTCTCGGGCTAGCAAAGATTGACTTGGTTGGGTTTTGCGAAGGAAAGCCATGGGAAGAATGGGCTTGTGGCCAACCCGGGTGGTTTGACGTTGCGTCCGACCGCTCGATTGAAGGAGAAGTGGAGTAATTACGAAGTATCTCAGCTGTTAGCAGAGCGTTTTCGTCCGATCTTGCTTGACTTACGTTATCATTTTGCATTTCTTTTGAAAGAATATTTTCTCAAAACGGTTTTATATTACTTTATACCCCTTCTCATTGATTGAAACTTCTCAGCTTTTGTATCGTTTCGTTCCTTTTCAAATCCTTTTGTGCCGTTGGATGCAGTGAGTATTCCTGAGGATCCCGAGTTGGTTCGGGACGGATGCTTCCTACCTATTTCATTATTATGTACCATAGTATCCTTTGAATTGACCCATCGGATGAACCGACCTGGGTCCCCTCGTAGAACTGTCTGGATTTCTTTTATGAGGAGGGCATAGACACTCTGCACGATACTCCACCCCGCCAACTAGCTTAGCTGTATGACAATCAAATCAAAAGTTTAGCCCCGGGCAAACACGGAACAATGCATTCTTAACCTGGCTGATATATGTAAGTTATAGTCGAAGCGGCAGTTGGACGTCCGAATCAGCCTGTAGCATTGTGTATAATATAGGTATTTTGATATATTGTGCCAACAACACATTAAAGTACTTTGTACCTGCCTGTACATGCTTACTAACATGTACTACAATAAAGTATAGTTAATATATATCATTGCTTTCCGGACAGTTTAAGTATCATGATATATTTCTACCCTCGAATCATATTATAAGCATCTGGTAAAAACTTTAAACAACATATACTGCTTAGAGATACATCTGCTGAAGATCTTCTAGGTACCTCTTATATTTAAAGAATCGGAGGTCAATTTGAATTGTCCCCGTGCGTCAACGATTATGATCCCGAAAGTTGGGAAACTTCAGGCCTCAAGCCTCAAGTAACTAACGGTCACTTTTAAGAATGCAATACTCGCATATGCAGGGCGGGGTTAGCATGTTCGCCCTTCCCTTTCCAACAAACTTCGGACTGGATAGGGAGAGGGAAAAAATTTTTTTGCTCTCTGCCGTCGAAAAGGCCGCGAAAGATGGGATCAAGCTTATATGAAAGCCCAGCTTAAGCGCCGGGGTACCTTCTTTTGGTTTGGTGGTGTCAAAACCAACCAAGCCTCTCCGAAACATGGTTGGTCAGACGTGACCAGGTCCAGCTCCACCTCTGCCGGCTCTCGTGAAATGTGAAATGTTAGCAGAGAGGTTCCGTCCTTTAATGCCCCCCTCAATGGTTTCGGTCTGTTGACAATATGCCCTCTGCCATACGAGAGAGAGGAAAACGAGCAGCAATATACTACCTGTCGACGCGATTAAACCTTTTCCACATGCACACCACATACAACCGGTTTTTGTGAACGTTTTTATCCCATTGCGGCGCATTGGGGTCCTCCATCATCCCAACTTGTTTGTAGCATTCGAGGTTGCTTGAGTGCACGAGGTCTACGAGCTCAGACATTTCAGCTTGGTTTCAGCTCCACCCTTTTATACATTGTCGGTCTTCGGATGTACCGTCTAGAAATCTCTATCCCTATCTCACGAATCAACTTTATTACCGTATAAAAGGCTACCGTCACAAAGCCATTGTTATCTACAGGCTCCGACCGCTCTACACGCCAAGTCTACCGCTTTGAACATCATAACAGGACCTTCGGGCTCCATACCTTGCTAAATCCGCCACCCTACAGGCTAGGCCTGGCACGATCCTCAGATATTTCTTTGTAGATATCTCCTCTTGGTCTTTTGGAACTCGCGACCACAGGGTCGATTCTCTTTCGTCCGATAAGCCGGTTTTGCCCGTACAGCTCTTACGGACGCGCATGAGTTAGCCCCTAACCCGAGCCACCGATATAACCGAAATCCTCGAATCCGGAGGATACGGCGCTGGAGCGTTTCCATCTCGTCGCTGTGCGATAGGGATCTTTTTCTTAAAACCTTTGCCATGGATGCTACATCAATCAAAATTAAAGCCGTCTCACGGCCTTCGAACCTTAGCCGGAAAGTCATCACCCCAAAACCGCTTAACCTGAAAGCGTCCGGTATCAAGCTGAAGAAAAGGATCGGACTACCGGGACAACCGTACTCTCTTCAAGATGAGAATTTCGATCCGAGGCCGTTTTCGTTCCTTGAGAACGATCCTGTCACCCCGGGATTCGAACCTATAACCCCGTTCGAGATCACGCCCCCTCAGTCGGCTGGGGGCACCGAGGACGATAACGACAATGACAGCGATATAATAGATAGCCCTGGCCCTACAGCAGATTTCCATAATCATAAATCCAAGAGAGTAGTCGCTCGAGACGACGAAATTGACGCGGAAGAAGATGTGCGCCTTCGGCAGGAAGAGGCCGAGTACCTTGCGCGAAACCTTGGATTCTCTCAAGCGCAACCGTCGTCCTCGGGTTTCCGCAATGCTCTGACGAAGAAAAACAATACCAAAAAGGCGAGCAAACTCTCCTTGAGACATCGCGAAAGCAGGGAGACCATGTTCTCAGAGGATAGCGTATTCACAGAAGAGAGCCAGTCTACCGCCCGCAACAAGTCCAGGTTCTCCATGTCCACAGCTACAGAAGCAGATGTGGAGGCTACGACTCCGTTCATGGATACCGGTTTCGACGATTATTTCGACAACTCAAAGACACCTCAGCCGAACTCCAGTCGCAACTTGCTGCTCAGAGGAACAGCCCCTGCCTCTAGTACGCGAACAAAGTTCGTGGTCACCGAGCTTGTCATGCCTATGCCGCAACATCCAACCCCTCTATCACCGACAATGGAGCGGTTCCTATCTAGAATGTCCGAAGTTGTAACCTCTCCAATGTCTGCGACCTTTCCTGAAGAAACTGGACTCGCGCTGGATCCGGCCACCCCGGCGTTGCCGATGAAAACCGAGTTCCGAATCCCATCCCACGTCATTGATGTCAATCTAGTTTCTGTTGTTGCAATGGACTTTAGCCCACAGCAAATGATCGAGATATCAGGAAACGCTCCGCTGGTGCAGCAAGAGTGCGACCCAATTGCTGAGCCGAAACACCAAGGCAGTGGCATGCAACAGATCATGTACATCATCCCTATCCTTCTCAACGACCCGGCGAGTTTTTGCGCGTGCGACAAGGCGCATGTTGATAGCGATACCGCCTCTATCGCCTCGGCCACCAGATCTGCTCTCCATCCCAATAATATCTTACGGTTTGAAAATGTGATTGTCCAAATGAGATTAGCACCGCGGCCTCGCATCCGTCGGCATGGCTGGACGTTTTTAAATATTGGTATTCCCACTCGTATTGTTGTTGGAGTGCTCGATCATCTGGAGAAGGAATTGGTCAGCGTGGGCAAATGCAAGATGGTTCTGCACGGAGATTACTATTGGATTTATACACCAGTACGAGCTTTCACGAAGATCTACAAGCGAGAATATATCACTTCTCCGAGAGGCGCAGCGGGACCTTCCAGGTCGAACTCAAAGACACCAAAGAATGCAGCCGACCTTAACAACATGGATGACGATGATAACGACGATGACAGTGTTATCGACGATTCGGAAGACGAAGAAGAAGAGGAGCGTCAAACAGTCTACAAAGAATTACCAGATTCGAGATTCTATTCGTTACTGGAAACGAGATCTCTATCTGTGGACCTCTACACCGAATTATACGCAAAGTCTACAGCAGAGTTCCCCATCGATTCAGCCTCGCAGGGTGATTTCTCCCTCGGATTTTCGATACGTGAGATTATTGTCACCTCGGAGAGCAATGTTCGCGGTCCGGATTGGCACCACGTTAAATCTCAACGCAGCAAGTGTCTAGCACGTGGCCACCCCCTCGAGATGATGAGCCCTAGCAATGCTTTGAACAGGAGCGTCGTCGGATCTCCATTTAATCCAGGCTCAGTCAACACCCAGGCGATCAACCAATGGAACAGTAATGTCCCTGCGGGCTCTATACGGAGTGCCAGCAACCTAGGCAACCCGATAGACCGCTGGGATCCTAACTCCACACCTGTGAATCGGACCGATCCCAACGCTACCCCAATTGCTCGTTCGGTTGCTAATGGTAGCATCGTCAATGGACAAGAATACAACTCGATAACCCGATACGGCTCGCGTGGGGCTACTGCAACGCCTGGCGCATGTAGCCATTGCGGTAGCCATGTAGCGGATGGCACTGCTACCCCTCTTTCCCATACTGCTACTAGCCCTAGCCACGCACGATTTGAAAAGCGAAGCAACTCCTCACTCAGCACAACCTATCGTAGCCAAAGTTTGAACAGGATTCGGGAGGATGGCAGGCAGAGTAGTCGTGGGCATAGGATAGCAGAAACTGAAAGCCCGCAAAGCCGGTCTCAAAACAATAGAGATAGAGATAGAGATAGAGATAGAGATAGAGATGGGGATGCGAGAAGCGGAAGCAAAGTCAGGAGCAGAAGCCAGCTAAGTCGTCGGGACAAGGATGGCCGTACCAGTGCTGCGAAACGGAGGGAAGATAGAAGCCAAAGCCGAGATCGGACAATCGAGCGGGACGCAGCTTCGACCCCAAAAGCGCCTCAAACAACATCAACTACCTATGATAGCGATAACTGGGTGGTGAGAGAAAAAAAATCGATACCGACTATGGATGAGGCAACACCTGAGAAACCCAAGAAACGATGGGGGAGGAAGAAGAAGTACGTCGAATAAGTACAATTCGCATCTGCATTCATTTATTTATTTCTCTCTATCAATATCATAAAGTGATTTTGGAGCAAACGAGCAACATCGAAGTTTGGTTTTATTGTTCCTTTTATTTCTCTTTTTTTTTTCTCTTTCTAATTTCTATGTACCTCTTTCCCCTCGTCTAGTTTTGCCATGTATCTATAGGAGTTCTTATGGTTATGATACCATCTTGAAGGATTTTCCTGTTCCCTAGCATTTTAAGGACGTTTTAATGAACAATTCGGATAAATTCCTATTCATTTCTTCGTTTCCCATATCTATACATCCTTCAAAGAGTGCAATCTGCCCAATAATTTAGTGCTTTAGTTAGGATTTAATCATACAGAATACCCAACCAAAACAAGAACCAGCCCCCTTGGAACCGCGAGATATGAAACCCAATAACAAATTCCAAATGTAAAGCGACAAAGGAAAGCCAAAGGAAAACCCAGAATGAAGAAATTGATGAAGACAACCCCAAAGGAAACTGAGAGAACAGCTTGGTAAAAAAAAGAAACCCAGGAAATTGACTCAAGAAATTCTTGCGATGTGATGTATGGTCACCATTCCGTCCATAATCCATGCAAGTGTAACACTGACAATGGTACTGCCAAAATCAGAAAAATTATAGTAATCATAGCAGTAATCCCTTCTTACGTCAAACAACGTACTCTGAACATGTTCTTTAATACCTTAATTTCCACCAAAGTATAGAACTCGCAATGATGAAAACGGGTGCAACACTCACAGCTTCACCCACACCGGCGTACTGCGGGGAGATACTCCATGGAATGACGCCAATTGAAAGCAAAATCGCACCCAAGTTGTATTTTAGGGCCCAGGAGAAGTTGCACTTAATGAGGGCCATGGCTCTCTTGCTCAAGGCAAGAAGAGCAGTAACTCCATTCAGAGATGAGGAAAGGATGCCCGCATCGGCGCACCCGGCTGCAATATCAGTACAGTTGCTCATAGTGACGCCAATATCCGCTTGTGTAAGAGCCGGCGCATCATTAGTTCCATCTCCAAGGAATAAAACGTATCGGCGTCCAGTGCGGAATTTATTGAAAATGCGAGTAAGGAGCCAACCGCGTAGTCGAAGTAAGTCCAAGTCCATCTTTGCCTTATTTTGAAGGAGTCTGATGCGATGCGCTTTATCTTCAGGTGAACATTCGCCGTAAACATTTTCCGAGGGGATACCAACTGCCTCTGCAACTTGCATGCAAACCGTCTTTTGATCACCACTCAGAATAAAACATTCAATGTTTCGATCTTGAAGCCTTTTGATCACCGATGCAGCTTCAGGTCGGATTGTATCGGTGAGACCAAAAATTGCGAGTACAGTATCATTTTTCACATCGACAACGACAAATGGGGTACGGCCAGCATCTTCGGTGACTTCTTGGAAAATAGACTTGTCAAAATTTTTGAGTTTTTCCTGAAGAACCCAGGACGGTTTCCCGCCTCTAAGGCGTCGGCCCGCTACAAGGCCTTCAATTCCTTTACCAACGACCGATCGAATATTTTTTCCGTCCTCTGAAAGCGTCTGCTCACTCGTGTGGTGTTCACCCAGTCGTTCGAACACCGCTCTCGCCACAGGGTGTCGGTCCCGAGCAATGAGTTTATATATAAGGAGTTGGATTTCTCGAACATCTTTGTCCGTGGTATTATCCACCCATTTTCCACGGACCCAATACTTCGCCGCTGCGACTTGAAGCTTCCCAGTTGTTAGAGTTCCGGTCTTATCCGCGACGAAGTACCTAATCTTGGTTGCCTTTTCGAGCGAGCCAGGGGACTTGATAACGATTCCGTTCTTGACACCAACCTGGGTGGAAAATATCAGAACAGTGGGAACAGCCAAGGCTATTGCACACGGACATGAGATGGCCAATACGGTAATGGCGACCGTTAGTGCTTTCGAGATGGCAGAGTCCATATCTTGGGTGTCGGCCATCGCTGTCCTATAATAGGCAAGCCATCCCCCACATGCAATAATAGCGATGGCAAGGACTGTCGGAGTCAACCAAGTGGCTACTCTGTCAGCATATTCTTGCACCTTAGGTCGTGAGCCCGACGCTGCGTTCACAAGTTTCTTCATGGACGAAATAGTATTTTCAGGTATCAATCTGGTGACTCGATAGTCCAGCTTGCCCTCTATGATCTTGGACCCAGCAATGACGGTACTGTTCCTTTGCAGTTGGGCAGGTGAGGCTTCACCAGTCAGGTGGCTTTCGTCGACAGTAGCTTCACCATTAACAACAACTCCATCAGTGACTACAACGTCTCCAGTTTGTGCGAGGAGGACATCGCCGTAATGCAGAAGTCGTACGTCTTGACTTTTCCAACGTCGATTTCGGATTGGCTTGAATGTGGTCTGGGAACTGCGTTGGCAGAATCTTTCCTGCAGACTTCCGACTGATATACGGTTGGCAGCCCAATGTCTGATATATCCCGTTAAGAGGCGCCCCGCCAGTATTAATGTGATCAGGAGCGTGCTGGCTTCAAATATTGGATCATGTCGCTCCCTGTCGGCATCCTTAGGTGGGTTTCCACTAGCAAGTTTTCGAGCTTCACGCTGGATGTTCAAACCGAAGTATACGCAAGAATATATGTAGGCTGCCGTCGTAGACATTGTAATCAAACAATCCATATCGAGACGGCGCTGCCAAAAGGTCGAACGGAGTGCACTTTTATAGATCTGGAGACCGCAAACTTGAACAACAGAAGCAAGGACAAAACAAACTGAGTGAAGGACGATAAAGTTTTGGAGCCTTGTTCGATCCATATCAGAAGCTGCGGGGACCCGAGTCTTGATGCTCGGAGTCCAGGTAATAATAAGAATGGGGAAAGTGAATAGTGCGGCGAGAATAGTAAGCCAGAGCAGGCGATATAGATCCTGGAGCGACCTTCCGGCTATAGCACTCTCTGGTTCTTCAATATCCGCGAGCTCAACCTCAATCTTGGGGCGGGAGAATGTTCGGATATACTGTAAAAGATTTCGTATGTGTAGTGATTGCTGGTCGTACTGAACATCGTAAACTTTCCATTTCTGACCCACCATGCCTTTCTCCGGATCAGGTTCTAGTGATCTCGTCCTAGCCTTAATCATAACTAGGAGTTTCTCCCGAATCTTTCCATCCTCGTGCTCAGAGATCTCAGTAACTTTCTCTACCCCCTTTAAGAGATTGATATGTTTCTGGACAGCATTCGTATCAATGTCATCTGTAAAGCTGATTTTAATCCGGATGGTATGGTAAGGGCGGTCGCCGTTGCTCTTCTCGGTGTCACGCAAAACTTTGCACTTGAAGCCGGTTAATTTTCGAATTGGGTCGCAGATTTGCTCTTTGGGATCTGTGATGACTGTCGAATCATACCAAATATCTGCTCTTCCTTGCATGAAATTGGTTTTGACACCCTTTGAGCCCCTTGGTATAACGCCTTCGATTTTTCTCATAACCTTTGTCAATTTTGTTTCACAGCTTGTGCAGGTCATTCCAGAAACACTCAAAGACAAATTCCTTAACGCCTTTGCGGGGATAAGAGCAGACACCTCAGATGGGAGGGACTCGATTGAATCTCTAATCTCAGATTGCGCATTGTGGTCTTCGAGGCAGCAAGCTCTAGCCGAGATACACCCTTCCTCTTTACTTCTACAACAAAGCTGGGCAAATTGGGTATTTTCGAAGACCAAAAGAAGGGTACCCTTGATCCAAGCACAAGCGCATTGTGTTTGGCTCTTAACATGCTTTTGAGTAGCGAAATCTTGGTGAAAGCTGCAGGAGGCCCTAATTTTCTGCAAAAGATAGTGATGGTGGTGCTGGGTAACAAGAGCATGTGGCAACTTGAGGAAAGCTTGTCTTAAGGCCTCAGGAACCAGGTTATCGGATACATCATCATGCCCATGTCCTTTTTCTGTATCAGAGCCAGAAGGATCTTGCCCATCATCGGACCCGTGGTGATGAAAGTGGCTGGAATGGTGGTGGTGGTGGCCATTACCAGAATTTTCTAAAACATCAATATCGTGGTGATGGTCTTCAACCTTGTTAGCATAGTTCGATGAACCTGTATTTAATATCCTTCAAATGCTTACGGTCATCTGAGCTGTGACTGTCGAGACTTTGGCAGCTACTACTACTGCACTGGCTATCGCTATTCTCGCTAGTGAAGCTTAGGTCGCTTGATGAATTGGTAGCAGAGATCTGTTCATTTTCTGCATGGGCAATGACAGGGACCTTGGTGGACTCGGTGTTATCATGAATATTATACCTGCAGAGAATAGCCGCGAAAGTGTCCCAGCAGGCCTCTGAAGAGCGATTAGTTACATTTTCATTCGATTATCACTCGAATGCTCGAGCATGAGAAACCAGGTAAATTTATACATACCGGTGCAGCCACAGGTTTCATCGGGTTTGCCAACTTTGTGGCAGCATTGGACGGTATGAACATCCAACTTCGCGATTTCCGAAATAGTAGATTGTAAAGAGGTAGCGGTCAGTTTAGAACGAAGCTATATTCGCAGTCATCTCAGTAATCACAGAATCTCTTTGCAGATGTTCTATGGCTTCTTAGACTTACCGGCGAAAGGTCGCGGTTGCTCTTATCTCCCGGCTTGGTAGCCATTGTGGAATATACTACTCCGTCTGAGACAGGTATTGGGTGCGTAGCTATGGAGATGGAGGGGAAGAAACTCTTTAGCAACTTTTGGCCGGATGCCTTAAGATATCCTATAAGCACCTGGTCACCCATTTTTTCCAATCAATTAGCAAGTGTTTTTTAACGACTCAAGATCTCTAGTGTTTCAGAAGATCATAAGAGCGAATTCAGAATAGAATAGGTGGTGTTATATATATATATATATATATATATAGTCAATATTGGTGTAAATCTGTCTGGCATGAAGAAAATCACATGTAGCTCATATTCCATCCGAAGCAGTGTATTGAGTCTCTGGCCTATCTTTCACCGTATCTTAAGAAACAATAGAAGGAATAATTTATGATTCCGGTATATGGTACTACATTAATCGTAATTATTCCTTACGGATCAGTGGACTTAGAGGCGTATCAGGTGTCGCTAAATTCACCGTGTTCGTAAGCCCACATCTCTGCAGCATGTATGCCCTAGACGCACGAGCTTATGCATGCCGGGTGGGTGCACGTAGCCGCTCAGTTCAGCGGAAGCGGTAGTTCGCAACGCGCCGGAGTTTTCAATATATGATCCTCTATTAACCCAAGCCCGGGTACATATGTTAGAATGACCTTACAGACCCTCCTGTATATTCGCTATCACATTATCGCCGGCTCTTGGGTACTACCTGGAGGGAATGTTTGAAGGAATAAATTTTGTAAATCGAACTTAGCTTGTTCATCGCTCATGGCTATATCTGGTCTGAGGAATTGAATGAACCATCCAGAATGGACAAATACCATGAGAGCAGGTTAATAGTGACTTATGTTCCATCGAAAGGCTTGAGTGCAGGAAAATTTAACAATGTCTAACACAGATTGGCTATCTACTCTATCTCGGAACCATGTTCTGCTGTATACGTATACATCTAGTCAATTGGCCAGAATGCCACATTCCATGTACTATACCGGTTCGTGTAACTTCCATAAGCTTAAAGTAAGTAGCCCGAGACTACAAGGTGACACAGTATCGGTGTATTACCAGGTTATTGTCTCGGTAGCTGGCGCTAGCCAGCTTGCATGTGAAAAGAAAGGTCGTGGCCGTGTATGTTACACAATCTGGTTTGCTACTTACCAAATGCAGGAAAAGCATTTTGCTATCACAGATAATGAGCAGCCGTATGGAGAGAATTCACCTATGGATCATGAGCCTAGCAACATTGTTGAGATGAAGCGAATTTATGGCTTGGTCATTCTGACTGCTTGGATAAACTCCTGAAGGTTTGATTAATATTTATGCTTGGCTATAATTATATCTGACTTCTAGTTGAAAAGGTAATTTTAGATGCTATACTATATCTACTAGATGCAGATGCTTTGGTGTTAGTATCGATATGTTCTATTGTGACTGCTAACTTATACTTCTTTGTTTTCTGTTGAGCGCGTTGTGTGTGGTATTCTGTATCCTTGTCAGGATCCCAATGAAGGTATTCTCCTCCCAATATAGAAACTCTTCAAACATCAAACATGATTGATCCCATCATTCCTGCAACAAAATCAACTCAGTAAACCAGAACTCAATCATATACTCTTATGGGTTTGGGCGTGTTTGGAATCCAAACGGTGAAATGTTTCAATACTCTCTTTTGCAGTACTCGGCTCTTGAGCGCAAATATGAAACTTCGAAACATTTGAGTCTAGGCAATTTTCGTCACCTCTCAGTCAACTCAACAATATCCTGCAGGTTAGCAGACCGAGAGGTCTGAGATATGCAAACTTGGGCGTCGAAACCTGCAGCACCCCCATCTCAAAGAGCTGAGCAAATAGCAAAGGGTTCTATTTTCACCGATGTTTTGACTTCTTGTTTCTATAGTTTGCAATAGAAGTATATAGTACACTTTCCATCTCCATCGACCTACAATACCACCTGCTCGCAGTCCTTCACCTCACATACACCCATATGTTTGTAAAGCCTACCACGCCAACAAATCTTTGCTAGATTGTCTCTATCTCGGTGGATAAATAACACATTCTTCCTAGACTCTATTCAAATTGCGGAGTGTAACCAAAAGATCCAAGGGGGTATTCTAGAACAGTAGACACATCCAACCGTGTTGACTTCGGACGTCATGGCAAATCCCACAAGATCTATGGAGGTTGGACCCAAAAAAGCCCGTCAATCACATAACAATAAAGTACCACCAGATGCGCCTAGGAGAAATCTGAGCTCCTTCGTGATGTTTGCGAATGCGAGAAGAAAGGAACTTAAGGAGCAGTATCCGGATCGCCCTTATCCCAAAATACAATCCGATATATCCTTTGAGTGGGACAAACTGGACGACGAGGGTAAATCACCATGGAAAAGAGCTATGGTGGCTGATAAGGAGAGATATAAGAAAGAGATGGAATTGTATCGGAAGTACGGTCCTGGTTGGGTCTGGGTCATGGGACACCACATGAGGCAAGACTTAGGGCTCACTGATGAAGATTGTACAAAGCTAGAGTTTATTCCTTCGGCATTAAGGCCTGGCATCAGGTACGAGCTGGTGCAGAGGGGGCGGGGCGCTGATTGTGAGGGTTTCTCAAATTTAAGAAGGGCTATATCTGAAGTAGCTACTAGGGAAAGTCAAGCCAGGAGCCCCAGGAACGAATTTTCGACTTTCTACACCCCTCATTCAGCCCATACACGTACAGCAAGCTCACCCCAACTAGGTAGAGATCTTTCGTATATGAATACAATAAGTCATTGTGGCTTTCCCACGCTGGTATCTCTTTATGGCGAACCGGAGACTGCAAGGGTGGGTGCTAGAAACAATACAGAGGAACTCTACCAAATACCTGCACAATTGGATAGCCCGGGCAAAGAAGAGGACGGTTGCCCGGTATCATATTTTGATGAGCAACTCTACTACCAAAATTGTATTGCTGAAAACATTCTCTCCCCTACAGTGTTTGATGGGTTTGGATTCGAGACACCGTGGGCAAATACTTACCAATGGGAACATGAATAGATCTCAGTATACTAGTATGACATTAAACACTAGGGATATGCGTATGCCTGCTCTACTACTCTTATAAGATATTAATAGTATCTAATTCTCTCACAAAGAACCCCCATTAAGCAGAGGATAGAAAATAGACCTTTTCACCTACCAAAATTTGTTTGAAATGTAAAATATATGAATTATGTGCATGTGGTCTACCAACAAATTCGACTTTGATCAGGAAGCTATGGCGTGCGAATGCGAAACAAGTACAGCTGAATTACGAAGCTCTCGGTTTCCTCAGCTGCTAGTGCGATATAGGAGGTATAGAAAGCAAGAACGAACAAGGTTGATCGGGTAGGACATTAATCGTTAAGATTAAAATTTTAGTATTAAGATAACCGTATTATATGCCAGGCTAGAGGTATCATAGTGGACGGTAGATTTGACACCGTTTCATTCTTCCGCGTTCTAGCCCTAGCTTGTAGTATCAGCATCAGTAGCCTCTTCTGAGATGCACGATGCAATACTTAATCGATATGACAATAAACCTAACGCCATATTAATCGAGTAACAAGCCTAATTAAGCCTTTGAGATTTGATATGTCAAAGTGGCTGTTGTCTAACAAAGAGATCGTGCATTTGTTGGATGTTTGGGCTTCGAAACACAACAAACCACCAGTCCATATAATGCGACTATACGATACCTAGCGTATCCGTTGAAGAGTGAAGCGAATCAGAAACTCTTTGTTAACCACACATGTCCGCAGTGATTAGACAGAGCAAATCGCTTGAATGGTTTTCTTGGTTTTGTTATCAATTGGATTACCAAGCTAGTGTTTTTACTATGCGAGCCACCAGTTTCCTGTGAGATTGGGATACTAGCTGCTCGCTGAATATGACCTGTGCGCCAGCGCCCATTATTTCATTCTTATAACAGTGCGATAAATCCAGGCGTATATATGCCTAGAATTTCTTGATAGATCATTGGGCTACCGGAACTTCGTCCCATTAATATCTTGGTTTACGCTGCTTCACCGGGCTCAACTTTTGTCCAGATAGGTATTGATACTCTATTTGTTCGCGCCAGCGGTGCTTTTGTATGTCGCCTCCACGAAAACGCGGTCGCTCTTCCTCTTATTCGGAAATTGGCAACTTAGAGGATGTAGATTATACGTCAGATCTACCATATATAGGCTACCACACAACGCCCGGCCAATTGAATAGAGAATATCCAGAAGTATATACGGAGGATGATAGGATATCAGCGCTATCTCCTACACAGGATAGAGACCCGGATGATGCCTCGGAATACTCTTCTCCAGAGCTAGAGACCTTTGCATCAGCTGATCGGTTCTTCAACGAACCCCTCCATCGAGATCCTGGAGCGCCGTCACCAGTTTGGCGGCCGAGGACTAGCCGCAAAGACTTTGGATTCGAACCACGATGTATCGATTTCACTCAGGATTTCGACAACTCAACCAAATTTGGTGCCACTCCAAAACTACAAGAAATGGATTTTAAACGCAATTTTTGGCGGAGGTCTCCAGATAGTTCACCGACACGAGCCAATTCAATCAGTTCTTCACTGTCCACCGGGAGCGCTGTATCCGATAAAACGGCATACAGTACTCTAAGCTGTAGGATATATTATCCCACTACTGGACTTAGGGGACGAGTTAGAGGCAGTGAATCTCTAGATTCTTCGCCAGATATAAATAGAACTCTTCCTGAACAGGAGGATGTAGAGTATTTAGACCTTGGACCGACTATAGAGAAGAGCCCCATCAATATACAAACCCAATACCGGAAACAGAGAGGGGATAATTCCCCTGAAGGGCCTTCGGGGTGGGTTCGAATGAAGTCCAAGCTCCTAGAAATTGATTCACTTTGCCGATGGGCCCGCGGAAATCTTGGGATCATTATGTTTATTCTTCTTAGTTGGATTGTTCTATTTATTATGGCACAAACAAAAGTTTTGCGGGTGAATACATGGGTGTTTCTTAACCCAGAGTTGGGAAGGAAGAATCACCGGTACTACTCCGGTACAGGTCAGTAACTAGAGGATATTGAAGCTAGCCGTAAGTTGGCAATACTTAAAGCCAAAAGAAAAGCTCACAATTTCCTGCTTTATAAGGGTAGATGATGATTGGAGACCTGACCCTAGAGATATCGTCCGACTCATGTTTTCGAAGAATTCGTCTCAGTCAATTGTAGATTCCAAAATACTCTTTCATCTGCAGAGTATCGAACAAAAACAAGGTCAGTTGAATGATAAGATACAAAAGCAACTCGACGATGGAGCGTTTGTATTAGAAACCATGGCGAGGGAAATTCGAAATATGCATACCGAGTTATCAAATGCAGCAGAGAAGAAACGGGTAGAAAGACAGATGGAGAGACTGAAAGAAGAAGTAAAGTATTGCAATGATATGGCATCTCGGAGAAACACACCTAGGGTTATCGTAAAGACTCTTAGGCCGACGGTTACGATAATTACAAGAACAAAAACCCTTTTCAGACCGACATACACCATACCAAGGCCTATTGTAACTACAAAAGTTACGGTGTACCCACAACCACGAACAGTCCCAACTAACGTTATATCCTTACGAAATCCCTCTCTTGGTTATGATACGGTAGGGTGGATCAAAGGCCTTTTTAGACCACAGGTAAGCTTCAGGGATGCCGTTTGTCTACTGCAATATTGACGTTGCAGCATTAGAATTCAGACGCTCGGATCTCCTTAACGGAAAAAGACTACGAGAATATCGCAGAGCGAATATTCAAGAAACTCAAATCACATAGAGAAGCAGGGGGTAGTACTAACTCCTGGTTGGGCGCCTTGCCATGGTTTTCTGGTACAAAGGTATACCTAGAAGGGGAGGCCATTGATCGGATGAATACGATCATACAACTTCTCTGCCCTGAAGAGTCTGGTCTATTGATTCCTACACAGGCTACTCGACTTAAGGACTGCTTGAAACGGAGAAGTAGAATGACCTCTATTTTAAAGTCAAGGGTAAGACGGATCATTAACAGCTTCATTCACAGAATCTTTTCGTAGTTGAGTGCTAACTATAGTGTAACTCATGGTAGGAGTCGAAAATCTCGACTCGAATCTTGGAAATTACTATCAATTATTTAGATGACTTGCCACCATTTGCAATTTCGTGTTTAGTTGGCTTAACAATACTGTCCTACTCTGGGATAATAGCGACAAAGATCAGAACGCAACATGAAAACGGTTTATCAATACAAATTATCCGCGCCTTGACTCTCGCCAGCGCCATCCTCGGAATGCTTTTTTGGCCAGCGAAGCTTGTTCCCCATTGGATTCGACCCCAGAAATCGATCCAAAAACCGCTTTCTTGGAGCTTGCAGGTGTGGTCGGGTGTGGTACAGACATCTACCGTTATCCTGCAAAGGGTATATTACTGGCTACCAGACTGGGTACGGACTTGGTGGCTCTCCATTAGCTGGGTCAACATACCAGGGGGGAAGGAAGCACTCGAGACACCTCTTAACTTAAGGGATGGATTGAAAGTCCTCACCTCTCGATTTGAAGACCTCCGTAAAGTCCTCTACGTCAGTAGTATCAAAGAAAGTATAATTGATCTTCCTATTAGCCTATTTTGGCTTCTATTTCTATTGTTAGTCTTTGGCGGATCCACCCAAGCTCTGCCCATAGCCAAGAATTGGATAAGACGGGAACGGCAGAAATTTACTGGAGTGATTCGGCTAGCACCTGGCTTTTGGCAAAGAACCCAAATTTATCTTACATGGGAAGGGGCAAGTAGTCTCTTATTCTTTGCGTATATATACACCAAGCTAGGGATTCTCCAAATATGTCACGGCATTCTCCAGTATTTCAGCAAGGCGAAGGAATATATCAAAATAAGAGCGCCAAAAGCGGGAGAGTTTCGACCTTATTTTCGGACCCAGTTCTGGAAAGGAGTGTTATGGTTTGGTCTGGTTGTGGGAAGATTTCGGAGCTCGTGTGGCACAAGTCTGAACGGCTTACGGACTTGGATGTCCAAGGATTACTCTCAAGCCGTTTGGAGCTCTAGAGACCAGCTAGATGTATTGTATAAGAATTTGGCAAGGCACACGGGAAACCTGTTTTTAGCGACCTGGGCAAAAGTCCAACGGACACCTATGAGGGATATTTTGGAGATTTTGGGCAAATGGTTGCTCTCACTTTGGAGAAAGATTCAAAATTGGCAAATTCCACGTCTCGGGTTTATCGAAATGGCATTTGGGTGGATCAGGAAAGCGCCTCAGACAGCTCGAGCATCTCCAAGGAGACCACGAAGATGAAAGACATAACGAGTATGCTAGTAGCTAGCCCTCACCGGAACAGCATAAGATGGTACTGTAGACGATTCAAAATCCAACACGTTTGTAGGGTTAATATACCCAATGAGGAAATTTTCCATAAAAACAAAAACAAAACAAAAATATAACGCAGTTGTAACAGCTCAAGCAGTGCAGTATGATGGTGTTTTTTGAGGCATAGAAACGATATTGAATGATGTTGAATGAAGTTTGGTGAATCGCTGCTTGGTATCGAGCCAGTAATTTTTGTGGTTTTTATTTTTGTTTTTGATACCACTGCGAAGTCTGCTGTTGACTAGTACTAACTAGATATCAAGGCCGAAGAAAAACCCGGTCGCAACTGCATGCAGGAGTCTTCGGTCGGCAACTCGAGCTGACATTGAAGTTAACAGCCAGCTAGTTGATATCTTACTTGCAGGTTCGGCGAGATCCAGCGAGATCCAGCGAGATTCAAAGACAAAAGGCTGGCCTGCCTCCTCTTCCAAGAATGTAAAAACGTAGGTTTCTGATAACAGCTGTCAAGTTCAAATGAAAGCACATGTCTGACCCCGCTTGAGGTTTAGTCGAGCCCTGTTCCATGGTTCTGGAAATGAGCTGACCAGGGTGTTTGGTTGGCCCACGGCACATGAAAGGCTACCTAATTTTAGCATTGCATCGCGCGCGCTTACAATTGGGCCCTGTTAAGTGGGTCACGACACCAAAACCTCAATCTTGGGACGAGAGACCACCAGCCGTTGAGCCTCCGGGTAGCAATCTAGCCAGTCAGAAGCCATCTAATCGCTCCTTTCCGTTCTCCAGCGCCAACACCTTGCTGTGCCGTCCGTCTGACACTCAGGGGGCAATAGCTCTTTGATTCCTTTGGCCCAAGCTGCATCTTGCAAGTATTGGATGCATGTAGCTATGCATTGCAGGATGTATGTGCTGGTACTTCGTACTTTCCCATCTGCGTCCTAGCCCCACAGTTAAATCATATCCGGCACGCGATAGCGCGGACCCTCGAGGGTGCGCCAGTCCTTCTGATGCCAAATAAAGGACCCATCCTCCCGTTCCGTACTCTCGGATAGCCAAGTTTGCTATTACTTCGTAGTCCTCGCGCTTTCAGGAAACAGTACTTGGGGGGCTGGTCCATGAACGATACTAATTCCTGCCACTCTCCGCGAAAATGGATGGCACGGTTGTCAATATTTAGCAACTAGCTAAGTAGCACTGCATACGCCTCTCAGGATATCGGGTACCTATAAAGCAGTACCGCCATCCGCCTCTTGGTTTCGAATTCGTTTCCTGTCCTTGCAGTACCTCTGACGACAGATCTGTCCCCTCCCTTGCGTTATGCAGGATTGGAGCTTAGTAGGGAGAAGCGCATGAAGGTTGTGAAGTAAGAACCAACCATCAATTGGCCGGCGTGCTTTCTCTCTCGGTTCGACAATATATCTGCTACAACGACAAGGAAGGAAAGAAACTCGATAACAAACAGCAGATATGGCTCGATCACTGTCAACCAACAACCCAACGGCTGTCAATCCGTATAACGTCTCATCTCTAACGTTCGATGTGGGCCCATTGACTGACTTTTCTACCGACTGGGCGTTGAGACAAAAAGAGTGGCCGAATTTCTTACCCAACGTTGCAAGCTCGTCCAAGAAATTTGCGTATTACAAAGAGATCAGCGTCGATGGTAGTCCCGACCTTTGTTTCCAAAACGTCATCGTACAGAGGGCCCCGAGTCAAGCAGCTCTGGCTGGGACGGCAGATGCGTCTGAGAGTACAGGGACCCGGAGCGGTCCCCGTTACGGGTGAGGCTCTTTCTTCGTTTGGCTCTCCTGGGAGGGTTCGCCTTTTTCTAATATATTCAAACTAGACGAGATTTCTTTAGTCTAGGGATCCCGATTCGAGTCATGGTCGAAATAATCCACCAGCTCACCAAAGTCCACTCCATCCCGCTAGGTTCTTGTTGGACATTACCCAAAGGAGACTATTTTTGGATGATAGCACGGCCACCACCTGCCTACCCTCCCCAGCTTGTCGACGTAAGTTTGTTTTATCTTCAGTTAATTGTGAGTAAGACTTAACAATGTTTAAAATAGGAGTACATGGATAGCTTTTTCCTACAATGGGATGAGTTTGTCAAGTCAGACCTGAAAAGCGCCAGCTGGATGTGCCATGTTATCGGGCAGGCTCGTGTGAAGAGTGAAAGCAACCTCGATCTTGAGAAGGAAGAAGGCAGTGGTGGTGAGTCGGTGAAAGGAAAGAGCAGCGGGTTATCGTCAAGACGGAGGAAAGGGCCTCCTAGCCCTTTGGCGCATGGAGACTTTTCGCTAGGTATAACCGTTCAGAAGATAGTTCTGATCGAAAAGGCGATGGTAGAGGCGCCTACAGTAGCCGAGATGGAACAGCAGCGACACGTGTGCTTTCTCAGGGGACACGATGGGCCCCCTCCCAAATCGCCAACTGGGACCAATAGTAGCCAAGAGTCCTTTGCCTCGCGATTCAGCCAAGCAACAAAGAGCAGGTAAAGCAGTCTTCTATCATAGGTTTTATCAATTACTCACAAATAATTTAGGTGGCATTCGATCCGCCGGTCAATCTCGCGGTCAAGCTCAAGGGCATCGCGTGTATTTTCTCCAACGAGATCGGCCTCGAGACAGAGTAAGCGACACTCTATTATAGCGCCACTACACTAGGTCAGGAATTTAGGCCGAATAATTTAAAGATAATCACCCGTATGATCGGGATACCACCAAGCGCGAACTCATATGCATATATGTTGAAGAACAAGGGCATATCCATTCCGCATTGTTCGTCTCCACATCTGACAATGTCATCACGATGTGGAGCATACTACTATTTACTAAATCTAGGAGCCTAGGCCCAGATTGTTTCTACGAGCCAGGCATACGCGCTGTCTCGTGCAAGGCCCAGGCATTAAAGTGTGGATTACGTTGAACCTGTCTTTGTGTTCAGGGCTTGGTTTACAAGACAACATTCACGTTGGATATCGATTCTACCAAATTACTTGACAATGTATATAAACAAGTGCTGGTGCTCAAATATTTTCTTGTATATATATATAACTAGAAACACAATTCCTCAAATCGCCAAATCTGCAAACGAACACTATGTGGCTAACCACCCACCAACCGCGCATTTACAACGGAAACATCTTCAGGTCATCCAACGTCCAATATTTTCTCATATTTTCTGCGCCAAGTTGCTGTACCTCTTCATCCAAATGCTGCCACAGCACCTTTTCGAACGACTCCATTATTTCTAACATCTCCGACGCGACGAAGTCTTTCTCCCCATCTTTTACGGAGTTGACATATTCTTCAAACTTATCCAGGCCCTAGACGAGGTAGCTTGTTAGCACAGTCAGCCTGTCAGAATACAGCTGGCAACCTCACCTTGTGTATTTGGCGATGATGAGCAATCATCTCTCCGTGTTCTTTGTTCTGTTTCTGAAATGCGGGCACTACACGTGGTCAGTTTCTATTTGAAAATAGATATATTAGGTATGCATACTCTTTTTCGCAAGCATCGGGAATAAGTAAGTTTCTTCTATGTTGTGATGCGTATCTTTTGCCAATAGTCAGCATTCTGTTTCCCACTTAAGTAGTTGGCGATGTGGGAAATACCGAGCATTCGACAGAATCCCTGGGCGATGCTCAGGAACTGGCGTAGGGACTGCTTAAGATATTTGATTAATACAGCGAACAGAACGATGCCAATATGAGTTTCAGACTAACTTGTTTCTTCGGCCTTGAGGTCTTCAGACCTGTAATAAGCTCCGTCCATGTTGACCTGAAATGGTTGTGCTATGCATCCGAATTAGATCGTTGCCACGAGTAAATAAGATTTAAAGGTATATCTCTTACATATTGATCCATAACCACCGCCATACGATTGTAAGCTCTAAAATCAGCAGCGGATAGTTTTGGCAGTAGCTTCTCTTCCGAGCTTCGGCTAGATTCTCCTTGAAGTGGAGACTGTTTCTCAGCACTTTCTTGGGTGTGATGAAGCATATTGGCATTGTCTTTGGCAACTGCCTTTACTTGATCGCATAATTTATCTTCCTCAGACATTTCCATTTGTAAGTGCTCAAGGGTGAATGATCTGTTGAATGATCTGTTGAATACTAATGGTGATGTATTTGGCCAACACCACTGACTTCTCTGACTAAAAGCGTATTTGTTGTATTTGGTGTGTTGCTGTGAAAGTCTTCTCAGTGATTTTGATCCCAGTCTTCCCAAGCCCTGCATCTAGTTTTCTAAGAGTAAAGGGAGAATTAAAAGCTTGATAGTAATGAAAGGAATAAAACGAGAATCCACCTTTAAATATAAACCGCGTTACCGCAGCCCATTCTAATTTCGTATTTTCTCGTCCGTAGTTTCTCGTGCAGGAGTAGCGATCACGTGAAGAAGGCCCAATGAGCAAACTCAACTAGATTCGGCCGACACGGGACCAAAGCGTGAGTGCGAAGGAAATCAGGATAGCAAAAGTGATATTTACTTCACAGTATTCGCTGTGAATTATATCTCGGAGCTTAGAAGCCCCGATCAATATTTCACGGAAATTAAACGAGTGACAAAAAAAAAACTTCAAAAATGGAGTTGCTGGGAATTGAACCCAGGACCTCATCTACATTTTGAGATGCTAAAGATGCGTGCTACCACTGTACCACAACCCCGTTGTTGAATTCAAGAGCTAATTTGTCCTCTATAGCCTATTTCTGACGAAAGTCGAGGTGTTAAAATAGGATTTTGGATATTGGCAATATTGCGTTGGAGGCGTTGTATGATCTGATCTCTCAAAAACAGTGCAGAATTCTATCTTGTTTGCCTTGTGAGACCAAACCGTCTCCTCTATTTCAACTTTATCCTTACTGTATTCATGCGCCTTTGCCTTTCACACATTTTGCCCGACGTCTATCGATGGTACCTATCACTCCTCTAAAAGTGTGTTGCTTTCGTTGGATCGACAGATAACTTTTGCCTGATCATCTTAATTTCCAACAAGATCACACGACAAGAAAGAATATAAGCATAACATCGTAACTATGGACATTCTATCCGCCTAGTTAACTTGGCCCTCATTCTAGTGAGCCTATAGCTCCCAGTTTTATGCAGTTTTGTTCAACAATTGCTTACAATTAGAAAAGACTGGGACCAACGCTAGTGCGTTCACACTAGGCAAATACCGTACAGACTCGTACCATATTATATAATAACTCACGAGACACGCCGTCGAGGCGCCGAAAATTTTATATATAAATAACTCACGGTACCAAATAACTCACGATACCCAATATCTCACAGGTCATTTTCGCTATGAGTTTGAAATTACTGCAGAAAAGTATAATACAAATAATGCAAAATCTTTTCCGTGGTGGCAACAGTAAACAAAATTATAGCTGGCTGATTATCATAATACCTGAATCCTACAGCTCGGTGGCTAGAATATATTTTCCTTTATTATTATTAGTCTCGCTTTTATTATAGTCGCTAGTGTTAACATTAATGTTAGCGTTAGTGTTAGCGTCGTCATCATTATTGTTGCTATCCCAAAGCCTGTTAAAGTGACGGTTGTCATGATACTTGTTGAATGAAGACATAAAAGATGATTCATCTAAATTGGTCTTTTATCTTTTATTAGCTTCCTGCCCTCCATTGCTTATGATAATTGTTGTGGTATATGTGTTTGGTACCTTGTAACCTTCTAATCCTTTAATATTAATTTAGTTGTCTTTGCTGCTGTTGATAGCAACTGTAATCCTACACTTTTAAAATAATCTCTTGATGGTATCAGTGGACTTGCACATGCACTCTTATACCTCCCTAATCCAAGTTATTATTAAAATCCTTCTGTTTCCTGCTGTAAGTTTCCTTGTCTCCCATTACTTAATATTTTGTTTATAGTGCCAAAGGGAAGCTTCTGCAATATAATCTTTAAATGGTTTATTGATAGAGATATTTAGTGGTTGTATAAGTAATATGTAGTTAGATAGAATGATTGCTGCTGTAGTTTGCAAGTTATGCAATAAACTGCAAATTACCTCTATCTTTTATGCCTGATGGTAATTGAAAACCAACAAGCGCACCTTTTTATTATTATAGAAACCATTAATCGGATCAAAAGCTACAGGTTTCCATAAATTAATTAACTAATGTTTGATCACAACCTTGTCTACCCAAGCATTTCCTTGGAAAATTATGCTCACGCGCTTATTATATTTGCTTTTTTTTGCTGGCAATGTTTTTGTTCTCTAGCCTTTAAAAATAATAAGAGGCTTAATTTGTGGTACTCCATCTACAAATATATATAATTGAATAGTTGCCTAATGTTTATCCAAGCCGCTACTATTTGACCGTGATTATACAGTCTTTGCGCCAATTATATCATATGTTTTTATTTTACCACCAAAAAATTCGAACTAAAGCAGTATTTGGTCTATATTAGTAATGTTAGTGAGCAAGAATTTCCCAACATTATAATAATCTTTATTTTTGATTGGTATAAATTATGCTAATTCATTTAATATTTAAGTCTTATTCGCGGTATGGTGATAAATGAAATAATGAAATGATTTTATTAAAGTACAACAATCTTTAGGTATCGCTTAAGCTATATTTGTAATAACCCAGAAAAATATTCATTTTCATTGCTTAAACCTTTTGAACCACCCTCGGGAGAATTTAAAATACTGGGGGTTATTATGCCCAATATCTTGATACAGCTCGTGGTAGATACTTTTAACTATAATTATGAATCAAATCCACTTTATTAAAAAACCTTTAGCCCTCAGATCTTTGAATTTCTTGAAGAGATAATTTTCGATTTCTGGAATAATAGCAGGATATCCTTTTGAGGCACAGCGTTACCCAATTTACATTTTAAAGATCTTCAATTCATTCTTTACCCAATTACTAATAGTCACACTATCATCAGGAAGACCAAGCTTCTCTAATATCTTATAAGCAGACCATCCCTCTTTTTTATACTACTTATATATCATAATCGCTAAGAGTTTATATTCTCGGGTGTATGTTTGCTATTTTTTATGCGAAAGTAGCTTAAAATCTTATTATTGTAATTGAAGCCTAGAAGGCGTACGAGGTAAAATATCAATTGTCCTAAGATATCATCCCATAGCATAGGGATGCTTAAAAGAAGAGGAGGATGTTGCTGTAGATTGCATTTTTGATGGTATTGTGAAGATTGGTAATGGAGAAGATGGAGTGGTGTTAACTTCGTATAATACCAAAGGTAATTCAGGGGTGCACTCAGACCTTTGATGCTCTGTGACTTATTATATAATAACTTTTGGAGCCGTGGTCTCGCCAGCAGAGCGAAATTACCAAATAACTCATGATACCAAATAACTTTAGAGTACCAAATGTAGTATGAGTCTGTACGGTATGCGAGCGCAGCATATTTTAAGGGCTTGCCCAAGCCCGGTGCATTGCAATATGCGCAAACCAACCAAACTTCTATTAGCTAAGTAGAATACTTGAATAGGACACTAGATTGCAAGGTAGGAACAAAAGATATGGAACAAGAAAATAAGACTATTGGTGGCTTAAAAGGCATTTCCCATAAACACGCTTTAAAACAGGTCCGCAATAGATGGAACCCCATGAAATTTTAGATTAAGGTTCCAACATTATCAGTTGGAGGCTTATCCCATACGTTAACCTGAAGTTTCATATTGGACACGTCTGAAGACTTGTATACACCCTTTCGGTTCCATCCAAACTTATCACCGCGGCGGGTTGTAGCCTGGAATTGCCCGCTGAATGGAACTTCGAGATCGTATGTCTGGAAAACAGATCTTCCCTGGCAGAACTTGAGTGCCGGACACGTTAAAGAGAAGGTGGAGCCTTGGGTAATCGTCTCCGTATACGTCAAAGTCGTAGACTAATAGAGATAATATAGTTAGGATCTAGCTAGAGCATATTTCCGCCTAAATTACTTACAGCAGTAACGGTCAGCTGCCATTGGAGAGCCGCCGTGCCGGTGATCTCATTAATCAATGGGATCTGGAATTTGGCACTGAGGGTGACGGTGGCGCCGACCATATATGCAATCGTGAAGGTGAACGCATAGCTCTTTGCAACAGCCTAGAAAGAGTTAGCCGAGCTCCTCTGCAAATCAAACACATTTTATGGAACAAACCTTCGTATTGGTTAGCTGGAAAGTTTGGCTAATGTCCGAGTTTCTGTTATCGAGGATCTGAGTACCCAGAATCAAGCTATATAGGAATCATCAGTGAGAAGAATTATTGATGATGGGGTTTCATATAAATAAGATTCACTACCTTTTTCCACCATCATCGGGGATAGCTGATACACCGCCTTCGAACCCGGAATAGTCTGCAGACACCTAACTCAACTATCAGAACGACTGGCCAGTATTCCATCCACGAATATCTTTCTACATACCATATCGATAGATCTGAGTTCATCTAGAAACTCTACACCCAATGCAACAATGACAGATGCTACATCTTTTTCCTGATCCAGCTTTTTAAGGATTCCATGGAAACGAACGGGATAGCCCGAACCAACAAGCTTTTCAACAAACTCATCGCCGCCACTTTTGCTCGTAGCGTTATACTTATGCTGTTTATTTGTTCCCCATTGAAAACCAGTTATATATTTGTCTCCACTGAAGAAATGTTCTTTCCACATGATTCTACAGTCGGTGACGGTTTCTTCGTCGCCAAACTCGAATGAACCAGGTCGTTTTGCGTTTTTAGAGTTTTCAACCTATTATAAGATTGCGTTAGTTAAACCCAGCTGGCACCTGATAATCTCTGGATAACATACCGTTCCAATAACAGTCTCAGTACCATCGAGGTCCTTGAGGATGAGACCACGTAGAGCCTTATCTCCAACAAACGCCTCGATAGAAGAAAAAGGCCCGTCCACAGAGAACGTTTGGCCATCTGATTCGATGTCACCATATACCTCAGGAACCTCTGCAAAGGCACCCTGAGCATCTGAGCCATTGGCAGCCCGCTTTGAGATCGACTCGGACACGCCAGTGAGTTCCTTGATCTCTGCTTCGGTTATGGCGCCCATATTCACAACCTCTATCTTTGGATCGTGAAGCTTTGCAAGGAGTGAATCCGGAGCTTGCGATGGTGAGGTGCTTGGAGTAGACCGAACTATATTAGCCCTAGAAGGGAGGTTGGATCTAGGTAGAGCGAGTGATGGAGCTGCCATCAAGGCAGCGAGGGCAAAAGCAACTTTCCAAGCCATGTTGTTATAGTGTGCAAAAAATAATCAATGGGGTAGTTAAACAATCTCCCAATCTCGAAGGATAAATTTATTAAATGCTAACAAGTAAATGAATGTGGATTGAACTTAAATAAAAAATAATTAAAATAATTAAAAGAGTGTACTTGAAATCAGTATTGGGGCGTATCTATAACGAGGGGATGCTTGGTTAAAGGGCCAAGAAGACAGTTGACTCTACAAGCGTATAAGATGATATTATATAGATTTAGTTATATATCAAACCCCACCGTAGGTCGTGAGTATATGTTTCAGAGAGGCCGCGGAGGTCCAGGGCACTGCAGTGAAGATCCTGTAAAAGAGGCCTATAATCGGCGAGATATCCTTTAGATCACGATATTACTAGTTAGCTGACTGATATCCTGGAATAGAGAACTTCCTTTTCCAGAAGAGGCAAATAGGAGATATCTACCGTACCATCTGATTTTATCGATCCATAATTATAGAGTGGAGAACCACTCCGAGATCATAGTTGAAACAACTCGATGAGCCCTTCCCGAAGATTAAAACCAATGCTCGGATATTTAAATGAGTTTCCTGCAGTTTTATCTTGCCTTCTTAGTATATTTATCCGAACTTGCGGTCGGATATTCTCCGATGTTCGCTAACGTGTAAAGTATTCGCTGGGGAAGTCCAGACTTCGAATATTTTTTTCTCTTGGAGCCAGATGCATTTTCAATTAAATCTGTTTTAATTGTGCTATAGAGCGAAGAAACAGAATTTTTTAGTCTCTCTTGGGGACGCAAATTGATGAACCAGTGCGGATAGGTTGTTCTTGGACCTATAATCGGGTAGGTGCAAATATGATAGTCAATGCCAACCCACACAAAACTGTACTCCGTACTTTTTAGCTTTTCACCAGAAACACGAGAATTGAGACTGGCATTTAAAATGCTACGTTCCATCCTAGAGAGCCTTTTGTGGATTGTAGTGGCGCCGATTACGCGAGGACGGTTCAGATTTGCGAATACCGGGTTGGAGGCATATCGGCCAGCGAAAACCATGGAAAAACTACAACATGTAAACCTACCGTGGTAATATTGCGCGATGCTGGCACGCATATATTTGGCTCGCAAGGTGGTATTCTGAAGTCTCCCTTTCCAAATGTAGCAGATGTGGTAAGCATTGGCCTCGCCCGCCATGGTAATTTGGGAGCTGATATAAAAATGCCGATCCAGATCTTAAGCCTTTTGCGGCGAATTCGACGAGAAGCAGTGCCTCTCTCTAATTTCAAGGTGCGTTGCATAAAGTTCTATGCTGCTGCCTGAAACATGGCCTGGCTACCTATTATAAAGTTAAAAGCCTCGAACCACAAGATAAAAGATAAACCGAATTCTATAGAAAGTTGAGAAACAATTAGGAAGGTGCTCTTCTTGCCTCCTCCTTACTTTTAGCTTTGGACCCACTTCGATTCTCATAGCAAAGAAGTTAACATTCAATCAAGGTTGTGGTATTTTAATGACCCGACACTTGTTACGGCTGTGGTTGGTCACTGCGATTTGCTTAACTTCTGCGCCGCTGCCTTCCAATATTCATGTTGATGCTTGGTATAATTGTATTAAAACTTTATTATCCGATATATCTAAGTATATACAGCGCTCGAGAATAAGATTATCTCATCTACATCTATCAAACAGAAAAGTTGAAGAATATTAAATAATAATTACAAATCGCCTCCACCGCTACGCCATCTGGAAAGCGAGATTCACCTCAGTCATCCACTCCCTTTCCACAGGTACAGAATATTTTTCATCAAGGGGAACCACTCTAAGTTGAGCCGCGGAGGCGTTTCCCTCTAATTCGTCTTCTAGAGGCACTACGATATCGTTGCGCATTAACTTGACTGGCACTTGATTTTTCTCTTCTATTCTGTGTTTGTCCTTCATAGCATAGTATCGCCCCTGCTTCAATTTGCTCTTGGGAACCCAGGTCAAAGGCCCGCCTGCAAAATGTTGGACTTTTAGGGAAGACACCCCGTCTTCAAACCGTTCTACAAAAGATATCAAGTCAGCGAAATACAAATTATATGTTCAAAGCTACTATCTACTTACTGGCTAAGGGATCTGATTCGTCTACCCAGACAAGTGTACCCTCGATCAACTTCACATCGACAGAAGAAATAAGTCGGTAAGCTCGTATATTCTTACTTGTGGTGACGATACGGATTGAGGAACTTCTCTCAGCAAGAGCTCGCTCAGTATTGTTCAGAGGCTCATCTTCCTCTTCTTCCATATCGAAAACATCCACAGCGGGAATAGATATATTTGAGAGACTCGGAGGTTCTGATTTTGGAGATGGGTCACTAGGACCAGGGGTTTCCATCCCAGAACGGACACTTTGATAAGTGTTCATAAGGTCGTACGATTCTGGCGATTGCACGAGGTCCTTCTTGTCCGAAACAACCTCACGGGGTGCAACATGTGGGTCGTAAGGATTAGTCACGATTGAAGAGACATTTGGAGAAGGACGTGAGCCGCTTGCGGAGTGGGAGCGTATTTTTGGAAACGCTGGCTCTGGGAATAGAAACCCAACTCCGGTTTTATCCACAATATCTGGAGGAATAAGGACTTTGTCGAAATCTCTATCGGGTTTCAGTGAATCGAAAGACGCTGGCCTCCTGAGATATTTGGTCTCTCTTTCAGGAGGAGTTAAAAGGGGTGTTGTTTTGGCAGTTTGGGGAGGTTTGTAAGACTGGTTCTGGCCCAGTTGCGTATCTGGCTGCATATCCTCAGCGACCTCCGTTGGAGTATTTGCTTTCGAATTGCTGGTACTCAATTTTCTTCTGTATTTCTTAGGGATGGTTAGTTCCTCTGCGGTCCATTCACTAACTGGTGTAGGGGCCATAGCCTCGCCGGCAGCATCCTCCGAGGTATAGTCTTGCTGGACTCCTTCAATCGCGGCAGGAAGAGGGTTGGGGTCTTCCATGTTATAGAGTAGCTTTTCCTCCGTCTGGCTTAAGAGATCTAACAGCTCTTCGGCATCCAAAGGCCTTGTAAGATTTTGTTTTGGTAAAACGTCCTCCATGGCAGCCGTCTCAGTAACAATCTTCTTGTAGTGTTCTTGTGAAAAATGCCATTTCCGACTTTTGTCTGTCTGAGTAACTCTCCTCTGTAATATGGGTCGATCATCAAGATTTGTGGCTTCCGGCTTTGGTGCCTCCAGAATCGATTTTGGCTCCGTTACAAAACCAAAACGGCGGGCTGATTCCGTCAACCTGGCATAAAACATATTGTCCGCTGCAAGAGAAAACGATTAGTACAATCATTCAGAAGCGTTATCGGAATCTTGGTTCTCTTACTCGTAGTATCTTTAAATTGAATACGTCCAACCCCACCAGGATACTTCTTTACCCTCTCTACACTAGCTCCACCCGTCCGTCTATAGAACTCAGCTGACCCATCAAAAAGATCACCACGTGATAACTCTGCAAATCTCTTGAAGAAATCCGAGTGCACTGTCAAGAGAAAATCAGTAAGTCGTGGCAGATAATCGGTACTTGTGCTTAACTTACAAGTCTGCGAGAGGTAGCAACTTCCGTCTCTCGAACGACCCAGAATTCTACCCTTATCCTTCTTTTTATCCCATACTACAACGAGCTCCACCTGGCTCATAAAGACATCATTTGCAGCAGCCGCAATCTGGTCTGCAAAAAACTTTACCATTACATCTTCATTTCGCTTGGCATGTTGGATCTTCAGCGTGTGTAGCTCGTTGCTCATATCTTTCAGTCGGTGGATGAATTCATTCGCAGCTATCCCAGGATATATGTTAGTTATTGTGAAATTTCAGCCATACTATGCAGTACCTACCTTTAGAATTTTCAAACTTAAATTCAGCAACACCGGAAACCTTCTCTAAATCTGGTATTCTACTTGGAAAGGTAGCCTCTCCTCTTGTCATGGTCAAAGTAACAATGCAATCATCCTGACTACTATTGCTTTCTAGATTGACTTCGTCCACTGTATCATGCTCTAATTAGCCGTACGCAGGAGGCCAAAGAAGTCGGAGAGTACCCACAATGTAATTTAAGCAAAGTCACTTGGTTCTCATTTCCACCAGGCAAAAAGTGGACTAGCATTTCCACATACTCGGAGTATTTGAGCGCGTCTCGTTTCCAGGTTCCGCTAAATTCGATATCTTTGACACCTATCATCTTGTAATGGAGAAGATTGGTGTGGTTGATTTTTCGCTCAACGAATCGCTCTATAGTTCTGTTGGTATCGTTCCCAAGGGTGAATGTCACGCTTTTTAGATAAGCGGTAAAAGAGTCGTCTCTAAGTATACGGAGAATGGTTAGGTTGTAATTTTCGACTATAGATGTAAAGACTGGATAATTCGCAGCGGTATAGTACTTACGCCATGGAGTTCAAAATCGCAACTTGATTCCCATCCACATCATCTTTCACTTCAAACGCAAAGTAGTTTCCTATTCCCTCTTTAACTATAGCTTTTGCTGTTTTAAGGGCAATTGGCTCAATAAAACTTCTTTCAAACTTCATCTCATCTAAACATTGGGATAGATTAGCGCTAGAAGAGTAGAGTTTAGCTCGATTTTGAGATTCAGACATACTCTGGATGTTCAAGTTCTTGATACCAAGCGTAGCAGGCTTTTTTCGATGAAGATCTCCGACGTTGTGCAATATCCATTGTACTTGCCCATGGTAATGGCAGCCAACAGTAGCATTGGTTACTATTTGCAGAAACAGTGAGTATGATTATCATCGTCTAAAAAGTTCTTATCACATCTCTTGGGCAGTAGATTAAGACATACGGTAGTATGACTCCAGCATTTGAGCATGTGGCTCGAAATCCTCGTCTTCGTGCTCGAAGGGTTCGCACAGGCAAGCAAAAAGACCCTCGTTGTATTCATTTTGTTCTTCGCCTGCCTTGATCCAATTCCCATGAAATCGTGCATTAGCACAAAGGGTTTTGAACTCGGCTACCCCATCTCTAACTCGAATCTCTAAGCAAAGTTCAAAAACTCTGAATTGGTAGGAACAGGTTAGCCGTGCGTATTACAATTTATTAATCTCAAGAAATGGAAGGTTCTTACATATCAGTTGCAGTGGCCCGCGATCCTCGCGGTGGCAGATCTTCCTCAGCAATAAACTGTCCTATTTCAACAGGTTCTGAATTTATCGGGGTTATCCTTCGGGAATTTTCCAAAAGTGTATCACTAGAGAATGATGTGGTGCGACCTTTGCGGGTTGGTGTGCGAGTAGGCAACTCTGCAATTGTTATGCTGGCAGCCGCATACTGTGTGACACTTCGGACGGGGGCAACGTTATAATTTGAGGTCGACTGATGATTAGAAAAATTGGGCATGGAGGAGTTTGTCGAATGGTAGAAGCCGGCAGACGCGGCATACGAGCTCGCCTGGTCATACGGATAAGGCATAGGAATGTGAGAATCATCAAGTGGATAGGGAAGCGAGCCTGATGATCCAGATACAGATGGTGGGCAAGGCTGGGCTGCTGGAGGCATGCGTTCAAGTTGCTCAATCTTCACTAGGAGATGAGATAGCTGTTGCTGGAGCGCTTGTTCCGGCATATCACGTTGTTGCCAGGCCATTATCGTCTCTAGCTTGTGGTTTAGTGATTGTATGTCTTGACGAACCGTTTGATCCAATGCGTGCACATCTTGGCGAACCATGTGTAGATCTGAGGACACATGCTGAATATTTGCATTTGCGGCAGATACTCCCAGATGGACACCATGTATCTCAGTCCGAGCCCCGTGTATCTCAGTCCGAGCTCCGTGCAGGTCCAGTCTGTGGCCCTCAGCGTACCTAGCAACATTTTGGACGTCCGTACGAACCTCATCTATAGTATGCCTGTATAAATACTGGTTAACGAACACCCCACTACCCATATTCTGCTCCGTAAATCATAGACATACGTATTAACAAGTGAGACGACAGCAGTGATGCTTTGAACATGAATGCTAATTTGGTCTCTGATCCCCTGGATATTCGAAGCCTCTGTAACCCACATTATCCTCTTCCAGTTGACTTTAATCTTCTGACGGGAGTTCGAGGCAAGCTTCTTAACGGTGATACCGGATCGGTCCTCTATGATTTGCACCCCCGCCAGAGGTGCATATTTTCTGGCGAATTCCTTAAGGTGATCCACTGTATTTTGGCAATTTGTAATCATGCGTGCGATAGATTGTGAAGCTTGGTGAGCAGAAGACGGGCCGTATCGAGACTTGGAAGTAATAGCACCGGTGTCGACTGAACTCTGCAGCAACTCGAGCATTTGCCCGAGCCCGTACAGTTCATTTTGGACTTCTCGAAATTCTACCGGGGCGGCTTTCCGACCAGAACCAAAGGCTTGCGCGATGCCATAGCACATGTTGGCCAGGGCGATAACATCGCCAATCTGAATTGGCATAGCCATCCTGTTGGCTCTTCAAGCAGAAGAGCTTGGTTTTTTGGTATTTGCCTTAGGTCGACCTCGAATTGAAGGGAGGGACTCCCATATTTCCCCGGCGCGAACCCCGGCTTGCCGGTGGTGTGCTATACACCGGATTTCTTTGCGGTGGGGTGCAGCGTGATCTCGTGGCCCAAGAATTGTGTGAAAGTGGGGTTGAGTGTTGTTTTTGCTGTGCTAAAATGGTAGCGAACGGACATGTTCTTCTTGCTGGTTTTCGAAGGAATCGAGTCCGGATATCCAGTGGTCTTGAAACATCAAAAAATGTATGAAGACCAGAGAAATTGGAGGTACTGAAGTAGGATTACGGCTATCTTTTAAATCGAGATCATGAACAGGTCATAGACAGTCGGGGGCGGGCTGACAAGGGCGGACCGCTGGGTAGGTTCTAGCTGCTTGAAGGCTAGCTCGAGTTCAGCCTCGGTTCTCTCCAGCCCCAAGACCCACTTTTCGCAGAGCCGCATGTTGGATTTAAAGGATCTCTTATTCCTCCCTCTTTTATCAACGATAGAGGGGCTTTCTCGAGAATGTCCTTTTTGGGGAGAAGAGCTCAGCTATTTGGAGGTCGAAAGGGCGCACCTTGATCTGGAATAGGCCCTGGAGCCGTCCTACTTGGCGTCGTCGCTTGACCATGTCACGCATGTCAGCTGCCCGGGTTGGACTGGTGAACCCCGCTATCCTGAAATCAGTGGACAGCACATCCCGAGAACGGAAGAGGAGTGGTTCACAAGGCCAACTCGATTCCTCTCATGAACTTATTTTTATAAACCATGGTGGCCCTCCTTGACCAAGGTTGATTTTCGACCTCAGCATACTGGTCCAAGGAACGGTTTTCGATAACATTTTTCTTGCGGTTTGCCTGGCGAGATCTGGAAGGCTTCTGCGGAAGGATCTCGACTTGCTAGAGCGGGGAAGTAGTATTCTCACTTCATTCTTTTACACGAACGCTGGCGTCCCGCTTGCTGGGGGTTTCCGAGCCTACTTGGAAAGACAGTAGATGAAGAAGGTCCTCACACCAGGCGGTCAATCCGCTTCACTTCCTCTCGGCTGGCACCGATGGTTCCTCGAGCTTTTCTTCGGTGAGCCGAAGGGAGTCTATACGAACTGGCCCGGTCCGGTACCGGATGCCTTCTCCCCCTTGAGCTTTCTCGGCCTCACCTTTGTAACATCTCAATCAAAAGATGAGAAACCAATCTGGCACCAGAACCTTCGTGTCCCAGGGGAAGATCAGAGTTGGACCGGCCCCTCCGTGGAAACTTCAGTTGAAGAAGAACTCATGGACGAGAAGCCCGCCGTTATCAAAGCAGATGAAGATAGCTCGCCTTCCCACAGTACTGAGAAAGAACAGCAGGAGAAGCCTAAACCTTCGCGACGACATTCCGTGGGTATTCAACCAGACGAAGTCATTGAACCGTCAGATACAAGAGCCCAACGACAAGAGGAACAAAGCAGACGTAATAGTGATAACGCACACTATTCGACGGTGAGATCAGATGGGTTCCAAGAACACCAGCGAGAGAAGTCCAAGAGGAGAGCGAGGCATTCCACCAACAGCATGCCAGGGCGGCATCCTCGCCAATATTTCATGGAGACTACAAGTACAGATGGATTGCCAGATTCCAGCGTCTTTGATACTCTCGACGACACAAAATCCGAGGTATCCTCTTCCAAAGCTGAGAAGCCACGATACAAGACTCGAAAACCTCGTCGCCGAAGTTCTCCAAGCTCAAACGTTTCCTCTCAGTCGCTACATTCACAAACAGAAAGTTTACCAAGAGCGCCATCCCCCCCACCATCGGTCGAAAATGCTCCTGATGTTCCAATTACTCCTTCACCACGCAAGGCAAGGCGAAGGGCCAGTGCTCAGACAAGTCCCTCATCTTCAACTAGATTTCGAGACCTTTCTCCAATAATTGACTACCATCCGAGAGGAGACTCCTCCACGTCGTACATGGATACACCTGACTCATCAGAGGTATCGTGGTCCGGTTATGCATCACCTCCTCTCCCGCCTACGCCTCGATCTCCATCCAGTTCTGTTTCGTATTCTTCAAGGAATAGCTACTCAACGACATCCACATCGGCAGCAGAAGATATAATTGAAAATATCAACGGCGAATTCACAGTTAAACTGATACGTTCTGTTTCCGAGACTACCGAGGGCCGCTACTATAAAGTGCGATGGGCTAACACTTGGGAGACCAAGTCATCAATGCGATCGTCGACAGAGTCCGGAAAGTACAAGGTGAGAGAAGTCTTAGAGTCGAGATACGTAAACGGGAAAGGCCTCTATCATGTTAGGTGGAAAGACACTTGGGAATCAGAGAAGGTTATTGGAGATATTGAGGCAGTACGAGTTTTCTGGAAAGAGTCGGCAGCAGGACGCCAAGAAAGTAGCCGTAGAAAGTCTTCCGCTTAAATATCGATTCTGAAGCTGTCATTTATTATCTTTGAGCATATGTATTGTATATTAGCAGAATAAAGCATGGGTATCATTGCAAGATTTGCGCCTTGGACGGTCAGTCGTCATCCGAATCAGAACCATAGGCAACAAGACCGCCCAGGCCCGTAGTCGGTTTAGCAGCTGCCGCGACGGAAGTCTTATCTTCGGCAGTAGGTTTTGATGGCGGCGAAGCTTGCTTATCCGGACTTGGTGCTGAAATAGAAGTTGTGCTTTTTGGGATTTCAATTTTCGGAGCATCACTCTCTGTTGGCTTTGGGTTTTCTTTGGGAGATAACGTGCTATCTTTCTTCGAACCGTCACTCATCTTTCGTAGCTTCAGATTGGCAGCAAGTTGATTGTCTTTCTCCTTCTCTTTCTTTCGCTTTCTGCGAGCTGGTACAGCCCATGTGCTATTGCTCTCACCCGCAACAGTGAGATCCGTAGTCGTTGGATCGTGATCAACTTCATATTGCAATTTTCGAAAGTCATCCAGCTTGGTTTCAATCTCTTTCTTCCGAGCGTCTTCCTCTGCACGCTGTTCGCTGACTATGGTATCGAGAAATTCGATTTCGGATTCATCGAGGGTACGGAATTGGTTTTTGAACTTCAACTTCTCCTCGAAGGCCTCCTGCTTGCGTGCTGTGAAAGATTTTAGTGATTAGAACGATTGCCTAACGCAGTCGTCAACAAGGGGTTAAATTCCCGATGCACACGCACCTTTGTTGGCTTGGAGGACCTCGAAAAGCGATTTCCCATCGTCCTGACTGCCTATAAGACCAGAGTTCGCTGCTGCTCTCTCTTTCGCAGCTTTGACAGCGGCGTCGGCCGCGGACCATGCATCAATCCCACTTGGCTCGGGGACATCTTTAGAAACACCATCCGTATTCGATTCGCGAGGTTCAGTAGAACCTGTGGTGGGGTCTAGTTGCCCGGAGGATACGAAACCTGAGGACATGTTGATATAGAGTTGGGTCGAAGAAAGTCGATTGATGATAGTTTGGGACAGTAGTTGGCCAGGGCACGCGTCTTGGGATCAACACCACAACGCGAGATGACATCAACTGCAACACGACCAGCAATCTTCAGCGATTCAAGGTTGCAGGCTTCTCTGGTTCAGATTTCGTAGCTCGTTCTTCCCCTTTGATACATTGGTCCATTTTTATTACCAAATACCTAGGTAGGCATCGGATACCCAAACATACTTCGTTCTATACTTCCTTCGAGTCCTTCTACAGCGATATTTTAATTTTAATTTATTTTATATATTACGGCCCTGTATGCATCAACTTGATTTATAGATCTAAGTTCCTATCTCATGTTAAATATATATCCGGTTTAGAGCTAGATTTTCTCTGTGGATCTAGGCATCTACAGAGCCCGATTGCTTTTCCAAAACTACGATATTAATATTATCATCATTTATAGATACCCCTTGTCCGATACTGCATAATCTATGGGAGAATGTCACATACGGACGTTATAATTGTGGGTAGTTATGACTCAGCCACATTATATTCGCACAGTGAGTTCCAGCTAACATCAACCTAGGCAGGTGCCGCTGCAGCATTTACGATAGACTTGATAGTATATCCATTAGATACGGTCAAGACCCGTATCCAATCGTCGACCGAGTGGCCTGGAGGGAGGAGAGCGCTCTTCAAAGGCGCATACCAGGGCGTAGGTAGTATTATTTTGGCAACACTGCCTTCATGTAAGCAGACGAAATCCGCGAAATGATGCATACCAACTCAACTGATGGTACATTGCCTAGCTGCAACGTTCTTCCTCACCTACAACTTCCTAGTCAAAAACATTTCGGAAGCTATCCTTCCCGGTGGTAACGCTCAAAAGCCCCAAGCTCTCCAATCAGCTATACATTCCGTGTCTTCAGCAGTTGCAGAAATTGCGTCGTGTGCCATATTAACACCGGCAGAAGTCATAAAACAAAATGCTCAGGTAGTTTCTCCTACTTCACGGGCCACAACCTCATCATCGCTAGTGGCCTTACGGATGTTGCTCAAGCAGCCGAGGAGCTTGTTCCGGGGGTACGCAGCCCTGGTATCTAGGAACCTCCCGTTCACAGCTATGCAGTTCCCCATGTACGAGGAAATCAGGAGAAGGATATATGAATACCGTGGGATAGATCATCCGTCGTTATCTGAGATTGGAATTGCCACCGCGATTTCCGCCGGGTCAGCTGGCGCTGTTGCAGCAGCTGTAACGACCCCGCTTGACGTTATCAAGACTCGAATGATGTTGCTCAGAAAGGACGGCAAGCACAGCTCTTCAGGGATGGTCGAAACGGCCAAGTCGGTGATCAAAACCGAGGGAACAAGAGCAATATGGAGAGGCGGTCTACTTCGATCCATGTGGACAGCATTGGGTAGCGGGTTGTATCTAGGAACGTTTGAGAGCGCAAAGGTATACTTGTCACGGAGACGAGAAGCAAGAGAGCAAGGAATAAGCCCTTGATACGTATAATTTAGGTTTGGTTTTTTCAGCAAGCGACCGTTTGTTAGAGCCTCAAGGGTTATAAGCTTAAATCCCTAGAGTTAGCTCGGCCCGGTCGGTGATTAAATATTCCCGATAGATAAAGCCTTGAATCTTACACTATTTTGGGTTTAATGCGGATATCTTTTAGTAGCTTTTAATCTCAAGGTACAGGAGATCCCGGCCATGTTATTGTGTTGCACCATTTGACGACCATGACACCTTATATTTTCAAGCTCGATTTATTTGACAATTCGATAAACAAAAGAGTAATAACAAGTATGAGTGCTCTCTAAATAATATTTATTTAATATTATATATTTTATATAGCCTCAATGGAGTTTCATCACCCAATATGGGCCATTGTCTTCAATGGTCTGCCTTTGTATTGTCGACAACGAAGACGGCCCAGATTCATGCATAATATCTTCCGGCAGAATGTTTTCTTTATTTGCGAGGGTCCTTGCCTTCTTAGCCTTCTTCTGCTCTTCTTTCTCTGCCTATTCACGCTTTTTTCTATAGTATTTTGCAATAGCATTCTTATCCCATAATTGAGTTCTTCCCGCCTTGCTATATGCTAGTCCAATTCTTTTTAAATTTTGTTTCGTTTGTAATGCTCGCATGCCTGATTGAAGTTTTTTGTTATTCTCTTTGCTTAATGCCTATTTAACTATAAAAGTTTCTGTTGTATTCTAAAAATTTTCCCGTTTGAGCTGTGAATTCGGGGTAGTATGGATCAACTTTGAGGCCAAGGTTATTATATCCTTTATATACCTAAATATAGGTATTGTTAATAGGGCTAGTTTGCTAGAAGATAATATAGGATCTAATTTACATGGCAGAGATCTCCTGTACTCTTTGTTTATCAAATTGTCAAATAAATTGAGCTTGAAAATATAAGATGTCATGGTCGTCAAATGGTGCAACACAGTAACATGGCCGGGATCTCCTGTATCGGAATTATCAAAAGAGGCAGTGTTTTTGTGGTAGAACATGGATAAGTACGTAAGCTTTCGACGGGGTGAAACGATAACAGCGAATATATTCCTGTGCCCAAGAGGGCGCAGTCCAATGCTCCCAAAATCCTCAATGTTCAGGCGGGTCTTGGGCCGGGTTTCGCATGGTAGGCCATCGTTGTTTTTTATTTTTTTTATTGTTGTGTTCGTGTAAGGCGTCCGAATTCGGATGATTGCTGTCCCAGCCCACCAATCAGACCTCCAGTTTTCTCGGCAACCGTTAGAAACTGGACCCCCGGGTGAGCAAGATCCCGACCGCCGATGCTTGGGATAATCCGATGGAACCCAACGAGTGGGTATCTGGGCAAATTATACGAGCGAAAGCAGTATCGACCGCTGCACCCCCCTTAGAAGATTACTTTTCATTTCCGGATGTTAAAGCTTGGCTACCGCCTTTGGTTGAAACACATATACAGAGTATATATTATTACTAAGATCCTCGATATTCCAATTCTTCGAGATTAATTGTGCAATTGTGCAGCTGCCAGCTCCAACTCATTCTCTCCGTGGTATATTTTTATTCATTTGTATAGCTACAAAGTCCAGTTCAGAGGTCGCACAACCCCATCCAACAACAATGGAGACGACGACGATGATCCTTGAGGCTCGTCAGAGGAAGGGTGAGTAAGGTCTATCTTTTGCAAAATGCTAATCTTGAAATTTCGATTCCACTAACAGCATTCTATGATTAATGAAGTCGTCCTTTCATATTACCACTATGATCCGAGTCAAGTTTTAGCTATCATAGCTTTGGTTCTTTACGTAAGCTCAACCGCACTGCGTGTGTTTAATAGTTACCCGGCGGCATCCGCCAACTAATATTGTCCGACTGCAGGGCCTTACGACATTCGTCCATTTTTATCAGTATTTCCGCTATCGAGCATGGTACCTGACGGTGCTCCTGCTCGCTGGTATAATGCAAACATTTGGGTACCTGGCCCGTTTGTTCTCTGCAAGAGACGTTCGCAACAGGGGTCTTTACATTGGCCAGTTCGTCTTAGTGGTCCTCGCTCCGGTTTTAACAGCAGCAGCTTCGTACATCATATTGGGAAGGCTGCTCGAGCGAGTCCTTCCTGGTGGCGCCAAAGCTAAGGCTTTAGGGTTACCCGCTCGGTGGATTACTTGGATATTTGTTACGAGCGACATCATATCGTTCGCCATGCAGGGCTTGGGAGCTGGGTGAGTTGCTTGAAACTTTTTACCTATTAACTTTTTTTTACTTTTGGTTTTCTTATGGCTTTTTATCTTGGCTATTGCTAACCTTTACGATTGTGTCTCTCCAGAATTATATCTGCGAATGCTGATGGCAAAAACCCTGCCGCGCAAACACGGGGCTCCAACATCATCATGGCAGGTTTAGGTATCCAAATGGCGTTCTTCAGTTTCTTCATCGGCGCCGTTATCAGATTCGATGTGAAGACAAGAGATACAGACCCCAACGCCCGCTGGAGAGTCCTGGTCTACTCTTTGTACCTCAGCTGTACACTTATCCTGGTAAGTTGAAGCTTATATATACCTGCCCGAGTGTATGTCATAAGCTAGGATGACTAATGGTGTGTCGAATGTGTAGATTCGTTCCGCATACAGGACGGCCGAGTTCGCTCAAGGCTGGAACGGGTATCTGATGTCACACGAGGTGTACTTTTATGTCCTAGAAGCCCTGCCTATGCTTCCGTGTTTGATTATATTCAATATCTTCCACCCAGGAAAATATTTACCAGAACCCAAAAATCACGAAGAAGAAATCGCCCTCGAAGCCCAGGATGCGACCGAAGGTAGCCGGGACGGAATTGTGACGAGCTCGAACTATCAAGAACTCAAGTGATAAGAAATTATAGGGAGCACTTGAGAAGCGGAATATTACATGAAAGTGGTTTTCTTTTCTGTTTTTCATGTTCGGGAAAAGTCGTTCTGCCTTGTGGGGTTAGATTCTTTAAATTGCCTGCCTTGTTTCGTACATCGTTTTCCTTTCTTTATATATACTTGGATACTTAGATTTAGATGGCCGCCTGTTAAAATTTATTTTATTTTATCTGTATTGCGGTTGAATTACCTTGTTCTGTGGATAGAGCTTATTTAAGACGCAGAATAACGTTAACTACATAGTAAGTAGTTAACTATAACTGACACTGACAACATGTGTGATTCGCTTAGTTTATATGTACGTTGCCGCCCGTTGCATTGCTCTACCATGCAATATCTGCCGAAGAATAAGAACATGCTCGCTCAGCTTATGCAAATTAAGCTCCGAAGGAAAGAATGGTCTAAAGGAAGAAGGTTGAGAGGAAGGAAAGACCTTCCGATGGAACTGTGCTAAGAATAGCAAAAGATACGGCCTTGTACCATCTGTCTGAGTTTTGGAGGCTGGTTCGCCACACGTTATTACTTTTGTGGTGTAGATCGGAATGACCGCCACACCACGTATACGTAAGATAGATGGATGAGGACCAAAAACAGACTGCATGGGCTGATGATATTACCAACGGGAAACTCAACGAGATGAAGCGATCGAGTATCAATATTTGCGCGTCTGCATCGTCTGCATGCAGGAATCCTGCCTTGAAACACAAATCATAGCCATAGCTTCTTACCAATTCAAGCAGCTAAGTTTTTGCCCAGTCTTTGACTATCGGCTTGCGATTGGTGAAATTAAGAAATATTCGTTTACTTGCATATAACATAGACTTCGGTCAGCAAAAAAGAGACCGAATTAATTCACAAGGCGCTGAGATTAGTCTAGACTTCCTCTGCATTGCATGCAAATACCTCAGACTAGTATTTCTTCGATCGTACTTTGAACCCCGATCAAAATTGTGAGACGCGAAAAAAGTGAAGAAACAGAAACAACGCCGATACGACCAATGCAACGATAACGGCCACCGCAATGAGATGGAACAGAAAACGAGGCAACTCGTGTCAAGAATAGATGAAGGAGAAGTACCAAAGCGAATTTTCCGCGACAGGAACGTAATGATTTTCGCGGATAGATTTCTGAGGGGGCTTGGCGTTGGGTGGTGGCCTGTCCGTGGGGCTTAAGTGGATGACGCTCCAGGCTCCGGCACTTGCAGGAAAAGAACTACCTAAGCCGTTTTTGGTGGTAGATGATGTACACACTTACTTTGTAATAAGGATGTAGCACTGTAGGTACCTGAAAGTTTCCTCGTTATAATCGGACCAGGATGGACACGAATTCACGTATGCAAGATCCAAAAGAATGAGAAACAAAATATAAAAAAAGGAAAAAAAGGAAAAAAAGGAAAAAAAGGAAAAGAAAGGCAGCAGAAATGAGAGATCGCTGATCGGATGGCGGAGTAATATTTATAATTGTAGTAACAGTCGACACTAGACCCTCGTTCTCCGTAGCATAATAATAATAGCTATATAAATAAGCACCATCTTCGTCCTCTTCTCTCTCATCTTCGTTCCATCGCACATTTAATCCTACCCATCTAGTGCTCGCCAATCAGATATCAACATCTCTCGCACCATCCTCGAAATCCCCACAAACAAGTACTCTTATACACATACCAAAATGCAACTCAAGACTCTCCTCGTTGCCTCCTTGGCTACCCTTGGCAGTGCTGCCGTCGTCGAAGAGCGACAGTAAGTCTAGTATTCCGATGGATTCGACATCATTCCTGTCTTTGAACCTCGAGAAAACGAAACTAATACAACCTTTTTTTTGTCTTTCTTTTGTAGAATCCCATCCAATATCATCTCAGAGATTGCTTCGAATATCCCAAGCGCTATCTTGACAGCTCTTCCTTCCGATATCCAGCGAGTCTATTCTGAAGCCACCGCTTTACTTTTCCCCTTGGCTACTGCCATCCCTCCATCCCTCCTCTCCGAGATCGAGACTGTTCTCGCAACCCTACCAGCATCCGGCTACGAATCTTTCTTCTCGTCCATAGTCTCTCAACTCCCTTCGGATGTCCAATCTTCTTTCAGCCAATTCCAGGCTTCTCTCACCAGCGAAGTTGGTGGTCTCACTTCCATAACCGCTGCCCCAACCGGTACCACAAGCGGCCCAGCCGCTACTAATACCAGCGACATGACGGAGTCTATGACTGGCTCGCAAACAACTGGTTCGCAGTCAACTGGTTCGCGAACCGGCTCGGGGACAACCTCCGCTCCAACCACCTCGCAAACTCCAAATTCCGGTTCCAAGACCTATGTTGGTCTCAGCGTCTTGGGTGTTGCTGGTATCCTGGGTCTCGCCCTCGCCTTGTAAACGGATTATTGATGGAATTTCGTAGTCAAATCCTTTGAAAATATAACGATTGAAACAAAAAGCTTTTGATCAGGTGTTGATATAACCCTAAATTGGTGCTACGTCTATTAGCTAATTGCAAGGAGACAATAAAGTACGTAGGGTTAGGTTATATTTGGGTTTTACTGTACTTTTGTGTTTCGGCGTTTTCTTTGCTGTTGCTACATTGCTTTTCTCTTTCTTTATGGAGGCCTTGATGAAACAATAAATTAAAATCGGTTACCCCTTCTTCCTCTCCTGTGTTTCTGCAAACCCTATAAATTATTAATACAGATTCTGTCTTGAATTGAACGAGGTTCATCCGACTTGAATATACGAAATCATTTGCAAGATTAGTGCCGTAAATTATCGACCCATCTAAATTTCATATTATTTGTACAAGCCCTATGGTCTCGTGGCTGGATCGTCTGCATAAGATTTGTTTAACTGCTACAATATATAATCAGAGTGGAGAACCTGGTGGTTGTGTTGGCCATGTTGTATTTCCCATTTAGAGTCTTCAAGCTTAAACCAGGCGCCTCAATCGCGAATGGCGGTTGCTCCTCTTCGCTCGATCGCGAGAGAACTTTCGCTGAAGGGAGATAATATCATCACTATCATACCATCTGGATGGCACGCGGCGGCCGGGTTGCGCGATGCATGTAACGTTGACACCGCCCAATCTCGATAGCAAACATGGTTTCTTAATTTTGGAGCCGGGAGTTTTGCCCTAGCTAAGTAAAGTGTCTGATGGTTATTTTCCATTTGGCCTGAGTACCTGCCTAAGTAAGGCGCTAAGCTGGGGGAGCTGTCCGTGTAGCTCGACATTTGCACTGAACACCGGAAAGGGTCTTGGTATTATTGTCTACCTGGAACGTTTATATTAAAAACTGGGTTGCAACTTCGAGCGGTTCTCACTCGAATGCAGCACAGTCTCCTTAATTAATGTAATCCGGTCACTGCAGACAGACAGACTACTTTCTTTCTTGCAAGTATCATATAATCATTTGGGCCAACCACGCCGTCGTCATCGTCGCCGGATCCTCCTTTCCTCCTCCGTCTCATCGAATCTCGCCCTGAATCCCTCCCTGCCGTAACCTTAGCTTTGAGATATGGCATCCGGAAACGACGAAAGGTTGGCATCCCCGCCTCTGTCTCAGCGAATACCTATCGCACGACTCGAACTCTCCTCTAAGAACGGCACACCAGTAAACGATGAATTGGACGGTAAGCCTGAAGACCTTTCTTCGACTCCGTCTACATCCTTTTTGCCTGCTATATTTTCCCTTTCCCCTTCGTATTATCATATTATATAATAAACTTGCGGTCGTGGTCGACTCTTTAAGAGAAAACTAATTTAGCTAATTATATTGTCATATAATGTGTTGAATCCTGAAATAGCCTACTCTAAAGCCCTGCTCGTCGAGTTCTCATGGTCCGATCTGTCGCCCCCTCCCCAGCCAAACCGGGTGACGACTTATACCCTCGAGTGGGACGAGAAACCGATCGTGCTACCCATCCTCGAAGAGCAGCGTTGGGAGTGGGACGCACCCATCGAAGTGCCCCAAGAGATCACCTATGACGGCACAAAATTCAACAACCGCCCCACTCCGACGGATGACGAAGATACCACGATGCTGATCGCATTAATACCCGGCACCGTACCCCACATATCCAAAGTTTATCTGCGGCAGAAGCGGACGGCGATTACCCCACCGATTGCCGCGGGTGCGGAAGCAGAGGAAGAGCACACGGCGCCGTTGGAGATACCCGTCAAGACGTTACCGCAAACCTACCCGCTGTCCTCGGAGTTCCTGGGCGCGAATTATAGATACATCGCTGATTTGATATTATCTGATGTCGAGACGTCGGCGACGAAGACCATGACCAGCAAGCGTGGGATATTACACACCGTTTTCGCGGTCAGGCGGCTGGAAGATATAGACATGAAGATCAAAGCCGGAGGCAGCAGCAAACATTTGAAAGAAGAGAAGGCGTGGCTGGAGGAAGAATTCAACCTCACGCTGGAAAGAATCGCGCAGGCGAGACCGGCATTACCCGAGATGCTGACGGATGTCACGATCAAGTCTGCGGTGACGGATACGCCGACTTCACCGACGGCTACCGCGAAGGAGTGGACGTCGCAGGCGACGTTGGCTTCGACGAGTTTAGGGCATAGGTACGACGACCCGCCGGTGCCGTGGCCCACTTCACCGACTCCGAAGTACCCAGCCGGAGCTTATCAGCCCAATATCAAGGGGGCACCGCTGTTCGCTGGAGATGGCATCAAAGCGATTTCTCCTCCCATCCCACCTCCGTCGAGCGGGGTAGCTGCCGGACTGGGGTTAGTACATGGCTTCGAAGGACTGAGTATGAGGGACGAAGGACGGGTCACGAGTTCTGCGGCTGTAGGTGGCGGCGATGACGATGATGACGATGATTTGTTCCAGTTGCCCATTAGCCCGAGAGCGACTATTCAGTTTTAGCGGTCGTGTGTACCTTTGTTTGTTAACGTTACGCCTACCTCCTTTCTTAAGAGATGCGATTATGATGGCGAAGAGTCTTTTTTAAAATATGCGTGTGTGTGCGTGTGTGCGTGTATGTCTGTCGTGCATGGATACCAAACTTCTATTAACGAATTGATGAAAAACTAGCAAAGTATTTCATAATATAATAGTCTGTATCGGGCGGGCGCGCGGGGGAAAGAAAGAAAATAAAAATGGGTTGGTAGTTTTCCACACATAGACACGAGAGAAATTACTGGTTAGCGATGGATCATGGAAGGTGCCGGGTTTCTATATTTTATTATACTACAGCGCTATAATATATTGCATGGGTATCTTAAAAATGACGAATGATATTAAGGAAACATCTGAATGAAGTATGATGGTCGTGATAAGTGGACGTCGACATTAGACGATTTATGTAAACAAAGGAAAAGTCTTAGAAGTAAAGAGTGGAAAGGTTGAGGATAACAAATGAAAGGTTGAGTGTAGCGAGCGTCAGAAGCTGGGAGTCCCGCTTCAAGGGATATGTTTGTTTGTTGGACACCGAAGCCCGTATCGTACAGTTCATAATGTTTAGTAGCTCGAGTGAAATGGGCGTTTCTATAATGGTGATGTAATAAGGCAACCTCTATCGACAATAATTTCGAGCGTTGGGAGCTTCGTATGCGTGTATATATAGTCGTTTCTTCGTTTCTTCGTTCATCAGCCTATTTTATGGCTATTGTTGTATGATCCCCTTTAAAATAGGTGGACCGAAAACGTACTTCCAAAGCAGGCGGTATTTAAAACGAGTAAATAATCCTTGCTTGAGAACAAGGTTTAGTTTTGTGAGACCGCTTGATCCACACCGTGGTGAACTTCAGTCTGCGGTACCAAGATCATATATTGGTGTCCCGAGAAAGAAGGTTCCGTAAGTTGGCAATTGGTCTTTTTCGACATGTTCCTGGATATTTCGGCCGTTAGATGAGATGGAAAGATACTTGGTAATGGGCATAATCCAAAAAGACACGCTATACTTACGGTATAAAAGTATATGTTAAACGTCGAGCTGGTTCAGTAATAGTCGTAAACGTCGTCGTCCTCGTCGTCATCTGGGCGCACTGAGCAGGCGCAGAGAAGACAGGAGAAGATCAAACAGGCAAAGAAAGTTAGACCTTTTGCTCGTCCACTCGATTTCGAGCTCCATGAGCGGACGCTTTGGCGGCTGGAGGTTGGGCGGAAGGCTTTAGTCTCGTCCATAATGATGATTGGAAGGTTTGTAGTTGAGGATTTGAATACTACTGCACAATCTCACTGATGTGGGTATATAATTTATTATATTCAATGAGCGAGATGGTATTAGGGTCAAGAGGGGCGAAGGCAGAGTTTATATCTTGAACGAGTCTGCTAACGTGCCAGCTCTCTGTTCATAAGAAACAGAAAGTCAGGTTTTGACGTAGGATGCGGATTCCAGATGCAAGGCACAATCCAAGCTACCCCGCCCTATCGGCCATCGAGTCGGTATCGCATGAGAAGTACATGCACACGAGCCATGCATAGCCGCGATGGAAGGATGGAAGGAATGGAGTAACATAACAAAATGTGATATTAGACGGCCTCAATGTCGACAATTGTCAAGTCTTGGTAGCCTTGGTAGTGGTATGGTAGCTAACTAAACTAACTAGCAACAGATACAAAAGATTGTGTTGCATATCGTTGCGTTGGCGGTGGGCCTGCAACCAATAGCAGCCTCCCGATTTCGGCAGGGACAAATGATTGTTCGCCACGCAGAAAGGGTCTTTGTATGTCTCTCATTACACTGTACATTTGTACATTACTAAGGATGGCATAGTTCCGATCTAGCTGCTTCCTCCTCCACCCGCCAGGAAAACAGAAATGAAAAGAGCAGCCCAGCACTCCCAGTCGGATTCCACACGACAAGGACGAAGTCCAAGACGACGACGGCTGATACGCATACGTGGTGGCTCTGTCGTGGCCAGCTCGCCTCATTCGCCCTTGCTGCTGCTGCTGTTGCTCCTGCAGTAGCTTACCTTCCGACGGCAACCGTTGACTACCTTCTTTTTTATATTTTATTATTTTCGCATCGTCATATCGATCGATATCTTGCTTGCAAGAATGAGCGCCATCCTCAGCGCAGATGACCTAAACGACTTTATCAGTCCCGGTGTGGCCTGCATTAAACCGGTTGAGACCCTGCCCGCTGCATCGCACCCCGACAGCTCGGTATGACCTACCCTCAAGTGCCGCACTTGGCCTTGCTTTGCTACGTGGTCCACCACATTTCTTTCGCTCTTCTGATTGTAGGAATGTTTGAGGCTGACCCATTGCCCGCCACAACGATAGAACCCATACGAGGTAACAACCGAAGACCAAGTCGCTGCAACAGAAGCGAAGCTTCAAGCAGCCCAAATATCCCTCACAGATTGTCTGGCTTGTTCAGGTTGCGTCACATCTGCTGAAGCTGTACTCGTGTCGTTACAATCTCATCAGGAAGTTCTGAGCGTTCTAGATTCTGAATCTAACTTGACAAACTCGGCCACTTCAACAACTAATGGCGTCTTGCAGCATACTGATGCAGATGTCATCACTTCAGACGAGACGCACAATGCCGCAGCTCGGGAGAAACGGAAACGGGTATTTGTCGCTTCAATTTCCCCGCAAACTAGGGCTTCATTGGCTGCTGCGATGCGAAGGCCCACCAAGGAAATCGGCCACATGATCGACAGGCTACTACTGGAGTCTATTTCGGCTAGTGGGAAAAGAGGATTCGATTATGTCCTCGATACAGCTCCCTTCCTGTCCGTTTGTCTACACCTTGCTGCTAGAGAGACAGAGGCTTCGTTGGCAGCTGGAACTGGGGACTCGATTCCAAAGTTGCCAATTCTCACATCAGAATGCCCTGGATTTGTCTGTTATCTGGAAAAGACGCATCCAACCATGCTTCAACATCTGTCCCGACTGAAATCCCCGCAAGCTCTGCTCGGAACGCTCCTCAAATCACTTCTGCCGAAGTATCTTGGCGATCATGTCGATGTATATCATGTCGCCGTTATGCCATGCTTTGACAAGAAGCTGGAAGCAAGCCGAGCTGAACTTACTGACGCTGCTTGGAAAGATGGAGAAGACATTACGCCTACGAGAGACGTCGACTGTGTGATTACAACACGAGAGTTACTCCAACTGGCCGCTTCCCGTGATGTCGACTTCGGCTCGTTGTCTTCGGAACCTTTGCACAAGAAAGAGCTTCCTCCTATCCCCTGCCTCCAAAATCTCCTTCGGAGCACCCAGAATCCTGAACTAGGAGGAAGTTTAGGACTGCGGAATGGTACTTCGGGTGGCTATCTAATTAGTGTAATCCAATCAATGCAGTTGAAACACCCAGGTAGCACAATCGTCCAAAAGCGAGGGAGGAACTCCGACGTTGTCGAGTTTATACTCCTTGCACCGGACGGTGAGAGCGAAATCTTGAAGATGGCACGGTATTATGGTTTCCGAAATATCCAAAACCTCGTTCGGAAACTTAAACCGGCCAAGCTGAAAATGCTCCCTGGTGCTGCCAGAAAGATTGTTTCAAAAAGTACCCGCACTCCGGTATCTAGATCAGGCGCGTCTTCTAGCAGCGAATACTGCTATGCAGAAGTTATGGCCTGCCCTGGTGGATGCACGAATGGCGGTGGACAGCTGAAACCAGACGATCCGTTGGTTCTTGAATCTGTAGCGCAAGAGACTGCTAATGCTGCTGCAGCGGTCCGATCTGAATCAAAAGCGTGGCTCGCCAAAGTCGATGAGGCTTATTTTTCTGCTGATGAAGGGCCAGTCGAAACTGGGGAGAGAACTGTTTTAGTGAACGACCAAGGGTCATTACTAGCAGAAGTCGAAAACCTTTTACATGCTTGGGCGACAGAGACGAATGTATCTCTGAATAAACTTGCGTATACGACCTACCGGGCTGTAGAGAGCGATGTAGGCAAACCAGTTGGAGAGATGAGCACTCTTCAGGCAGCAGAGTTGGCGCAGAAGGTTGGCGGAGGGTGGTGAAATTCAACATAAAATAATAGCATATCTTGTGGCGTTCGTGTAGTCAATCTTCGGTGTATTTCTAGAGATAGACGGTCATATTCAAGCAATCTTGGAGAAATGAAATAAAGGATTGATTTACCATACCGGCTTTACGCCCCTTTAATATAGCTTTCCTAATATAATAACCTCATCAAAGAGTTACTTGGTGAATAGTGGCTAAATCTTGATCTTTCTTTCAAGAATAAGGACGTGCCGCAGCGCATGGTAGGAGTGTGGCGTGTAAAGTGCCAACTGAAAATGGCAACTTTTTCTGGGCAACCGGCAGCCTCCCACAAACCACCATCGCCATTTCCATTTCACCATTAACGTTTGTGCCCACCCATCTACTCACCGCGGACGGCAGCTCCGGTACCGTCGTCTAACTGTCTATTCCTTCGCCATCGTCTCGAAGATTAGATAATTTACGAATCGGATATTCCCTTCTCCGGCCTTCGTTCTCCTCGCTTCGACGAAAGAATGGCGCCCCAGTTCCGAGCTACCGACATCCGAGTTGACTGCTGTTCCGTTGTTTCTTCCTGATAGCCCCTCCGCACCGCGTCTTGCTTAAAAAAACCGATTCATCCGCTCGTTCACGCCGACATTGTTGCTGTACGAAGCACTTACACTAAGCGGGAAAGCTCAGGGTTGTCATTTCCTGCTCTAGAAGAGCTTACAGCAGCAGGATCACCCAAGACTTCCGGCACTGATCCTGGAACCCAAATTGCCTACCAGCAAAACGATAGCTACCATCGCCCCTTCAATCGTACTGTACCGCACCTGGAAACATACGATTCATCCGTATTTCTTTCAAAACACATTTTCCAATAGGCCAGACCGTCAAACAAAGGACCTAGATTGATAAATACTCGGCTACTGTTTTAGCTTCATCCTATTCGACAACAGGATCCTAAGTATCGAATTTATCGAAATGGCGACAAACGGTACTAATTCTACGGCTAACCGTGTTCCCGACGCCTGGGATGATGATGACTGGGATGCGCAGGTAGGCTACACCCCGTGGATTCGTTAGCACCGACATTCGCTAAACTATATTCTCCAAATCCTTAGAAACAAACCGCGAATGAGGTCGCTGAGAACCCCGACGATTCCAAAAAGCCGCCCCAACCATCATCCGGAAAACTTCCCGTTATCCTTGCAAAGAAGCCTCCAGCAAACCCAAGTTCGGGCTCCGCTGATGATATCACTACGCACATGCAAAACATGCAAATATGGAATGCTGCAAACGAGGGTAATTCCTTTGAGGTTGTTGCGGCTGCTGTGCAGCCAGCAAAGACATTATATCGACCGGAACTCAAGATTTTGAAGCGAGCTACAGCTACAAACTCCCCCGAACGTGACCCGAATAAGACAGGGAGCGGGACCCCAAAAAGCGACGCAGGCTCTGACATAGAGGTCAGGAAAGAAACGCCACAGGAAAAGATGGAGCGGGAGCGAAAAGAAAAGGAGGAGCGATATGCGAAGGCCCGAGAGAGGCTGTTTGGTCCAGACAGCTCAACACCTGCAGGTGGAGATTCGATGGAGAAGAACCCATCATCTAATGGGAAGAATAGTGGTACTGCTACTCCAAACGGCGGAGGGAAACCTTCTACTCAACCAAACAAGAACACACCTTCGCGAAAAACATCTCCTTCTTCAAGACAGCGCAGAAGGGAGCGGATTGATGATGATTTCGTTCCTAGGAGTGCCATGGTCGCTGGGACCGTTGAAAGCTATCACCTGGACCAGCAGCTTCAGGCTGAAGCGCAGATGAGGGAGATGCAATCTCAAACACACTACCCGCAGAACATTCCTCAACCTCAGTACATGGGCGGTTATCCGACACAATTTACAACGAGTCCTCCTCCTCCGATGCCTGGAAACTTTGGCTATAATAACCAATCTACCTTTCCACCGCAACCTCAATCACAACCATATAACAATGGCCAAAACATGAATTTCGCTCAGAGACAACCGCCTAACACCGGAAACTCTCCATGGAACACTTCATATACGCCGCCGGCGATGCAACCCCAGCCCCAACCGCACCAGTTCAACCAATTTCAAAGTCAAAACCAACAGGCCGTGCCCTACCAGCCTCACCAGCAACAGGCATCTTCACAAAACTTCCAGACTCCGTACGGACCACCTTTCCATCCACAGGCCGGTCCTGGGAACATACAGAATCAGGGTCTGCCACAACAGCAACAGCCCCAAGGTATATACGATCCAAATTATAGTCAAAAACCGCAGGGTCATCTACAGTTTTACAACCAAAACCCTCAGAACGGACCAACTGTGCAATTTCCGGTGCGAGACCCTAAACCTCCAGATGGCACCGGTCGAGGTGGATTCGGGTTTATGGCACGTGGTGGACCCGGCGTGGGATCGAATATGTTGACACATTCAGCACCCCCGCAAGGTAGAGGGTTCCATAACCCAATGTTTTCTGCCAACAATGGTCAGCAGAACGCGCAGGGCGGACAAGGCGCTGGGTTCAATAGCCCTGCAGCCGCTGCTCCATGGGGAGTTACGAATCCTATAGGCACTCAGCGACCAGGGCCGATTTGGAGCAATATGCCCAACGGTAACACTATGAATCGGGAACAGAATTACCCAGGACAGCAGCCACTCATAGGCTCGTCATATTCCGGACTCGGACATAATAACGTTTGGGGTAACCCTGGAACGTGGAACACTCCTGGAGGACAAAACGCGGGTAGAGGAAAACGGTAGTCCCGTTTCTCGCCTACCGAGCGATTTGTCGTGCCAAATGGATTTTGAAGGCGCGAAATGGAGTTGACAGGGTCGCGGGTCTGGGGTTTAAAATTGTCATTTAAGTGTTCCCTTTCGTACCTTATGGCTATCGAAAGTTTTGGTGTTTGCTTTGAATCCGAGCCTTTTGGGGTCGCTCTCATGCCTGTATCTAATGGCCGTAGTTTCTACAACATGATTACTGTGGTACTTATTTAGTAGTCCGTTCTTGTCCTTTATCTCTTCCTTCTGCTTGTTTGCTCTCTGTTACATGAAATACAAGATGCCCTTAAAAGCTCATGCCCATATAGACTTGAATTCTCAGGCGCCCTTTCCTCACTAAGCCGTATCTGAGACCGTTTATCGTGTAAAAAAGCGATTCAAATGTGTTGAAGGTATATTTTTTGGAGTCACCACACACGCCTAACTACCCATCATCACCAAACCTTTCTCATCTTTCTATACTTGGCGCTCACCACCGTGTATACAACCACCACCTTCTTCCTCGATTACAAACAACTCCTAAGTTTCAGCACATATTCCTCGCAACAATGTCGTTGGCGGACGAGCTTCTCGCTGACTTCGACGACCAGTCCGATGGTGAAGATGAGAAGGAGGTTGATTCGCTGAACACGACATTAGATCTGTACTCCGACAAACAACATGGCAACTCTAGCACGAGGGGTGAGATGGACATTGACGGAGACGACGATGAAGATGATGACGAGGATGAAGATATGGGAGATGCAGGAGGAGGGGGGGGAGGGGTAGACAATGACGGCGAGGACGAGACGCAAACGAAAGCGCGGATAGAGAAGATGCAACTAGGCAAGGTAGATGATGTCCGGAGCATCGCGAAACTGATGAGAGTTCTTGAGCCGGTCCTAGAGGTAAGCCTATGCCACTACCTATTTCATACTTAAACTAACGCTGGAATGCTAACTAATGAGTTCGTGAGAGATAGAAAATCGCGTACTACCAGGCACAGCCAATGCCGACTTCCATCATCGGGTCCGTCGAACAAAACCCAGAATACCACTTAATAGTCGAATCGAACAAACATTCCGTTGAAATCGACTCGGAGATAATCCTCGTTCATAAATTCATCCGCGATCACTATACACCTCGATACCCCGAACTCGAAAACCTGGTTACCAACCCACTCGACTATGCCAAAACAGTCGCCATCGTCAAGAATGACCTCCAACTGCAGCCCATGCAGTCCCAGCTGCGCACCGTGCTGGATAGTGCAACTGTTATGGTAGTTACCGTTGAAGCCACGACTTCAAAGGGAAGACCGTTATCGGAACGAGAACTCACAACGGTCCTCCGCGCCTGCGAAATGACCATTGCACTGGACAAGGCCAAACACACCATTATCAACTACGTCTCCTCGAGAATGACTTTATTCGCGCCAAATACATCGGCTATCGTAGGCTCCACAACAGCTGCACAGATGATCGGCTTTGCAGGAGGGCTTTCCGGACTTGCAAAAATGCCAGCCTGTAACATCTCTGCCCTCGGTTCAAAACGCAGGACGGCCGTTACGCTTGCTTCAAACGTTGGTATACGGCAACAAGGCTTCCTCTACCATTCACCTATTATTCGACAGATCCCAAATGATCTGAAGATTAAAGCGATGCGCGTAGTCTCTAGCAAGATAATACTCGCTGTTAGAGTTGACTTTGCGCACGAGCATACTGATGGATCGATGGGAGAAACGCTAAAGCAGGATATCATCGAGCGCCTTGAGAAGCTTACGGAGCCGCCTCCGAACAAAGGTCCTAAAGCTTTGCCTGCACCTGATGATAAGCCTGCTCGGAAGCGTGGTGGTAGAAGAGTGAGGAAGGCGAAGGAAGCTACCGCAATGACGGAACTGCGCAAACAACAGAACAGAATGGTCTTTGGTGAAGCAGAGATGGAAGTCTCGTATGGTGATAACTCAAAGGGATTGGGCATGGTTGGCAGGCAAGACGGAGGAAAGATTCGAGCTACAAAAGTCGACCCGAGGACGCGAGCAAAACTCAGCAAGAGCAACCTTGGGTGGGGTACCCCAGCTGGTGGAAACCAATCTATTATCAACCCGTTCAAGAATACCCCTGGTGGTATGATGAGTTCATTTGGTGCTCGTAGCACTGCCGGAGTGAGCGGAACCGCCAGTAGTCTGGCATTCACGCCAGTACAAGGTATTGAGCTTGTTGATCCAAAGGTCAAGCAAGAATTAGAGAGAAAACGAAAGGCCGAATCGGACAAATGGTTCCAGAGTGGAACGTTCACACAAGTTGGAGATCAGTCGAAATTTGGAAACAAAAGGGTGGACACCGGAGAAGGCAAATCGTCGGGCTTAATGTTACCTCCGCCAGCTCCAAAAAAGAATATCTAGATCTCTGTAGACGGCGGGTTGCATGGTTTCGCTATAGGAAATTGAGGAAGCGTCGTGTCCTTGTTGAAGCTTTTAAGTTCATTCCTCCAAAAGGTCAGACCTATCCTTCCTAAAACTTCAAGTTCGAAAAGAACTGCAATGTTATCTGGCTGTTTTTGTTAACAAAGGATGGGAACAAGGGGGATAGCTTCGATGGGAAAAGTCGACCCTCTACTCCCCCTTGACGCTTATCTTGGGAGCGGTGTTATGGCGTTTTGTAGGGACCAATGTATATTAATCTGCAATACGATGAATTAATTCCCAACATGATATAACTCTAGTATTCTTGAACCGTGGCGGATATTGGTATTCTAGCACAACACTCTATTTGTAGACAAGCTTCAGTATAATTCTGAAAAATATTGATGCTTAGTACTTGGAAATCGTATTCAGCCAATAATTATTACGAAAGCTACCCTAACTTATACCAAGAACGCCTGCAGGCTCCTCTGGATTCTAAACTACCATCTCATGACAAATCAAGCAAATTCCCCCCACCCGGACTTCCCCTCGACGACGCACTAAGAGGACTCAAAGTATCACGGCTACTACTCGCCGACACGCCAGGTAGCTCTAACCTCCTAGTGCTCTCAAACATGAAGCTCTTCTCTTCATCATTGCCAGGACTTCTTAGTTCTACCAACTCTAAAGCTTCCCTGAGTGTCTTCCCACTGTTATCCAAAGCGGTAAGAAATCTAGCTAGCTCTTTGCAAAGATCCCAGTCTTCCTCTGCGACAGCTCTTGAGAAAAGCCTCACCATGTCCTGGGAGGACGACGATAATTTCTCCATCGTATGAAGAATTAAGAGATATCCACCAGCTGTCTTGAGCAATCCTCGAGATAGAGACTCTTCGAAGAGCACCTGTGGCGAACCTACGACGGAGAACAGATGTGACCAAGATGCAACTTCTGTTTTCCTTGTACATTGCACGATGACATTCAAGTATTCGGGGAAGTTGGAAAGAAATCGGACGACCAAGGGCAAAACAGCGACTATGCCAAAGTTAGCGTCACTATAGGAATGCTAAGGAAGCAGGGCTCCTCACCTTCTTGCTCTGGTTGTGTATCTGCCTCGTCGTCTAACACATCGTGTAAGAGTACTTCAAGTGCGTGCTCAAAATATGATACTCCTTCATAGTGTTTCGCGAGACCGATTGCGGCCGCTTCATCCCGATTTTGAAGATGGTGGCGTAGTAGATAGTTGAAAAAAAGATGTGTCTGTCCAAACGATTTTGTTAGCTCGGTCAGTCAACCTTAATTAACCACACTCTACACTTACCCTAGATCCAAGCCGGAAGAAAGAAAAAGCAACATCTCGCCTTTCCACAATCTCTACCTCGATCCCACTAATAATACCTTTTGATAATAAGATCGAAAGCGGGTAGAAATCAACTGAGACCTTTACAGCTGGCGGCAGTTCCTTTGATTCTACCGAGCCAGCTAAGAGATCTTTAACATCCATCCAAACACGTAAGTCCTGGCCCTCGAAAACCCATAGTGAATCATTGAGGTCCTGTTGTGGAAATCCATTCAGCTCCTCAGCGGGTAATATATACTGCCTCTGAGCGGCAGGGAGGTCTCTCATGAGCATATAGTATTCCACGTTCTGGAAGAGCACTCTCATCTCGTATTTTAATTCCCCGCCATCTGTTGTAGAAGGTTGAAGCACAACTAACTTTCCGTCTACCAGGAATAAAACGGTCGCTAGCGCAACATCGCGGGAAGGATCACCTTCTCGAAGTTGCTCCTCTGGTAATATCCAACTGATAGATCTGACTCTTGCAGGAGCACGCACGATCCCATGGAATGTGATCTGCCCAACCAACCTCAGCAAAACAGTGTCTTTTGTCGTTGTAAATATGAAGTGGTAGAGCACATTATCATGCGTATATGCAAGAAGGCCATCATCTCCTGTCAATGTTATGAGAACCACTGGGCTGGGGAGCGTTTCTATGTGCAATATCAAGGTATTATCAAGCTGCAACTCCCTCGAATAAAGCCTTAGCTCATACATATCATCAGATTCAACAGCCGCAACAAGAATGTGATGATACCAACACATCCCGCCTCGGACAACGAAGTCGTTTTCCATGGAATCGTTCACAAATGTCTTCCATCGACCTGAATGTATAGAGTAATGCGCTAGTCCTCTACGACCAGCAATCGCTATATATCTACCATCAGGCGATATTGAGACTTGCCGAATTGGATAATTATCAGCCAAATATGCTGGGGGAATAGGGACATGGTGCCATAAAGTTTGCTCAGTGGATAAGGTCTGCAGGTCTGATTGATCGTAACCTCGATATACTAGCAACTTTGAAGGCGTCTGAAGCACCGTTCTCGCAATATTTTGCTACATGTATATAGTCAGTGGTGTTACCTTCTTGGGGGCTTATCTAGGCTTACCGCATTGAACATCCCAGTAACCGAACTGCGAGCCAGCTCCATGATGAAGATATTCTCACTTTTTCGTATCGATTCGTCAGATAACCTTTTCCCGCTAACCAGAGCAATCTCCACCCCGCCAGGGAGCCAAGTTCCATCTACTAAACCATCGAGATATGCGTCATTGAACCGTTCTTTTTCGACGTTATCTGCAGAATATGTGCTTCCGATCAACTTTCCGTATGTCGTCCAAAGCGCCCATCCACTTTCAAACCCGGCGAATAATGCATAGCCGTCGGGAGACCATGCAAGAAATGTCAACTTTCCGGATGACCACTTTGAGGCTGGAGGTGTGATTGTGTGCGAAAGAGGAATATTTCCAACATAGTCTCGAGCATTATAAACAAATATCTGGCCCCTAAACACGGTTAGCAAACATTCCCGCTTTGTCATAAACTTGGAGTAGCATACCCGACGGTTCCTACGACTATAAGTGAAAACCTTGCATTGATTGAAGCCTTGGTTGCCATTGAGTCCTCGGATTGTGGATGGTGGAAGCAATATCCCTTAAATAGTCGACCTGTTGTCTCCGCTTCCTGAATAGCCGTTAGTCCTGCCCATATTACAGAGAGCTAGAATATAGAAATATAACGGGGTGGGTTTAGTCTCACAGAGTATGGCAGCCTCTGGACAGCATACGCTCTTCCATCGCTGGTCACCCAAGTGCTCAAATTCATAGGACGGTCATGAACCATTTCAGCAACCGTGACTTTCTTCCCTTGTATCCAATTCATTCGACTGAGAAGTTCGGTGCTTGTCTGCTGGCCGGAGTTTGAATCAGGCGTCCACCGGATGCATTGAATAGCCGGAGGTCGCGATGTGGCTACTATTAATTCATCGTCCCATGCTAGCGCTCTTGTATTCATGTCAGTGCCTAAAACTGGGGATTGTTATGTTTGAGAATTCAGGGAAATCTACCTGCTAATACCAGCATCAATCTTAATTACCATACGGAATCGGATTAGATATTCCTTAACACCACCTCCACCATCGGTCATGCCGTTCAAAAGACTGGAGTAGTTTCCCATAGAGTTTTGGGTGTGGCTCTTATTCGGAAACGTCTGTCTGTAAACCTTGCTCATAGGGTCGCATTGTAATGTGTACGTGATCAGATAACCTTCCGCAGTTTGAACTGCGAAAACCTGGGAGTCCGGTCGAATCATGACATCGACGTTTTGCCCGTAAAGTTTAATGGAGGAAGCCGAGCGAAGGACCTGAGCGACAACGGCAGTAGGCTAGAGAGGACATGGGGGAACTTTGGTCAATCAACTTAGCTGATCGGTATACCATGAGGAAATCATGCAAGCCCAGATAGGAGACCAGACGCCTCTATGGGATAGAATTGGGTAGTTCCACAGCCAACTTACTCGTGTCTGCCAAACTACTAGCTCGGCGGCACTGACAGTCGCGAACAGAGCGCCATTGCGCGATACTTTGATAGCCAGAACGTCGCGATTAGGTAGATTGGCGGGGTCTGCATGTTTCTCCCCGTCCTCATCCTCATCCCCGGCCAAATATTTGTCGTATCTTTCGACGAGTACGGGTTCGTCGTCTGTTTCCTCAATGGAAGCTTCCTTTTCCGCGTTTATCGATTCGTCTTCGTGATCCAAAGCAGTGTTTTCGGGAACGGTTTCTAGAGGATTTGGCAGATCACCAACGTAGGGTTCTCCGATGTCGTCATCGAGGCCATTGTTGGAGGCGGACCGAGGGGTGCCGGTAGAAAAAGCGAGCGGTGATGATGGCACAGTATCTCGGGCAAAGTCGTCAAGGGCGTGCTGGGGTAGCTTTGAGGTGTACACCCGAGGGACATTGAGAGGCCAATACATCGTTGGGCGGGCAGAGTTTGCTTTTTCAGATTGTTTAGGTGTCTATAGGCGCGACATGCTTCGATCTGTCGGAGGTAAGTGAGTATCAATTGGGAGCTGGAGATTGAGGAAGCGGATGCAGATGGAGATTGATGAATCGAAGGCTGCTGAGGAACGCCCTTTGTGTGTTGCTGCTGTCGCGTTCTCCACACAGACCACATCTCCAAAAGCGCCAACGTCATTCCAAACCTCTTGCACCTGAGCATCCCTCCCTTCAACATCAACCTCATCGACGTCCTCCATCTCTTCTGGCAGATACGGAGATTCAGAACCGAACACTAAACAAGCTATCTAGCTCTGATCTCAGAGGGTTTCAAGCTTCATTACCATTTCCTTATTGTAATTTGTTCGCAATCCGAAGGCTTAAAGGATGGCGCACCAGAGACCAGCCTTCACGGCCGCCTCTCCTCCTCTCCTCCACCATCCGGTAAGTTCAAAACCACGAAGAATAACCGAACCGTGCTAACGAATTTGACTACGCCTACCAGGTCCCTCAGCATCCTATTCCTCACCATACAATGCGGTCACCACCTCCCCTCTCCCAAGCCCAGGCAGGCGCATCCGCCTATGCTCAATCACCATATCAACAACAGCAAGCTGGGCCTATGCATTCTCAGCCTAACATCCATCCCGCATACGGTGGCTTCTTAACCGATCCTGCTGCTCACCTGAGCCTCCAGATAGGAGCATCGGCAATGAGGAACACCCAGGAGATAATCGAACAGAACGTACGTAAAATTACGAGCCCAATAAGTTCATTGTTATCTCGTAAATAAGATTTGAAATAACTTGTCGCTGGGTAGACAGTAAATTGAGAATGATGCTGACACTACTCGTTTTGTTCCATAGATGAATCGCTATGTCAACTACACCGCCCTAAAACACTACTTTAATGTCTCGAATTCCTACGTCTTGAACAAGCTACGACTTGTCGTATTTCCTTGGCGACACCGACCATGGTCTCGAATTCCGAAAGGCGTGGGGCCAGGTCAACCTGAAGGACTATTTCTGCCGCCCAGGGACGATTTGAACAGTCCGGATATGTACATTCCCGTTATGGCTTTCGTTACCTATATCCTGCTGTACACTATGCTCGCCGGTATCCAAGGTCATTTCCACCCGGAGCTGCTGGGGAAACTTGCGTCTACCGCTTTCGCAATTGTGGTACTCGAGATAGTTGGCTTAAAATTCGGTTGCTACCTCTTAAACATAAATAACGAATCTCAGCTACTGGACCTGGTTGCGTACAGCGGGTATAAGTTTGTCGGAATCATTGCGACAATGCTAATACAGGAGATCTTCGTTGTCGGGTGGATCAAGTGGCTCGGATTTGCCTATTTTTTCAGCGCAAATGCTTTCTTTCTGGTGAGCCTACCCTCACTTTCCTGTTTATCACAGTCGCACCGAGATACTGATGCATTCTTAATTTAGTTGCGGAGCCTCAAGTACGTTCTCCTGCCTGAAAATACAGCAGATAACCCGAGAGGTGCAGTCCACGCAGTAGCCAGGGCGCAACGGAATCGGAGAACACAATTCTTGTTTGTCTATTCCTATGTTGTCCAGTTTCTCTTCATGTGGGTATTAAGCAGCAATAAATAAATCTTCAGCGGTAACTTCGTGGAGGCCTACTGCTGCACAACGCTCGTGCGAGGAAGAACGAATCTGTATCTTATCTTGGCCTATTATTTGACATAATTGCGGTTTTACCGGAGGTTCGTATGTATGTACATGATACTTTTAAAAATTTCCAGCGGATCAGCTAGTTTTTAGGTTAACAGGGAGTAAAGATGGGAAGACGGAAAATGTACATAGTTGAAAAAAATATATATTTACAATCATTCCAGGTCCACTACCAAAGGTTGCCCAGTTTCTATGAAAAGGGTGCGGATAAGAGTTGAGATTCCAACGTAACGCAGGAAAAGAGCTGAGTTGATAATGGCCGGTTGCGCTGCTTGGTATAGAGAGGTAAACAGGGAATGAACAATGCCGGGTGTGTAGTATCATAAAATCAACGTCAAAAGTGGACGCAAATGCAAAAAAATAGCCATCCAGGAACCCACCCGACAAAATCAGAAAGAGAAAAGAAAAACCGAGATATAGTTTACATGCAAAAGAATGCTTCTACTTCTTCTTCTTGTCTTTGTCTTTCGCAGAATCAAATTCTTCTAACAGAACCTCTTTAAAACTAGGGTTCTTTTTGTCCTTCCCTTCTTTATATTTGGGTTCTTGTGGCTCCGAGGTATTCAAAATTAACTGGTTCCTGACTTGTTGCTCCGAGATTTTGCTGTAGATGCTCATTGCGCTAGCAATCATGCCACCAACATCCCCCATCTGGCTGGGGATGACGATTGTATTGCTCTCCTTTGCTAATTTTCCGAAAGCGTCGACATACTTCTCAGCAACGGACAGACTAACCGCGTCCTGTGCACTCACAGCACCAGCTTCAATAGAGGCTGCAACTTTCTCAATACCAAGGGCTGTAGCCTCTGCTCGTAGTCTGATAGCTTCTGCTTCACCAGCTGCTCTGTTGATTTGCTCGGCCTTCATAGCTTCGGAAGCAAGGATAACACTTTGCTTTTTTCCCTCGGCGATATTGATTGCGGCTTGCCTCTGACCTTCAGACTCTAGAATTTCTGCTCTCTTAGATCGCTCCGCAGACACCTGTCTGTGCATGGCGTGTAGTACAGCTTCCGGGGCATGGATATCCCTAATTTCGTACCTCAGCACTTTAACACCCCAGTCTTGCGAAGCTTCGTTGATGGCCATCGTAATGTTGGTATTAAGGTTTGCACGTTCCTTTAGAACGTGATCTAGAGTCAATTGACCGATCTCAGAACGCATAGTCGTTTGAGCTAGCTGAGAAATAGCGTACTCCGCGTCTTCCACTCCGTAAGAGGCTTTGTAAGCATCGAATATACGGATGTAGAGGACGCCGTCGAGTTCAAGGGTCACGTTATCCGCGGTCTACAACGAAAGTGCTCTTAGCTTAAACACTCCGAACACTAGGAGATATATTAGGAGGAACGGTGACTAACAATGGCCGATTGCGACGGAATGCCAATAGCGACTTCTTTGAGAGTTTTGACGTATCTGATTTTGTCGATGACGGGTATTAATATGGCAAGACCTGGCTCCAAGATCCTATTGTTTGGTTAGCACATCCTAGAGATGATAGAGAAATGTTACGGTTACGCACCTATGGAATTTTCCCATCCGCTCGACCACCCATGCTGTCTGCTGGGGCACGAAGCTGTGTCATGAGAATTAGTTCAAGCTCCGTCACAATGCGTACTAAAGTGGAGTAAACGAACCGAATGATGGTGTTTGCTGGTAGGCCTGGGGCGGTGAAATAAGACGGAGAGGAGCCGAATCCGACCTGGTGAGGGGCATACGACGATGCTTTCCGCGATGACGTTAAACTCGAAGGTAATCTCAGCGCGGGACTGGAGTTCTCGGGTCTCGTGGGGAAGGTCGCGAGGTGTCTAGCTATCGATATCGAAGCTGCTCGAGTGCCAGCGGCAAGAAGAGCTCGAGACGGGCTTGAACGGCAGGCAAGTGCCCGGTGAATAGGGCGGACGATCGAGAACATGTTGGCGGGAGTGTGTAGTTTGGGAGAAGTATACTTCGTGGTGGCGGGTGAGCTGTTAAGAATACTTTTTATATTGAATGCAATGACGCGCAGCATCTCAGCAGGCAACACAAATAGGCCGCTGAAACCGAAAATCTGCACGCCAGGCGCTCCTGACCGCAGTTGTCGTAGCTATTGCTATCTTACAGCATGCGGATACTAAATTCAAATTACTTGTTCATGCAAATGTTCAGACGCTGGATCATTCTGAATCCCTCGTATGCTAACTAGGTTCAGGATCATATGCAAAATGCAGGATTCTAATATATGTAACAACAGGTTGACGACATTTAAGAGCAAGTACTCCCATATAACGCCGGGGTATAGTAGTATATTCGTATGAAAAGCCGGCCACATGCTATCGAGGGTTTCTAAAACCAGATCTTGAGGAGTTCCTCACTAACGGAGCTATCGATGGTAATATCAAAGTTAGAATTTAGTTTATGCCAAGGTTATTTCTGAAAAAGCATACCTAGGAGTAAGGACGCCAGCCTCAGTGATAATAGCTGTTAAGAGCGTCGGTGGCGTAAAGTCAACAAAACGATCGTTACCAATTCGCTCTGCTTCTTCAATATTATCCTTTTTTGCAGGTTTTTGGTCACTAGTATCTTCCGTTGAAAAGTTGACAACAGTCTGTGTGATAGGTAAATCGAACGCTACCAAAATGGAACGAAAAACATCAGCTCTCATCTAAGACGCTACCGAGATATCATATCTATCTTACCGTTGATTGGATACAGGCGGACAAATTTGTGGGTCTCGCAAACCGCGTATATGCTCTTTCCTGCAGCTTTGGCGAGAGTAGCCATCTGGAGGGTTCCAAGGACTACCAAAGTAGATAGTTAATACCATTTTCGTTCCCCGAGGGTTTCCAGATAACCGAACCATTAATAATGCCACCATTTTCAACCACGCCCTCGGCTCCGATCAACACTATGTCTACCGTGCTGATGGCGTACCCAACAGCCCCCTCCGGAATAATGGCGACTGGGACACCCTTAGCTCTCAGAAGCGAAGCAAGTCGCTTCCCGCCGGCGCCTTCTGTAACTATTACTTGAAATCGGATGTGTTTCTTGAGAGCATCCATCATCATCCCAAGAACCACTCGACTGAACGAAATCGTAAGGACAGTACAGCCATCAGTAATGAAGCTAGACCCTAGCTTAGCAATTTTCGTGCGAGAATCCTTAGCTCTCAGATCGAAAAGCTTATAACTTTGCTTTAGGTGGGTTACGAGTCGTGGCAGAGATTGCGAGTGGCGAAGGAATCGAACGATGAAACGAAGGAAGAGGTCGCAGCCGGCAGAGAGAGAGATTGGGTTCCGGATGGAATCTTTAAGGGCATTGATACCCTTGTTCAGGACGTCGAGAAACTCAGCGGTAGTCTGCGCATTGATCCGTTCAACGAGGTCAACGAGCGACTTTATCGCGGCGACGGGCATTGCTATTCCACGCAAGAAGGAGTTTGTAAGCAGCTGTGTTATCAATTTCGGAGCAGAAGCGCTAATGGAATGAAGACCATACTGAGATCTGGGTCATTGCGTAGGTATGTGAGGTATACAGATCGGATGCTGCAATCACTCGTTAGGAAGATTCGTATGCTAAGAACTATGCGAAGAAACTAACTCGAATTCACCGGTGTTCAATTGAACCGTACCGGGCTTATTCGAGGGTGTACTAAGTGTAGCTGATTCTTCATCGAATGAGACAGCTACGTGAAGCTTCGGCGCTTCTAAGAAAGAAGAGAAATGAGCTATAGTTAGCATGGAGGACAAATTGTTATATGAGGGATCGGAGTAACTCACCTGCAGGGAGAACAGCCGCCATGGCAACTAGTTTTAAATCCTCCCCCTCCTCGGGTTCGTGTAGTGGCTAGGTAGTAGGACTATATAGAGAAATGGGTTTGAATGTATATTAGAATTGTGGTTGGAGAGATAGAAGAGGAAGAGGAAGAGAAAGAAGATGGAGACGGAGGATGATGTTGGAAAGGATGAATATAAAAAATTGGTAGATGTATATCGAAATGAAATGGGTTGTTGTGTGGGCAAGTTGAGGCGGTCTTTCTTTGTCCCAAAACGGACTGCAACATTTTTGGAGTCATTTGTTTGCTTATCGATAAGGAAGGTCAATCTCACAATCAACACATCAACACATCAACACGTTACACTATACGACCACCTCATTTCAACAATTCCCCATCGAACAACTTACCGCTCAAACAGTACTTCAGGAAGATAACAAAGTAAACCGGCTAAAGTAGGCTAGGAAAAGTCTATCACGGTCCGATGAGACACCCTCCATCCCTTCATGCAGAGATATATAAAATAAGACTGTACAAAGCAGTGGCTGAATACTACTGTGCTACTGTGTTACTGTGCTGTGTGCTAGTTACCCCGCCACCAAAAAAACAAACCCCCGCTGACCAGCATACTGCATTGGATCCTGGAACCAACCAATCGCAAGAACAGTGCCAGCACTCGCATGCCGGGTTGGTTACATATTGTTGGATCTTTCGCAGCCATGCCATAAAGAAGCTCCCTGCTTAGGGGTCTAGCAATGTCTTTTGTATGTACGTAAGTAAGTATGGACTAGCTAGTTGGCCAGCTATAATAGCTTCCTTCAATCTATATACGTACTTATCTGCTGTGATCCTGACTACCAATCCTGTCATCTTAACTATCATGCTTCCGCCGCCGCCAGCATAACGCGAATGCGAAAACCCCTCAATGGCTGACGAAAAGATTGAAAATGTCGTCTTCCTCGGCAAGGTCCACGTTTATGCTGTCCCTCCTCTGACCGCAAACAAGGGCTACAAGGCTTCCGACTGGCGCATCGAGGACCCCAAATCCGTCATCTTCACAGCTAGGATCCGCGTCATCGAAACCTCCGACATTGACGGCGGGAATGTCAAAACGGATATCAAGCTGGAAGATCCCGAGACCGGCGAGTTGTTTGCCAATGGCCCATACGAGGTGCGCTACCATTCTCCCTTTGCTGATTGTTTTGTTCAAACAAAAGCTCTTTTTATTTTTATTTTATGTCTCTTGCTATATTTCTTTACCTCTTCGGGCGATTTTAATCTGACAAGAGAGATCCAAGGGTTCCTACTGTGTCATTCCGGTGACTGATTCATCTCGCTTCTTTGCGGTCCGTGTTGTCGATGGTCCCCGCCGTGCCTTTCTGGGAATCGGGTTCGAAGAACGATCCGATGCGTTTGATTTCAACGTCTGTCTGCAGGAGGTACGCCGACATGACGGGAAGGCCCCTGACGGAAGGATGATCGCTGGTCAACCAGAAAAATCTGCAGCGGCCGCCATAGTAAACGCACCACCTAAGGACTACTCTTTGAAAGACGGCGAAACGATTAGCATAACCATTGGGGTATGAAGTTCCCTTACCTTACCTCAAAGCATGATAAATTCTTGATAATAACTAAATATATTTATTAAATCTACAGAACAAGGGCAGAAGAAGACCTCCAGCCGCTTCCGCATCACTATCGTCGGATTCAAATGCTGGATTCCCATTGCCTTTCCTACCACCCCCACCGAGTGCCGACGATGTGAAGAAAAAAAGACAGAGCATGACAGAAAACGAAATATTCTCCGAGTCTGCATTCACTGGAATACCTGCTCCTCCGAATTCATCCAGATCATCCGGTTTTGATGACGAATTTGGTGACTTCGTTTAACCAGCGACCTAGCAGGATTCCTTCTTAGCGATTATCAGTGTACTATAATATCATGGTCATCTTTAATACAATAGAGATACGCTATCTGCATAGCCAACCTTCCTTCTAAATTCTCACCAATTCACTGTCTTCTCACTCTCGGGAGCTTTGAGCTAGCTTTAATGGGGTAGATGTTTATATTATTTCTCGCCTTCTCTTGTCACAATAGCGGCCAGAACTGATTTCATTCGTATTATCTATAACCATCCCCCCTATCAACGCTTAAACAACAGTTCGCTATTAATCATGAAGGAAACAACAATGGTCGCTTTATGCGACCCACTAATGCTATCATTTTTCTCTCATCTACCTTCCAGAGGCAAATCCTGGACGTATGAATATGAGACTTTTTTTGGAATCAACGACGCACTCAGCAGCATTTAATCAAAAAAGTCGAAATCGTCACTGTCAACCTCAAGCTCCTTCCCATCCCTAATCTCCAAAAAGTCTGAACACATGACTCCTGTGATCTCATCAAAATAAATAAGACCGTTCTCCAATTCATGCAAGGTGCAACATATGTGCATCTTTGGATAGGCGTACTGCGCGATGGTTTTTTCACAATGCAACGTGACGCCATCAGGGCTACCCCACTTCGATTCTATCGGTGAGGATTCCTCTGGCGTCCACGGTTGGCAGTGAATCTTGGCGAGATTTTGAGAGCTGCCTGGCTCCGGTAACCAAACGGAGGCGACCTGAAGGGTAGCATACTCTTTATAGGTTTCACCAGGCAACTTGTTTGAATCGTGGCTAACATCTAGCTCCGAGATCAGAGAATTGTAGATCTCCAAGGCTTTCTCTTTCGTAAAGCCTGGCTCCGGTTTTTTAGAATCATCTTCTCCGTCAGCCTTTTCCCATTGCTGAGGGGTGATAATGCTCCAATATCCACCAAAGAGTGTCGAGCAAGCCTTGTTAAAGTCTCCAGGGAGCTTGTTGGATAGCAAAGAGCAGATTGGGAGCTCTTGGGAAGCCATCTCACAAGTCTTAAGGGCCAGTTTGAGATTTTCAGTGTATTCAGGGCAAACACTGTGATAGAGGATCCAATTGAGAAAGTTCTTTATCGTGCCGACGGCAACCTCGATATTCTCCGGCGTTTTCATACCAAAGGAGAAAGGTACCCTGTGTGTTCTATCATTGTTTCCAAATGGTGTCAGTCCCCACGGTGGGGCATAAAACGAAGATTTTATGGTAATTTATGGTTCCCAAATACTCACAAGAATCCGCGGACGATGTAGTTAAAATCCACAGTGTACTCCGGTTCTTCACAGCTGCCGTCGAGCTCCTCTACCCTTGGCGCTCCAATGTTGTGCATTTTTTCAGGGACGTAATCAGTTGCCCTATATCTTGCGATTTCCTCCGCATCATGGTCTTTAATGAACTTCTGATCTAGCCCCCCGAACATCTTTTGCGCAGTGTTAATGCCCCCTAAGAGAAGATAGTCCCCTAGAAGTTTGACACGAATTTCACCCTTGCCAGCGAACTTGCGTCTAGCTTTATATCTTTGGACAGCTGTCTCAATTCGTTCAGCGACGCTTTTACTAGGATCGTAAAGCTCCTTGTTCTCATTAAAGATCTTTTCCGTCAATGGAGCCTCCGCAAAGTCTTCTTCGAACCCAGTAGGCAGCGTCTTGCCCTTCCCACCTTTTCTCTTCTTTTTCTTTTTCTTCTTAGGAGCAGCTTCAGCAGCGCCGGTGTCGTTAGTAGGCTGCGTTCCAATTGTTGGGTTTTGTTGGCTAGCCTGGGGAGGGTTTGGACTGGCAGCTGTGAGAGTATCCACCTGGTCGACAATAGCGTCGATTGGATTTGAAGACGTCATATTTGCGATTTGTGGTGATGAGGAAGCTGTAACTGTTCTTGTTGATGTTGATGACGTCTAAGGGAGAGGAGGGATGGGATTTGGTCGAATACTTGCCTGCTAAGTTGTTGGTTTGGAAGAAGAATATGAAGACAAGATTTCAAGTAGTAAATAGACGGTTGCACATACTTTAAATATAAATAAGTATTTATTCCCTCGCCGTACGATATCGATCGATCTATTTATTTATATTATTTCTTATTGCTAGTGTTAGTAATAATGTTGTGCGTGCGTGGTTGCAGGTTGAAGCATGCTTGAGAGTGACACCAAGACCAACAATAACTTCAGGCAATTTTGGTGTTACATGTTGACATGACCGCTCGACATCATCATTGACCCCCACCGTTCTTCTAACTCCTCCAATTCCAACTTCCAATTGATTCTTGGCAATTGACTATTAAATATAACGAAGCGAAACGAAACGAAAGAAAGGAGAAAAAAGCTTTTCGCTAGATATCGCAGATAATGGCAGATACGAGCTCTTCTCAGTTCATTGCTCCTCCCCTCATTAAACGCTTCAGCCATGCCGCTGCCGGCCAGTGAGTTGCATGCTACCCCTCCCCCGCATAAATATCAATTAACCCGTCCCCCCCTTAGCGAGGGTGTCTTACGCGATGAATCCGGTGCCCTCCTCATAAAACCATGTCTCCCTAAGGAAGTTGCCTTCTATCAATCCGCTGCTGAGCATCCAGCCTTCGCCAAATGGATGCCCACATTTATGGGCACCCTTCAATTGAACGCCCAAACCAATGCCTCCCTCGGTGACAAACCCGGCGTCCCACCGGTCCCGGCAATTGCTCCAGCTCTCCCATCCTCAGACGCCGGAGAAGTTAGCACTCGTTCAGACGCTACCGTCAAAAAACCCCTCGAAATCTCCATTGTCCTGTCTAATCTCACCTACGGATTTCTCAAGCCGTGTGTCTTGGACGTCAAACTCGGTGCCCAACTGTGGGATGATGAGGCTCCTCTGGAGAAACGAGCCAGGTTGGATGAAGTTGCGAACAAGACGACTTCCAGCTCGCTGGGCATGCGAATTGCTGGTATGAAAGTATGGAAAGGCCCCGCGGATGATTACCAGGCCTACGATAAACTCTATGGTAGACAGTTTACCGCTGAAAGTGCCGTCGATGGTTTTAAAGAATTCCTGTTTTCTGGATTACTCACAGAAGAACAGTCAAAACTGCTCGCGAAAAGGTTCGCTGATAAGGTGGAGCAGATCGAGAGTGTTATGGAGAATCAGGAAAGCAGGATGTACTCTGCCAGTCTGTTGTTTGTTTACGAAGGTGATTCAGATGCTCTAGATCAAGCTTTGCAAATTGAAAAAGACAAAAAGCCTGGGAAGGGTACTTTGGTTGATGATGAAGACGAAGATGATGATGACGACGACGACGATGACGACAAGCCTCAGGACAAGAAGGTTGAAGACTTAAAAATCATTGACTTTGCCCATGCCTCATGGACCCCCGGACAAGGCCCTGATCGCAATGCCCTACGCGGGGTCAAGAGCGCTCTTTCTTTATTCAAACAACTTTCTTAGATGCATATTCGAGGTACTATCGTCCTCCTTTTTTACAAAGGCAACTTTTATCCAACATTTCAAAGTAGAATTTTCTAGGAACTTAGCGTACTGTAAAAATCCACATTCAATCATAGAATTGTAATGTAGCTTACAGGCCACTACGGTAATCATGCTCACAATTCATTTCAAATACGCTACTTATATTGAGCAACAATAAACATAAAGGGGAGCAGATGAGTATTCAAAAGCAACCAGGATCAGTAGCCGTACTTGTGGTCGTGAGTCGGTTGGCCACCGCTATAGCTACCATAACCGCCGGGAACGTAGCCAAAATCTTGATTTGGTGGTGGAGCACCATATGCAGACTCGTCAGGGTAGCTAGTGTCCCTGCCAGCTGTATAGTCGTAGTCGTAGTCTCTCTCACGTCCAACCGTTCCATCGGACCCGATAACATACCCGCTACCGAAACTAAAGGGCTGTGCATTTCCCATAGGATAAGGAGCTTGATGAGGAGCTGGTTGGCTAGGGTAGGCACCAGGCATGGAGTCGTATGGTTGAGGCTCGTATGGGGTTGGAGCATAAGGATCTCGGGTGCCACCTTCACCACCAAGATATCCCGTCCCAGCAGGTGGATACGCCTGTTGGCCGTATCCACCACTGTATGGGACCTGAGCCTCTCCGGAGTAGGGTGGCTGCTGGTAACTAGGCTGAGGTTGGTATTCGTCCTCAACCTTTCGGCTCGATCCATAGGGTTCGTCATAGCCTTTGTACTTGGATGAAGAGGTGTGTGATTTGCGACGTTCTCTTTTAGATCCTTCATCGAATGCGAGATCGGAATCTTCGCTGTCTTCGCTGTCGTCACCATCATCTCCTACGTCCCTAGACTTGCTCTTATGTTTATGCTTCCTGTATATCACGTTTCTTGTTAGATTACGAATTCGTCACCGCTGGAATGCGCACAAATATTTGTGTGCTTCGGTGAGTCTACTTACTTCTCTCCACCATAACCCTCCGAGCGTTCACGGTCTTTCCTGGCCTTTCTCTCTGCCTTGCGCCGATAATAATCATCGTCTTTGACCTTCTCTTTCCTATCCCTAGATTTATATTTCTTCTCCGACTTCTCCGACTTCTCCGACCTCTCATATTCATAGTCTTTCGGCTTCTTACGACCATAATCGTCATACTTGTCATATTTTTCTTTTTTCTTTTCCTTCTTCTCCGTACGGTCATAGTCATCGTAGTCCTTATATTTGTCCTTTTTGCTAGGTTTCTCTGAGTATTCGGAGGCAGCTCCAGCTCCAGCTCCAGCTCCAAGTAAAGAACCCATGATATTTTGTAAAGGCTGTCCACCAATTGCTCCAGCAAGTTGCGCGAAGGGGTCCGCGTTGGCAGTATCACCCTTTTTCTTCCTCTTGACTCGGCCTTGAGCCTTGTCCAGGTCGCTTCCCTTCACCTTACCATGACCTCCATCATGACCACCACCAACAACCCCATCAGTATGGTTTTTCCCAGTCCTAACACCCTCCGAGCTCAAATAAACTTTAAGCTTGGCTCCTCTATCAGGCATCTGGTTAACCCAATCCTGGACAGCTTTGAACATGTTTGTATGCAGTTCAAGTCTTGGGTCACGGACCGCTGGGTGATGGAAAACACGAGAAACATCATCGAGGACCATCTGAACAGGGGTGTTAGGGTTTTCCCAAGCAAAGACGATGCGTGGGACGACATATTTCACTACTGCTTGAGCGATCAGACCAGCGGGTTGGTTGAGTCTGTTTGAGAAATGGTCTTTAGAGAGCAAAGAGTGGGTTGGGTCCGTGCAATAAGGGTCGTTCCATGGCTCAAATTGAGCATGCTATGGTTGCCATTAGCCATTCGTTGATTATTGATATAAGGAATTATTGAAGGAGTGAACCCTACCGCGGAGGCATCGAGAACCCCGGAAGATCCTTTTTTAAGCTCCAAGGCGACTTGTTCGATAACAGGTCGCAAAATTGGGGCAAGCAAGCTGAAAATAAAAACAGAGAGAAGCTCGGAAATCTTTTCCACGACATCAGCAAGGCCGGGAACCTTCTCAATCGCAGCTTCTATAGAGCGGAAAACTCTGTCACGGAATTGAAGAATCGGCCAGACACGCTGCATTAGGATTTCTGGGTTATAGGCACTGGCTGCACCTCCACCCCCAGGAGCTCCACCAGGAGCCCCAGAATGGCCCCCATAGGCGGCACGTGTACCACTACCTCCTAAATTCATGTTCTCAAATGCCTGCGCGTCGGCATCTGCTTGCAAGCGAGAACATTCCTCTCCAAGTCCTTGGGTACCAGGAATTTGTGACAGTAGAGCCTTTAGAATTTCGCTGTCACTACTGCTCCCACCACTTCCTCCAAATCCTCTACTGCCAGAGGTGCGCTTTTTATCCTCCGCTTCAGCTTCCGCCATAGCAATATCTAATTCTTCCAACTCGTTTTGAGTCAGTTTGTCCTGAGCCTCTCCAAGAACCTGTTGGGGGACAAAGAGTTAACATTTCTCAATCCAAGTAAAGCTTAAAACAAACGAGGGAGGGACAAACGCTATGTAAGAAATCCGTTGATCCAAATGTTCCTAAAAATATAAAACATTTAGTATAGGGACCTGGGAAATATAATTTCAGCTTCTGCAAACCTGTGACTAGTGGAAACACGCGTTTTCCGCGAAGGTTTATCTCTGTCGCTGCACCGACATGGGGGAATGCGTCAACCCCAAGTTCTCTCAAAACCAACTCGCAGTAATTGCTGTGCGCGCTGAAATCTTCCATGGTGTGCAAGGCCTGCCCGAGGCACCTTAACGCTTCACAAAGATCCTCCTTTTTGCCTTTTCCTGCTGAGCCGGATGTGTACATCCTTCCAAAATGTATAGACCGGTCAAGAGAGTATTTGATGTATCCGGCAGAAGTATTCCAACCACCACGCTCATTAGCAATGTAGTTTTTCATGCCAGTTTCTGGATCAACTGCTAGTTCCACGGGGACAACTGGTGAGCGGAGCCTCTGGTCATAGGCGCGAGCATCGAGGTTATCAGCATAGTTTTTGGGGTTGTCAATGTGCTCTTCCGGGCGGTATACACCCAGACGCTGGTCTGTGACTTCGAACCCTTCCGTAGCTATATATTCAGAGAAGCAGGTTAGACGGATTAAATATAATTGTAAGGAAGCAGAGGTTCTATCACCGACCATAGCCAAAGGACAAAAAGGCAAGGACGGCAACCTGCCCAGAAAATCGTTGTTAAATAACATTCCAACATCTTTAAAGACTTGTGATAAGACATACCAAAACACGGATAGTGCCAGCGGGGGCTCCCTTTAAAGTTCCTACATCTAGGGCCTGGGAATAATCTCGAAGCCAGTTACCCTGTACGAGACGAATGTTAATTTCGTGAGGAGATTAAAAGGGTTACCGCAGTGACATACGAAGTAAACTCTTTTGATTTGCTTACTCGTCCATTTTCCACCCTTTAGGAAAAGTAACGTTTTCAGGATATCTTCAATATCACCGTGGCGGAAGTTTTTCCCTTCGATCTTCGAAATAGATGCAATATTGCCAGCCCCAAAGGCAGCAGCCGGCCCAACGGCGAATAGTAAAAGGACTAGGATAGCGACCCAAGGCCGCCATGAGGTGTTCGACATGATGTTCGAAATCGCGCAGCTGTTTTATCGAGATAGTGTTTTTCGAATACTTGGCTGGTTGTTGTCTGTGTAATTAGCTTGAAGTCATGTCATGGTTTGGAAGTTTAAAGATTTGATTTATTTTGTAGGAGGCAAGAAAGCAAGGAATGGAATACGTATAGCCAGTTACAGGAACGGCAGATGTAACGTACCCGTTAAAACGTCAGAACACATAGAGCGACGGCAATATGCATATACGTAGTTCGGTAGTAAGATAGAAGAAGAAGCCTTATCGATAGCTTGGCGGGGTGTGCCCCTCCATGTGATATCGACTCGCACGACGTCACAGGAACATGTCAACTGACAACTCCAACACAACACGCTTGCTCGAGCGATGAGGTTCGATCGCTGTTGCTGGTTACACGAACGTATGGCTTTTTTCGTAGTCCCGAAGGCGATTTAACGTAGTTAAGCTAAGTGACTTCAGAGTCTAATTGATAGAGCCGGATATGGGTTTACACTAGTCATGCCGATGCGTATTCGAAGGCAGATCTCGAAATACTAAGTTCGCACTATACGCATTTATACGCATTTCCATACCTATACCTGGTTTTTACTTACTTCTTATGTAACAAGCGCAGAGTTCCAGACCGCGTATATAGCGTGGGTGGCACGCGGTTTACATTCCTAGCACTTTGGAAACGGCGCGATTCGCCTAACAGTCGATACCAAGTAATAGTTTGGGCGAGTTTGCCCAACTATGTGAAATTTCACATGTGAAAATATTTGAGGTTGTGATTCCGGATGTATCTACGAAAGCACGAAGCCTCTGATATAATCATTTGATCTTGCTTGATTGCACTGTAGATGTATGTTAACCATCCCACGACCTAGCAAGCATTTAATATAAGGCTTTTTATATGACAGATATTTTGTAGCATTATGACTCATGATATGCTAGTGATTTGAACTCGAGTGATGTGGTTTCTTATGTATAGCTGCAGTCTTTTAAAGGAAACTCATGTGAGAATACATAAAATATGATGCATAAGTTCGTTAATTTTATCAATTTATGTCGACCTCCCGATAGGTCCTGGGCAAAATATGAGACAAGTGAGTATTCGGTTGTTTAGTCTGATCATACATTAATTATCAAATCGAGCAGTATGTGCATTTACACTGATGAAACCTTTTAATCAATATACTTTCATAGAAACCATCTAATTCTACAAGCTGCTAATATATTCTCTAAGTGCTTAAAACTTTTCTGCTTTGATCGCTATCTACGCGGAATAATAGCTAAGAGTGTTTATTCGGTTTCTTCTCCAGTCTCTTCATCATTGTCGACAAGATGCTTGAGTATCGGAGTGGTCCTATTGGCACTCTGTTCTCAACCATGGGGGTAGAAAGTTCTAAGGATAAGTGTATTGTGTTCTAGCCTACGTTGAAATAAGAAGACCTAGGCAGACGTCTGGACCCACGGCGGCTCAAACATAAAACGGGTCTGGTAGATTATAACCATTATAGATCTCCAATAGCCACATCTAATCTCCTATGCCGGCTACCACTCCGCCTTCTCTCCTCCTACATCTATCGAATCAACAATTTCTTCCTCCTCATCGTCATCACTGTCTTGCATCTTTTCTGCCTCTTCTTGCGTCGGTACTTCTACCCCGGCTTCGATCAACCTCCGCCGCTGTGCAGTTCTTTGTTGCTCCTGCCACCTTAGTAACGCCGCGGAGGCGTGTACTCTGAACCCAAAACACCGTGGGGTGTATCTTTCAGTATTCTTCTGTGGTATTAATTGTGGGTATACTTGAAATAGAATATGTGGGAATGATGCGCCAAAGTAAGCGCCATCAATGACGGCATGACGAGAAGACTTTGGGACATAAACATCCTCGCATCGCCCGCAATAGAGTTTAACGGATTTGACGTTTGGCAAGTCCGATAAGCCGATAGGTAAAAGGGGTTGACCGGCGCATAAGACACGAGGGCATCGACCAAAGTCGTACTTTTTATATTTTTCGAGCTAAGGAAAACAAGACTTGAGTTAGCTGAGAAAGTGCTAAGGAAAACAAATGGTAATTCAGTATGGAGACAATACCATCTTCTGTAACCCCCTTGTTGTGATGATATATCTCGCATGGACTAAGCCATAGAGATGCCGCGCAGACTTTTCAATCTGCTCTCGCATATCATCATTGCATTCAAAGTCAAAAACATCAGTGACAAGATCGAGAGCGTATTGGTAGTACTGAACTTCCGTATTAAGGCCAGTCAGGTTAAACCGATCCGTAAGGTACTCTTCGTCGATCTCGCAAAAATACTCATGGCCCCGCGAGGATATAAACTATTTGGTATATTGGCGAGTGCCCCATTATTAGCAAAATAAAGGACAGAGCCCACGACTGGGAAGCTGAGAGCGAAACAGCTCGAACACCTACCCAGTCTCTCCAGTAGCTCGAGTAGTCGCTGTCTGTCTCCGAGTTAAATTCTTCCACTGTAATAGCAACTATTAGCTATTTTCAAAGTTTATTTTTGGGATTGCTGGAGATGACTCTCTACAGCAACCAAGATATGGGGGTATCGGGAGTTGCACCAAAGGCGATGATGTCTGAGCTTTGGAAGACGTTTGGGAGGACCTACTCGCACGGGCCGTAATTTGGGAATAAAAGCTTTGTATTAGGTCTAGTACCGTTAGGCGAGGATGATGGTGATGTTGACGTGGGAGAGAGAAGAAGGCTTGCGCAGGCAACAGCGACGCAGCGATGAGATTGAATTAAGTCGTTGGATCTGCTCCACACCACCAAACATAGTCAGCCCGGTTAAAATAGGAGGGCTAACATGGAGCCATAGACATAATACCTAGTTGCAGTTTGAGCAGCTGGGCTATTTTGAAGGTTGAAAGTATGTTGATATCGGTGATAAATGTTTGATCCGATAGATGAAGGGTTGATGTTGCTATTTGGTTGGTTGTGGTGATCTGTGGGATTAAGCCGAACGTGCTGCACCACTTCCATCCTCACATCTGTCCACCACGACCCGCGCTACCACGACCCTCAAAGCTCACCGGAGGCGCCATTGTTATCTACGTTTACGCATACCCAAGGCGCCTATATAACCATACCTACGGACACACGGCAATTGTTCCTGTTACGAAAATCTTCATCAAGTGCAACCAAGTCGCGTCCCACCTCCATAAGACCTCCCATTGACGATCCACAAATGATCGCGGTCCTGAATCTCTTCTCAGAACAGCGATGTTAATTATAAAACCTACTTGGTTGGCACATGCCGGTACGATACCATCCGTCTACGCGCGCTTGCGATGTTTCTTGTCGACGAGGTAGCTCAGTAAACTTTTTGGAACTGACGGTTGGACGGCTCTCTAGAGGAAAAGAGACGATTCGAAGTTTACACCTGCCATGTATCCGCTGATGGCAATAGACTAGCTACTGGCGGTCTCGGTACGAACACCGCGATTCCTACGAGATAGTTAAGGCGAATATAGCATTCTAATCTTGACGGAAACATGGCATATAGATGGGACCGTTCGGATCTGGTCTACGGAAGCCATCTTGAAGGCCGGAGACGACAGTTACAAAGGGCCTAGGCAGCTGTGCTCTATGAGTACACACACTGGTAGGCTAGCAATCCGACAAAATACCCAGAGGTCGGGCGGCTAATAATTATCTTATAACTGGATAGGCGCAGTATTAGCGGTTCGTTGGGCAGGTACAAACCGATATCTTGCGTCTGGCTCCGATGACAAAATAGTTCTTATCTACGAACGGGATTTAAATGCTGCACCTTCGCGTTCTCAGTTTGGCAGCTCCGAGCCAGGTCATACTGAAACTTGGCGAACTTACCGAAGACTTGCTGGGCATGATAACGACGTGCAAGATGTTGGCTGGTCTGCCGATTCTTCAATTTTGGTATCGGTTGGCCTTGATTCGAAAGTAGTCATATGGTCGGGCAGTACTTTCGAACGTTTGAAGCGACTCGATGTCCACCAGTCCCACGTCAAAGGACTCACGTTCGACCCTGCAAATAAATATTTCGCTACCGCATCGGATGACCGGTCCATCAAAGTATTCAGGTTCACACCTCCTGCTGCGAATACAAGCATGCATGATGTTGGGGCAAACTTCGTTACAGAGACGACAATCACAAAGCCATTCACAAAAAGTCCAATCACAACTTATTTCCGACGCTGTTCGTGGTCACCGGATGGAGCTCATATCGCTGCCGCCAATGCTACTAATGGTCCAGTTTCATCGGTTGCTATAATTAACCGCGGAACTTGGGACAGTGATATCAACTTGATAGGTCATGAAGGTCCCGTCGAGGTATGCTCGTTCGCACCAAGGATGTTTTCGCGAGAACAATGGCCTCCCCTGAACGGGATTATGCCTGGACAAGTGCCCCATTTAACCACAGTCATCGCATGCGCTGGTCAAGACAAGTCCTTGTCCCTCTGGAATACATCAAGTCCACGACCTCTTCTGATTGCTCAAAATTTGGCGACAAAAACGATATCCGATCTGGCCTGGAGTCCCGACGGCAAGTCTCTTTTTGCCACAAGCTTAGATGGAAACGTTGTGGCCATTGTTTTCCAGGAGGGTGATCTTGGGTTCGTTGTAGGCTTGGAAGAGAACGAAAGACTTCTGCAAAAATTTGGTACTGCCAGAAAAGGTGTGGGCATTCCTGAGAGTGTCGACTTTCTGCGACTAGAGGAAAAGGGAAAACAAGAAGAGAGAAGAGAAGTTGAAGGGCGTATGGGGGCGTTGATGATGGACGGAGGTGGAGCCAGTAACGGGGATACAATCATGAGTGGTACGGTGCAAAACGGTGCCGGGGCCCAGTGGCAGATGCAAATTCATGGACAGGATTCAACACCCCAAGCACCTGCTGCTGCTGCTGCTACTACTTCTACGGAGTCGAAACCCGAACCGAAACCTGAAAAGAGACCTGTTCAAAAAATCACTATCACGAAAGATGGAAGGAAGCGTGTAACTCCGATGCTCGTTTCCTCCGCTACTACATCAAATCTGCCCAATGCGCAGCTTCTAGCAAAACATATCAATGCCACAGGACCTGGGTTTGGGCCCCAAAGCACGCTCGATCTCTCCCGACCGTACGATGGACTGCCAAAAGGCGGCCTTGCGGCCGTCCTGCTCGGCAACAAACGACGCAATCCGACATTGGAAGAAGTAGCGGAAAACGAAGATGCGGTTCTGTCACCACCCAAGAGGAAAGGTATTGCAGTCAATATCTCAGCAACGCCGGCCGATGAGGGTGTAGATGTTCTTCGACCTGCTATTGTCAACCCAGCTCTTACAGTAAGCCAGGTAAGGCTTGCTCTCCCGAAGTTAAGAACATCAATCGTTCGAGCAATGGACAGCCTGGGAAATCCGGCTCCTCTACCTGAAAATTCGAATGGGGTATCAAATACGACGGACTCCACTTCCCAGACAGGGGAGTTTGTATTTGAGGCGAGGAATCATATCAAATACCCACACCCCAACGAACCGACTAGATTAACAGTAACCCACCAAGGGAAGGCAGTATGGGTAGATTACTTGCCAAAACCTGTCATGTTGATCACCGCGAATTCTAACTTTTACGCGGCTGCTTGCGAAGACGGTTCATTGCATATTTTTACAGCGGCCGGACGACGTTTACTCTCACCCCTTATCCTTGATGCAACACCCTGCTTCCTTGAATCACGTGGATGGTGGTTGATGGCGATAACCTGTGTAGGAGTCTGCCATGTCTGGAATCTCCAAACAATGCGATCAAAATATGGGGCTGGCGGGGTCAGCCTTGCCCCAATATTTGATGTTGCGAGTGTGCTTTCCGATGCTGATAGACCAACCGCTAAGGGCGAAAGTATCACTGAAGCCAGTGTTAACGGCAACGGCAACGTGATAGTATGCCTAACTAGTGGCGACGGTTTCGTGTATGCAAGCGATTTGTGTGTTTGGCAAAGGATATCTGAAGCATGGTGGGCCACTGGCTCCCAATTCTGGGATACTAGCGGAGGTACAGCGATGGCTACTGGCGCCGGCCTCTCTTCTGGAATCATTCCATTCGTAGAAAGACGAACGACTGCAGAGGTTCTTATGCACGGCCGAGGAAGGTTCCTCCAGGGAATCATCAAAAGACTGCTCACCCGCGAGGGATGGGAAGGGTTCGAAAGCACTGTGTCGGTGGCACACCTCGAAAACAGGATTGCAGCTGCTAAGAGCCTTCAAGCGAAAGATGATTTCAAGACATATTTGACAATGTACGCTCGACGGATAGCCATGGAGGGGGCCAAACACAAAGTGGAAGAACTGTGCAAAGAGCTCATGACTGAGGTTAACGAGTCAATGATGATGATTGACGATAATGCGGATACCAAGGTGGAGACCAAAACAGAGGACACTATGATATGTGGTTGGGATAAGACGGAGTTGCTGAAGAGCTGTCTACTCATCTTTGGTGCGTTATTGCCCTCAAACTTTTAAGGTGTTGGACTGAGCTTATATTAATCCTTTTTATTTAGGTAAATTCCGCGAGTTGCAACGAATTACGATCCCGTACGCTCGCGCTGTTGGTATGCTCGTTGAAAATACCGCCGCCGAAGATCTATAACTTCATGAGCCTGGCAATAAATCACCTGTTACCAGGGCCGCTGCTATGACTGCTCTTCTTTCTTGCTCTGCTTTAGCCTCGGCATTCATCTGAGCGGGGTTGCATTAGTCCCAACGGTCTAAGGATTTTCTTTTGGAATTTTTCAAAATATATTAGGGCGTTTTTTGGCGTTGCCCGTGATAATAGTGCTACAGGAAACCTTTTTCTATTCTGCTTCGCTCAGGTACCTTGAATGTCGGATTATACTGCCTCTTTGGTTGGTCCTCTCTTAAACTTTCAGAACCAGCTTGCCTGTTGTGACCCGTCCCTCCAAATCTTGGTGTGCCTGTACTACATCTTCCAGTGCATAGATTTTATGAATGTTCACTATTAGTTGGCCATTTTTTATATATTCAAAGAGTTCCTGTGTGTAATGATCAAATTCCTCCTGGGTGGCTAACATCGGAGATGGCGGTTAGAATATACACCTTGCAAGCAGAGGATAAATAAGTTGGGGCTTGAGGAACTTACCAATATAGGCAAAAACCCTAGGGCGCAACAGCTTAACATTCTTATCTCCTAGGCGGCTTGGGTATTAATTAGTATTGGTTGTTTCCTGGTATTATATGGAGAACAAGGTCCAATTACTTGATCTTGAATGGCTCTACAGCCCCGCTGGCGTTTCCAAAGGATATCACTGACGATATACATATTAGCTGGGCCCTGTTAACGAAGGCTAGGTGTATATACTTACGTGATCCCTTCCGCTTGACGACCTTCAAGTCGCCTTCAAAAGTGGCTTTGCCAACCTACGTAAACCGTTTAATAAACCATTGTAGTATATTCAACGGGGATTGGTTTCCTTGCTTACACCGTCGTAAACTGCCTCAACCCCCTCCCCGTCCTTAGTGTGGTCGAGTACTTCCTTAACCCACGCATCTTCGCCTCCAGAGTAGTTGACCAGATAATCTGCTCCATGCTGCTTTGCGATCTCGAGTTTCTCAGCTGAGCTCGCCGTTGCAATAACCGTGGCACCTAGAGCTTTCGCAAGCTGAACTAATACCAATCCTGTCCCACCAGCTGCGGCATGAATGAGAATCGTATCACCTTTCTTCACTTCATAGCTCTCGCGCAGCATTGTCAAAGCGGTGAGGCCTTGAACAAGGATTGCAGCAGCATCTTCCAATTTGAGCCCATCGGGAACGTGAGAGATGGACCTTTCTGGTACTGCGAGATATTCTGTGTAAGAGCCGGAAGCCAGGTAAACTACATGTTCTCCAGGCTTGAATTTGGTGACTCCTTCGCCGACTGCCTCGACAGTGCCGGCTGCTTCAGACCCGAGAGTATGAGGAAATGCGGGGACTGGGTAGAGTCCGGAGCGGAAATATGTATCTATGAAGTTTACTCCAGCGTATCTTGGAGTTTCATTTACTTTAGCCTTGAGTTCAGGTAGAATATAGGAATCGAGGCCAAAGCATAGCGGAAAGGGTGGCATACGCTGTTTTTACGAGCACTTGACCCTTCTCGGGCTTGGGTACTGGAATTTGGTTGATTTCAAGCACTTCAGTGCCACCGGTCTTGTTGAATTGTACTGCCTTCATAGTTGCCATGATTGTAGTGTTTGAATCTGTAGTGGAGGTTATTTAGACTGAAAGCAATTGTGGATACTTAGTTTTATATCATTCACGGAGTTTACTTGATTATATTACATATAATATTAGTCCGATCGTGATTTGTAATGACCATTGCGCAATCCATTAACCAAATTGACCACCGATGATGCATGCCCATGTATGTAAGCCCGTATAGTTGCGTATACCCCGCAGTTTAACTTCGGAATCCCAGCTTTCGGCCCCTTTTTATGTACGATCCACCCATGGATATTACTATCATCATAATTAAGGGACTTGCTATTTTCGTCTCCCAAGATAAGTGCTTATTTTAGTCCCCTGTAACACAAAGCCAAGAAAACTGGAATATTGTATAATTTACTAGTTAGTTACTCTGTATTAAAATCTCGAGATTATAAAAGGCTCCATTCATTAAATTTTATTTTAATTGATTAAGCCATATTTTACATTGAAGCAGCTGAGGCTGGAAGACATGAATATATTCATTTTATTATAATCAGCTTTAACGTAATTATAATATTATATTTAAAGAAAGAAGGCTTACGTATTATTAATAATATATTCTTCTTTTATACAAGGCACCCGGTTTAGTCTCCCCTTCGTATCCATGACAATGGCCGGTACTTAGATCTGTTCCGTCTGACGATAAGCCGCCTCTTATTCATGAATTCCATCCCGCGGAAACAACTTCTAAGCGACATGTAAGCTCCGTGAATGATGGGGTATGCCTGGCCTGAAGCCGGGGTAACGCTATCCTTCGGCATGCTTCAGACGCCAGGGGACTAAAATAAATATAAGCACTTGTTTGGGGGACGAAAATAGCAAGTCCCATAATTAAGTACTTAACTATAGAGAACTCAAGATAGCGAACGGCGTAAAAACAAAAGGTTAAAAACTATTCAGGATCGCCATGAAGACGTCCACAACCACCCATATTATTATACGAATAAACCAAGAAATTGTTAATGGGAAGTAAAAGTAACGCGAAGAAGCAGAAAGGTTATAACATCGGACCCTGGATTTTGAAAAGAATCAGAGAGTGTGGCACAATAACTCGCTTCATCACTAGTATATTACAATAAGGAGATATCCCAACCCCAACATGAGCAAAAATTAACAAAAGTTCCAAGGAAAGCGATCAATAACGCCCGGGGTATGTACCAGAAAGCATCAAAATTCGTCAAGACTCATCCACAGAAGAAAGCATATTGAAGAGGTCAAAAGTTCAGTTACCCACACTCCAGTCTATGTGGTGAGTTAGGAAAGTATATACGTCGAAAACAGCGGGCACCACAATGACAGAGTCTCCTTCTAAAAGCCAATTAAATGAAAAATTAAAAGTATACGTGGTGGTTTCGGTCTGCATGCACATTGAGAGGCGTGACGTAATGCGGGAAATACGGATGGTTAGCTGGATCGATGTTAGAACCTTGAGCATAAGGACTCGGAAAGGGCGGGCGGCGGGGTGCCGGCGGAGGTTTTAAGGCTTGAGCATGCTGGGCTTGCGCCTGTATTTCGGCAGCGCTTTGTTTTAGAATAGCAAAATGCGAAGGACTGTGGTTGAACCCGGGAGGAGGCGGTATAGATGCAGGGACGTGGTTGAGGAGGGTAGTTGTTAACAATGATGTTGGAGGGGCTTGCGAGGCCTCCGGTTGTTGACTCGTGCTATTCCATCCCCACCGTGCAGGAAGTTCCTTTAGAAGGAAGTTGACACCCCAGCCCGTTTCACGAGATATCCGACGAACTATCTTTATCACTTCCTCCTGTTCCTCTCGCACAGTCAAGAGCTCGGCCGCAGCAGCCAAAGGACGAAGAGCAACCGATGCGATACCCCTATCTTTTAGAGGGGCAACGATGCCGCAAATAGTGTGCGCATGCATCATGGCCATTTCCTTCATTTCTGGGACTTCCACAGACATTAGTGGATGCGTCTGAGCAAGAATTACCATTGCCGTATGATAAAATAATCTCGCAACCACGTTTGAGCGTTTGAGCAACCTGTGGGGAAAAAAGTCAGTACAACCAAAATACTCAGAAGACCGTGAAGAAAACCTAGCTTACCAGATACTAGGGAAATTCGATTTTGAAGAAGTTTCCCCGGGAAGGAGGTAAGACATGGGTTGCATGCTCCTAGGTACACTAGCATCCCAGGTCTCGCATTGGGCTTTGAGCTGCCGCCATTCGTCTAACCTTTCGCTAGTTTTGTTGCTGATAAGAATCGGATCGAGAGGCTCTGTATATCTCGGAGTAGTGGCACGGAAGTCCGCAACGCGGGCAAGGAGGTACGTCATCCTGTATGCCCATAGTTCCTCATGCCCTGGTTCACAATCCTGCGTGAAATCCATATTTACCCCCCAGTCATCGGGCTTCCAGGCAATGGGCCAGTTGAAATGCAAACAGCTTAATAGTTCCATGGTAACATTGATCCAAAAGCAAGCTCCGCCGATCCCTGTATCAAGCGCAGTCCAACCGCACTCTTTGATCAATGCTCGTGCTCCAGCAATGTGATTCATCCGCTGGAGAGCACGTTCCGACATAATTTCGTAAACGTTCAAGACAACAGCAGTTACAGCGCATATTACCGTATCACGATCCGGATTTTGGAGGGAATCTAGTAGGAGTCTAGTTGAGAAATCGTAATAGTGAAGAGCACGATCCTCCTTATAGGCAGGGTTAACGAGTGACAAGTGTTTTGCACCACATGCTAGCAGGGCGTTGAGGAGCATAGGCTCGCCCAGCGAATGGAAAGGGAGAAGTCGAGAAAAATGTTTCAAAGGATCGAGGGTGTCCATCCAGATACCGACTTCTTCCACGAAGACCTGCATGAAGAGGGTTTCCTCGGATCTATTCAAAATACTCCTAACCTCTGTCTGAAGGCTTGGATCGGTAGGAATTAAATCACCGGGAGGGGGAGCTTGTCGTATTGTTGCCATCCTACTACTATCGGTATGCGAGCTGTTATCTGTGTGCACACTACTCGTACTACCGCGATGGCGATGACGTCTGCTGAATTCAGTAGAGGTGGGTTGAACGGGCGGTAGCATTGCAGGTAGTGGCTGCGTCAAGATAGTTTCTGAGTGGAGGCTGGCCGGTTGATGATAGAGTTGCACCGAAGGAGGAGTTGTAACTTGGTTGTTCGGCGGTGAGATCTCCTCAAGAGGGGCGTATCGCTGCGAACCTCCTGCATACTCGGAAGCAATCTCTCTCGACTCATCCTGAAAAGCAACTGTGAAAGGGTAGGTGCATTACGCTAAAATTAGCAGGTAGTGACTTGGGCGGGATATTTGGAGGGACACAGATTCCCAACGGTCATTTTTACTAACCCTTCCAGTCTACGCCAGGTGCCACAATCGGGGGAGGCTTCACAGTTGTGTCGATGAAATTTAAGCGTACACCACGCTTGCACGTCCGACTTGATTTCCGACAATTCTAATACCGATGCCCATTAGCCGACGCAAGCAGAGGATTTGGTGCTCTCAGCGGGGTGAATATATTACCTGGCAGTCGGGTACTCCCTCATCACCTAGGTCCAAAATTTAGGGGTTAGTGAGCGTAGAAGAAGCAGATGTGAAAGGCTTCATACATTTTAAATGCCGTTCTCTACCGCAAGGAGAAAGTATACATTAGCGGTAAATCTTGCTTAAACTATGGAAAGGTTTCAACATACCGACAAGTCAAGCTATTAGGTGGGAAGGAGGATAAAATTAGCGGTTGGTCTCTCGCCGTTTACCAATTAGACGGCTGCGACATTCCGATAGCACTTACCAACCTAGTACACCATATTATTTAGATTAGCTATCAGGAAAATTCAAGAAGAGCCGCACTCTGATCGGTGCGTCTACGTTCCAGTTCTCAGCCCATCAAACCCTGGGCATAGAATTGAAGCAGAAAAATTGGTGAAGCGCATACCTGTTCTCACGCGTTTCGGCCTCGTGCTGCCATCCGCAGCAGCCATCCCTACGAAAGGGAACGTACGATTCCGTAAGATGCACGACTATCCGGTGCGTGTAAAGAGTAGGGCCAATGACACGGAAACCGCGGTTTTGGTGATTCCGTATAGCCGAGTTTCTGTAGCGTGTCGTACGCCAGGCGTTCTTCACGTGTAGATATTGGAAAGATATCAAGAGTAACCGGGATTGCTCGAGTATTTAAGATATAGATTAAACGGCGATGGTAACAACGATCTGATATAGAGCTGACAAAAAGGTCGTCGAATTTAGGCGGGGGGTAAATATTATATATAGAAAAGGAATGCGAATAGGCGTCGGATCTCGGAGCGAAGGGAAGTGGAATGGTAAGATGGAATCGCAGGTGGGGACGGCGCTGTTCAAGATGATGGTGATGGGGGTGCAGAGGTAAGCCTAGCCGAGCGCTGCTTTTCGGGAAGCGGCAACCTTGCGCCCTGCCAGTAGCGTTGCTGGCTGCAGTGCAGTCAGTGCCTAGCCTGTGCGAATGAATTATCGATGTTGGAGTTCTTTCATAAAGAGGCCTGCTTTATATGCGTACTCCTCTTAGAGTAGACTATGGACAGATTGAGGATATATCCAGATATACCTACGGGAGAGATTGATGATGAATATCTGGGGGGTGGAAGGGTGGAAGGGTTGAAGGGTGGGAGAAAAAGATGGTTGTGGTGGTGATGGTGATAGTTGCCTTACCAGGCTGGACGTCGGTGTGTTGCGACGGGAAAGAAGAAGGAAGAATTAACCTGTTTACCTGCTTTAACCACAAGCAGATATCACCGATGATGATGATGATGATGATGATGATGAATGATGAATGACTAAAGAAGAGGAGGAAGAGAAAGAGAGAAGAGGAAGAGAAAAGAGGAGAGAGAGAGGCTAACAATACAAAGCACAATCCAAGCCGAGACAAGACAATGCCATGTTCACGTTGATGGCTCAACACTCAATCTTCATCTTCTCGTTGTTCTCGTTGTTCTGTCAGCTCTCACTCATCGATAAGCATCCGTCTCTGCGACATGAATTGTTTCCAACTTCGAGCCGGGCTGAGCTGAAACAAAACGCCGGCAGCTCCAAGCACGTCTGACCGTTTCCATCTCAAATATCACGTTAACTTTGCCTATATTCTTATGTTATACAGTACGTGACCCAAACCTCGAACGTTTACTCTGCAGAAGAATCCCAACATGGACCCGCCGCTGGCCCAACAGCCCCTCTATGTCATGCGCGGTCATGCATCGCCCGTCCATGCTTTGCACTTCTATCGGTCCAACTCGCGTCTGATATCCGCCGACGCTGATGGATGGGTTGTTCTTTGGGATGTACAAATCAGGCGTTCGGTAGCCGTCTGGAAGGCGCATGATAGCTCCGTCTTAGCCGTGGCGGATTGGAACAACTGCAATATCATCACGTTAAGTCCTCCCGCCACAAGCCAACGTCGACGATGCAAGGCCTCTGCAGTCTAACGTATGAAAAATATGCAGCCATGGAAGGGACAACAGAATCTATGTTTGGCAAGTGCGACCAGAGGATGAGGTCGGACTCGAGAAGCAACTTCCCGCCTCCCCATCTCCTCACCAACACAAACAGCCGTGGCTCCTTCACTCTCTCCACGTCAACGCCTTAAATTTTTGTGCCTTCGGAATGTACTCCGATAACATAGTTCATCAGATTGATGATGGTGATTCATCGAGCTCCGTTTTGCTAGCGGTTCCTAGTTCCAGAGATTTAAACACAGTATGTGCCACCAGATTTAAGAGAAACTTTAATGCTCTACTTCGCTAAAATAATATTGCATGTAGATTGATATATACCAACTTCCCTCACAAGACAGGAAGCATGCCGCCATAGGGAAAGACTTAGACTTCAAAACCGGTATGCAAACACCATCCCTTAAAAAATATTATTATTATTATTATTATTATTATTATTTGCTTGTTTTGCTTACAATTTTTACGAAAGGCATGCCAATGGCTCTCAAATTATTCTATATAAACTCTCAATTATTTCTTCTCGCTGGCTATGAAAGCGGGCATGCTATTGCGTTCACACTAAACTCTTCAACACACAAGTGGGACACAACCTATTCCTCCAAACCACACGCGCAACCAGTCCTATCTCTTGACTATCATATTCCACTCGATTCCTCGGAAGTTATTTTCTTCTTTACTTCTTCCGCAGATGCTTCAATAGCAAAGCACCAGATGTCCCTTGAAACTTCTCTAGCGACCTCTGGTGTCGTTGATTCCTCATCCCCTCAAACTATTAACACTCGTCACTCCGGCCAACAAGGTCTCATCCTTCGATCTGACGGGAAGTTGTTTTCTACTGCAGGTTGGGACTCTCGGATTCGGGTGTATTCCGTCAAAAGTATGAAAGAGGTGGCGGTACTTAAATGGCACAAAGAAGGTTGTTATTCTGTAGCTTTCGCCAGGGTTTTTGATCAAACAGATAAACAATCAAATAATAATCAATCGGAAAATGAAGTGTCACGAACAAGTAATACAGTTCAAACGGTTACGCAGAAGAGAGAAGAGAGGACTCGAAAGTCACACGTTTTGGCAGCTGGCTCAAAGGATGGACGAGTCTCATTATGGGAGATATTTTGACATTTCAGATAACCCCCTATAAGGATATGAAACGAGGGACATGATCCTAACCTATGTTGAACTCTGACGCAGCATTCATATGTTCCCTAATTTTCTTTCTCATTTTCTGCGCCACCTTCCGTGATTCTTCCTCATCTTGCCCCACTTGGCCATCTTCTTCATCGCCGGCTTCTATGCCGTCTAGCTTGCGCTTGCTCGTTCCCCTTCCGGATGTAGTCCCAGTACTACTTTTACCGCGCGCAGGTACCTTGATGTCGCCAGGCCGGTCACGCAAGGCGAAACTCTTTGCGAGGTGACCAAGATGCAACTGTTTGATGTCGAATATTTCACGCTCTCCAGCTACATGAGTGGCATATGCGCGGATATGACTTTGGAAAGCCTTTTTTGCGAGGTTAGAGAATTTGGTTGATTCCAGAACCCGCCGTTCGATATCTAAGTGAAATTCAATGGCCTCTTGCTCCCACTTTTCACCAGAGGTCTTTGGCATGAAGTCCCTTTTCCAAGCTTGGTCAATAGTCTTTGGTTTTGAGGTGCTTGGTGTTGGGGTGTTCCCAAACCCTTTCTTAAGAACTTCATCTGCAAGTCGCCGGGAGAGGTTGTGTTCTTTGAGGATCTGGGTCGGATAGCTTTCTTCGCAACCTGGCAACAAAAATAATAAAGCTCTTCCGTCTCGCCCGGCTCGAGCAGTTCTTCCGATCCGATGGATATAATCTTCATTGCTGTATGGGGGATCGTACTGTACTACCAGGTCGACATTTGGTAGATCTAAGCCACGGGAGGCCACATCCGTACAAAATAATACAGACCCCTCTTTCTCATGAAAGAATTCGTTCAGGGTTGCAGTCCGGATATGTTGGGCCAGACTTCCATGGAGCTTGAACAACGATACTGCAGAGTCGATCAACGGCGCGCTAGACCTAGCCGCGAGGTTTGAGTGCTTCGGTTTCTGCTTCTTCTTCTCCGCAACCTTATTGCTCTCCACGGCGTCACCTTCGTCCTCGCCTTCGTCGTCCTCGCTCTCATCTGATGAAACTTCGGCTTCCGCCGGATCCTGTTCGTTGCTGGTTTGACCACTGAAGGTTTCAAAATGAAAATCAACAGAATCCGCGCAAGAAAAGAACACGATGACCTTCATGTGTTCCTTCTTTCGTATAAACGCCCTTCGGAGGATGCTTGCCAATGACACAATCCGTAATTTTGCCGGCACCACTATATACGCTTGTTTAAGCTGGGCCGGTGCCTGGAAATTATCTGATGTGCCGTTGTCCTCGATTTCAGACTTCTGGCTGCTCTTAAGAAACAAAGCGTCGCTCAAAGACATATCCCCAAGTTTCTGAACGCTAGGTTTCATAGTTGCGGAGCACAGGATAGTGATTCTTCGTTCTGGAAGGCTAGTTTGAGCTGATGATGAGGAATTTTTTGACTTTCCCTGCGCCCTATCGTTCAATGCAGCGAGGATATTCTGCAAGGTTTCCTCGAACCCCAGCTCCATTAAACGGTCTCCTTCGTCGAGAACTAGCCACTTCACATGGCTAACATCTAAAGATGTTGTGTTTACCAAATGGTCCGCCAAGCGTCCTGGTGTGGCTACAAGTATATTCCCGCCCTTCCGAATTCTTGCTTTCTCTGATTTCTTCTTTTCACCACCGAGGATTAGGATCGGCACGAGCCAGTGGAGCGATTGATGGGACAACAATTGCATCAGCACAGTATATATTTGCCTCCCTAGCTCCCTAGTCGGCGCGAGAATTATCGCAAAGCAGCCCGAGTCTCGGTGCAACTTGTCTCCGTTAATAGTTGCAGCATATATCCGCTGGACTATCGGTAGCAGATACGTGAGGGTCTTTCCGGAACCCGTTTCGGCTTGTATGAACGCGTCAGAGCTTGAGGATATGAGCTGAGGTACGGCTGTTTGCTGGATCGAGGTTGGCGTCTTAAGGTTCATGCTTTGGACAAGGTGCGAAGCGAGAGTTGGTGCGAGTCCCATCGTAGAAAAGGCAGATCCATCTTGAAGTGGAGCGTTCGTTGGCGCAGAAGGAGCGACGCTCGGAGGGTTGACAATATCCGCGTTTGGCAGAGGATTCGAGCTAAAGATAGAAGATACAACCGGTTGTTCCTGGTTTGACCAGGCAGCGGCGTTATGAGTCTCCCTCCCTCCCTTGACCCGACGCCTCGACCCACGATCTTGTTCAGCCGTCAATGCCGATGGTACGTCGTCTTTCGCAAGGTCGCGCGAATAGGGTTCACCGCCTTGCTGTCGTTTATTTCCGTTCGTTGTCGTAGGATCAGCTTTAGTCTGCTTGTGCTGTAGTCTTTTCTTCGCTCTGAACCTATCTTTCCATCTTCCACCCCGGATGCCACCGATAGACGATGCAGCGAAAGCGTGGTTGGCCGGCGCAAGGTCAAAGTTGACCAGTATATCTGATTCGGCCATTGGTTTGTTGCGCGAAGAACTTCGGCACTAAATTCTGTACAAACAGTGAGGTGAAGAGAGTTAGTTAATAGTTGCAAAAGACTTCAGTTTTTTTTTTTTCCTTAAATGGTTGGCGACTTTAGCGTTCAAGCACAAATTTTCGAACAAAGTAAAACCTTGGCAATATCTAGTCTCATTTTGGACGGCAGGGCGCAGACAACAGAAACAACGCAAATTGTAACCGCTCAAAGATTACGAAGTACTGCACCTAATTAACATCTATAGGTATATTGGAACGAGATTGTCACGGAAAACTTCAAGGATACTTCTCAAAGAATAGAAAACCGGAATAATTGAAAAGCTAACATATATTACCTCAACTTCTCTTGCAAAATAATACTCGTGGTGCCATCAAGTTTTTACACACCAAGTTTTGTACCGCATTGTCATCCTATTCCATGCTATGTTACCCGTACACATAGTCCCCGCTACGTAAATAAAGGCCCCCAGGTCATTACGTCGACTGGGATAGCGCGTAGGTAATTTTTCTGCAGCTAGATCAAGGTTGGTAACACTGTCAACAACCATCTGGCGCGTCCTGTCACTGCTGCCTGGAGACTATGATATGATTGTAAAGAACCGCGACAGCGTTGTAATAGAATGGGACTGTGGGCTCCTTCTCAGCGAGAAAATATCATTGACGAGACATACGATGTAATTGTTCTCCTTATAAATCGCTTAGATATCCGGATTGTTTCTAATTTCAGCACTGAGATCGACCTGCATAATGTATCCAGTCTAGTAAGAATCACATTGGTTTTGATAATCGTACATAAGATCACAACCTAATTTCAATATATTTGGGAGGGCTATCATGCTCAGTGAGAACCTACAGGGTTGCGACTCCGCTAGCTCCCCTGCGGATATGCAAATATTCATCAATTTTCGGGGCTCTGCCACCCAGCTTTGCTTGTTGCTCCTCTCCTGTTGCGACTACAAATCGGATATTCTCCTCGAGAAATAACTTTCTTTGAGATTTGGGAAGTCTAAATCCAGCTGCCTCTCCAACTTTATTAAACTTGCAATCGCTGTCTCGACCTGCTCGGAACGAACACCGCGTCCCGGAACCTCGTCTCCAAGGGATTTTTTAATATGCTCGACGGTCCTTTGTCTAAACTTTTCCCCAGCATATATATATCAGAGCTAGGGTCGCTAAACTCGGGGCTACAGGCCAATATTTGAACAAGCCATTGATATCGGAAAATCGGAAAGCTTGTCCTTTTGAAGGTTTGGACATAGTCATGGGAGCCCAGTGAACGCATAATTCTAATAGTAATACGAAAGAGTACTGCAAAGATTTCTGATCTGGGCTTATAAATAATAGAAAGCTATGAGTTTTAGAATAGTAATCAAGGTCGTAGGAGTACTGTGGAAGCAGGAGGCTATGGTCTTATTTAACCAACAAACCTTTCTAGCGCAGTCCCCCGATTTATAAAATATTCGTTTGAACCCCAGAACTGTAGGGATTTCTATCCCTTTCACCGCCCACAAATATTTTCATGAATATATCGACTATCTAATTAGTTCCTTGTCACTGACATGAGGCATTCGATCCAGGCGTATTAGCTATAGGCGGGCTGGGGCGAAGGATGCCCGGTGCAGTTGAAGGACACATGATATATGCAGTTTCACTCCACCTTATCTAGCATCGACGTCGACACCACATTTGCGTTACTAGTTTTTTTCAACTAGGTGTCCCTTGGATGCAAGTAAGACCAGGGAAAAAAAGAAGAAAAAAGGCTTTTAAACCTCCCCAAAAAGAATATATAGAAACACCCCCCAGGAATACTTAGATGTGTATTTAAATGCCATACATGGTCATGTATGCATATGGTTGCGGCTGATGCTGAAACCTAACCTGCAACCCACTCCAGACTAGATACATGTCTGCATGCATGTTCCGCTTGGAAAATAACGTCCCGCTCCGCCCGACGCTGCCACTAGCGAAGCCTTCGAATTTCTTGGCGCCGTGGTTTTTGTTTTCCTAGTTTGAAACTTTGAAGAAATATATCTATATATATATATAACACTAACACGAAAAGACGTATCGTAGGATCGATCTCAATCCACTCTGGTAACCTACCATATATATATATATATATATACATATAAATATTATTAACGGTTGAGCTTGTACGCCATTTATTTGTTCAGGCGAGAGGTCCTCCCGCCTTCGCGGAAGGTTTGGTAATATATATACCTAATCGTTCAAGTTCCAGCCAATGATTCTGCATATTAAACGACACAACAACCCACCTGCGGCTGAATTCAATGCGCTGCATTCGATATTATCATACGAGCAGACATGCCAAGTCGGCGGTTCTCCTAAATAAACACCTTCTGGTTGCTTGGTCGTGAGACCCGATGCTCATGCCGTTGTTATAATGTGGTGCTTAAGTTGTGATTGTTTTTTTTTATTTTTGTTTTTTTTATTTTAAAAAGGGGGTTTTTGGGTAGGACACAGCTGCGCAAAAGGCTTCTCGATTGTTCAAAATATACATATAATATATTCACCTCGCCGCCCTTGGCTAAAACCTTAGCTTTGCTGATAGATCGCTGCGGCTGCACTCAATCTACAAAATATCAATCTAAACATGGCTATGATAGCTACCACTCGCTTTCACTTCCTATTGGTTGTTCTTCTTCTTACCTTCGTTTCGATATCATTTGCAAAGACTGTTGTTACAGTTGAGAAATGTACCACTCGCTACTGCGCTTCACCAGCCAAATATATTCAAAGAACCACCAAAACAATCCATACAACAGGGAGATATACTGTCACCAAGATTAAGACCATTACCAAACCCAAGATCACCAAGACAACCACCAAGTCTACAGTCAGCTTTAAGACTAATACGCACATTCTATCTACCGTCGAAATCGATCTAACCATTTCCAGTGGCACGAGTACTTCGACACTATACACGTTCATATTCATTCCTGTAACTACCTTTGCAGTCATCACCACCAAAACGGTCACCCCATCAGTGACTAAAACTGTTCCCACCCCGGCAGGGTTTGTCGCTATTGCGGACGACCCTGACAACGACCCGAAGAAGTTCCCTCCTCTCCAACGCCGTGATGCTTCCCCTGCTGGTCAACAAAAATACCCGACGGCGGTAGTCTGTACGAAGACCTCGTTGATGAAAACTGGTACCATAGACGTCTGGAAGATAACAACAAAGACGCCATCCCCGGTGTACAAAACGGTGTGGGTAACTATCAGCGGGTCGCCTTGGGATTTGTTTGTAACTCTCCCAAATGCTCCAACCATCACGTATACCGTGCACGCGCCCAGTAGGGTTATCCGGACGACTATCACATCCTATTTCACGATAACTGTTACTGCCTTCTCGACGACCATCACCACAGCGGCTCCCACACCGACGTTTTATGCTGCTTGTGGAACAAAGAATCGTGCGCCGCCCCCCGGTGAAAGAGATGTTTGGGGCGGCAGCATGGTTGCCCCATACCAGGCAGAATGGGATAACCATCTGGTGATAGAGTTCAAGACTAATGCGACCGACTACGAATGCTGTGTGGCCTGCCATACGCTTCCAGCAAGCAGTGGCCAGTGTATCGGCAGCATCTACGATTACCTAGGTAACTGGGGTGATTCGTGCCCCTTTAGTAATCCAGATTGCGAAGTGCCAGAACCAGAAAATCAAGGCTCATGCAAGTTGATTCTGGCGGGTACTCCAAATACTTGTCGTATCCACAGATACGAAACCACAAGTTGGCAGGATGTTCCGGTTTATTTTAGCAATGGACCCCATTGCAGGAGATGGAAAAGAAGGAACCCAGGACAACCGATATGAGTATTTATACTTAACATATGCTGCCGCTTTAATACGGTTGGCTCGACTCGGGTTAATCAAGCGATCCTTAAAGAGGATTGATGAGGTCGAAGCGGTTACATGCATTATACATATACAAGCTTCGCACTTCACAATTTACTTGATAGCCAATTAACGTTAGCAATAATTGAATGCAGTCTATGACTAAATGCGTTGTTGATGTTGCCCAGGCCTAAAATTGAACCTAGTCTCGTAACGAAATCATTCAATGTAGAAAATCCAAACTCTTCAACCTCTGAGCAATGTAATTAGAATGCCTCCAAAACCAAAGCCGAAACCGAAGCCGCAGCAGCGGAGAACGGCCGCAGTGACTAGTGCTGCCGACCCCGATACCTTAATAATCCCGAAACAGGAACCTCAAGGCGAAGAACCAATATTGGCTCCCACATCAACTAGTGCGCCGCAGCCGACAAGTTACAAAGCCGCATCGCTCTTCATTGAAGACGATTCCGACACGGATTCAGAGGCTATCGCGCCAGCACAGCAACCACAAACCTTGAAACCCCCACATTCTCCTCAACAAGAGCCAGGAGCGAACCAAGATGCTGGGGATGATTCAGAGGCAGACGACGCTGCTTTCAGCGACTTGGATGACGATCCCGTTGTGCAGTCCTACGACATCATACTCAACAACACCTTTGAAGATATGATGTATCTTTTCCAATATCCTGTGCGAAAGAAATCTGAGCCGTATACACTCCAGGAAGGTCTTGCACCTACGGATGCCAGGATGAAGGTCGAGACTGGAGTGCTGGAACTAGATATCCCGATCAATGTCGAGCGCAATTACGATGAACAAAAGGGTGTCCTGTACGGTGAAGTGTTACACAAATCGCGAGTCCAAAGGTCTCTGCGAGCAGGGGTGGCCATTGACGGGGCTTCAGAGCGTGGTGATAATGCGTCGGACCGGCGCAAGAGGCGGAGGACAGCGGAGGACGACGATGGAGAAGACGATAGTGCCATTCTAACCCCAGAGCACCTACTGGACTTCGAAGAGGCAAAGCGGAAAAACAGAATACTAAACAGGCAGACCCTCGGAGCCAAAATGCAGCAAACTGACGCTAATTATTTTGTTGGCTTGTTCGAAGACGGTAAGTTAATTGTGTTTACAACGTCAGGCGAAAAGGCACGGACCGTTAATATCGTTATCAGATAAACTGCATTTTACACGTCTGACGGGTTCTCTGCAACTGCGGCCACAATTCCATCATATTGATATTATGACGGAACAAGAACGGGCAAACCAGAAAGCTATGCGGGAGATGAATAACCCCAATCCTGCAAAACCGGTAGAGGCTCGAGCAGTCAATTTATCGGTGAAGGCGGCTTCCGGTGATAACAGAACACTCACTGCGGCAGAGCAGCTGTCCAAAGATATTCGGATGGAGGAGGATGAGCCATGGCGAGAAATTGAATGGATAGACCAAGATGTACGCCTTAATCTCTCGAAGCTGCTCCCCCCCACTTGTCACTAACTCATGGGCGGGTGTTTGGTAGGACGATGAAGCATGGCAAATGTTCGCAAATGTGCACAAGCAGAAACCGGTACCTTTGAATAACGTCTTGACGAAATCAGAATACTTTAAATGGTGTAGTACTCCAGCGAACCCGACAGAAGGGAAGGACGACGGGAAGGGAAATCAGGCACAGAATCGCCCTGTGAGATAAGCTATAACATCCTTGCTACCAGACAAGGTTCGTGTCGACTTACGGGTTTCAAATATTTGATTTCATTCTAATATGCTTATTCCCTATAGGCTGTCTTAGACTTTGCTTGAGAGCTGTTGTAGTAGTAGAGTAAATAACATCAAGAAGAAGATATATACTCTACAAGAAAGCCATGTATTTCTGATGCAGAGTAGTTCCGAAGCCGAAACTAAAATTATCATCCGTAGATAGCAGAGAAGGTATCGGTACCCTTCCCTCGTTCCTAGGGAGATTCCGATTCTGGGATAGCTTCAAATCATAGGGCAAGGTTTGGAGAAATGGCTCCAGCCTTTCTATTTTATTTCTCTTTTTGACGTGCCTACAAAAGCGCTTCTAGCCGAATTTTTTTTTTTTTTTTCATTCTATCCGAATCGTTTCCCCCATCAACAAAACGTTTGGAAGCCAACGACATCCTCGGGAAAGACCACCGGCACCAATTGGCACGGCAGTAGTCAATGTGGTTGCTACCGCTCGACCCGACCAGCAAGATGCTAACCTCCTCTAAACCATCATACCAGATTGTTTACCATCCGTTCTTCGACGCTCAGACAACTCGTGGCCGGTTTACCATTAAAAAATCTTCGCCCTAATGTCTGTCTGTCGTAATATCATCCCCAGAATACGGGGCAGTTGGCGCCCACCATTTGGACATAACAAATCATGGACTTCGGTCCGCAAATTCTCAGCTTCCTCGGTAGCTCGAGCAAATTGGGGTTTCGTGGGCCTCGGCCAGATGGGTACGAACCAATCTCTCCTCAACTCGGGATATTGCTTCCATGATCACTGAAAAGATCACCGTGCTAATGACAAGGAGTGATAGGCTATCCAATGGCAAAGAATCTTCGAGCAAAGATACCCGAAACTGATTCCTTGATAATCTACGATATCAATGAGTCTGCGACGAACCGATTCGCTGAGGAAGCAGACAGTCCTGCCGGTAGCGGGGGCGCGAGTGTAACCGTCGTAAAGAACCTCCAAGACATTGCGCGTGTTTCTGTAAGTTGGGCTCTTCTCTCTTGTACGCTTTTCCTATTCATGACCTCTTTCTCCGCGATGGTGTGTATTCACATGATGAGACCATATTTTCCTTTTTCAATTATGAAATTCTAAGTCAGGACACCGTTTTGGAGTCTCACTACATGATTTCACAAATTATTACAATAGCCAATCCTCTGATACTATACACATCGCGAGGCCAAGCTTTATCTCTTTCATTTACCTCAACGACGCATGACCAAAGTTTCTAATCATATATGCATTCTCAAGGACACGGTGATCACCATGCTTCCTCAACCTAAGCATGTAAGGGCAGTCTACAATGAGTTTATCGCTGCAGGCCTGAGCGACCCAGCTACTCGCCTATTCATCGATTGTTCCACGATTGATGTGAAGACATCTCTTGAGGTTGGAGCAGAAATTCGGGCATTGGGCCATGAGTTTGTGGATGCACCAGTCTCCGGCGGTGTCATTGGTGCGACTGCCGCTACACTTACATTTATGCTCGGAGCTTCAGAATCCGCTGTACATCAAGCACAACCGATACTGGAGAGGATGGGCAAGAGAGTTGTCCATATGGGGGAACCAGGAACAGGCATTGTAGGCAAGCTCGCAAATAACTACATTTTAGCCATCAGCAATCTGGCTACGGCAGAAGCGATGAACTTTGGGATTAAACTTGGACTGGAACCCAAAACACTGGCGAGTCTAATTAACTGCTCCACCGGTAGGTGCTGGCCGAGTGAGGTTAACAATCCGGTTCCTGGTGTTGTGGAAGGCGCGCCTGCAGGGCGAGGATACCAAGGTGGATTTGGGGTTAGCTTGATGGCAAAGGACCTCAAATTAGCCATCGCCGCGGCCGAGCTTGCAGATGCAAAACTTGTTCTAGCAGAATCGGCCAGGAAATTGTATGACGATGCCGAAGTGCATGACGATTGTAAAGGAAGGGACTTTTCCGTAGTGTATAAATACTTGCAGGTTACAGAGAAATGAGATAATGTAATCTACGTTAATATTATCACGAATAACATATATCTCTAGAGCAGGCTCTTCCCAAGTATATTCTGTTCACGTATGTTCATTGGAAGCTCTTAATTAGCTGCTCGAGTCAGCAGTCCATTCACGCTTGCCTAAAGCGTCGCTAAAATGAGACCAGTCGGGATTCTTCTCCTCGAGAAGTTTGTGTTGATCAGGTGAGTATAAATATTTTTATTTTCCAGATTTTCCATTTTCTATTTTACAACCTCAATCATCACATATCAGATCAACACCACCATACATCAGCCAGGCCTCTGGGTAAGTTGCTCCGTCCTTATACCTTCCCTCAACCCTTCAATCCTCACCCACTGGGAAATGATTAAATCACCTTCTATTCAATCGATCAATCTGTCAATCCCCTGACGCCTTGGAACACATGATTGAAGATTCCAAGAACTTGACGAGAAATCGGTATCGAATGATCCCATAAACCCCATAACCACTAGCCACAATTCTTCTTCATCTAAGTTATTTAGTTCGTTGCTAATGGTACCAGGCAAAACTAGGTTCCAGACACCGTCGGTCCCGGGCTCACTCATCGAAAATGGCCAGTGACAACATAAATTCGCGTCTCTGCATTAATTATGTGGCAGGACGCTACCTCATCTACGATGTAAACGGTAATTACTAACGATCTCGCATACGTTGTAGTGCCGTTCACATATATATGCAGACATATCTTGTTATTCTAACTTTTGTCCCTATGTGATGCTAACATCTCTCGCCCACTTTTTCTATGTGAGGTGCACGTTAGTGGTCGCGCATTTGAGATCTACGTGGCATATGTGCGGAACCTTATTCGGCACTCTTCCCCAGGCAGCGCAGCAGAATGTGTTTCATGGTCTGCCGCTAGAATTGATGGAAGAAGAAGCCAGACTCCTGGTTGATAGTCGTGAGTTGGAGAACGTGATATATATCTGCCGCTAAATTTTGATTCTAATGAGCTACAAAGGAGTCGCAATAATTGTGGATGATACCATCGCACATACCAATGCCGTTCAAGCATTAAGCGAAACCGACAAGATGGATATTCTCGCAGTGAAGACACAGGAACAAGATAAGGTGATGCTAGCAAACCAAGAAGAATCAAAGAGGCGGAAAGAAATCGCCATCGAGAACGCAAAGGCATCTGGCAAATGGAAGACAAAGCCATCCAGAACACCTGAAGCTATCTTGCCACGTGCAGAAGTAGATTCCCTCTTCTCAGGTTCAAGTCCTGGAGAGCCAGAGAGTGCTGGCGCTGGCGCCAGCGACGAGGGTATATCAAGAGGTCATCAAAGTCCCTCTGAAGATAACGCTCTCCGACAGTATATAGTCCCTATGACATCTTCGGTGATAGGTAAACACTCGCTCAGAGACCCACATGAATCAGGTTACAAACCAAACCCACCTTTAGCGCGCTACGACGTGTATAGATTCTTGCAGCGCTTGGGGTATTTCCTATCCCCCGGACTTAGGTTCGGTTGTCAATTCGTGGCTTACCCCGGAGACCCATTAAGATTCCATTCACATTTCCTCGTGAAGTCTCTGCGATGGGATGAAGAGCTTTCGATTTTGGATCTTGTTGGTGGAGGCAGGCTAGGAACTGGGGTTAAAAAGGCTTGGATGATGGCAGGTGAGGTAAGGAGCCCCCCAGAAACTGAAGAAAAAGATGATGAAACCCGAGTCAACAATGTGAGAGTCTTCTGTGTAGAATGGGGTGGCTTTGGTTGATATATATCACGTTTCCAATATTCGACTACATGAGCACTTGCTTCTCAGGATAGCTAGACCGTAGGGCTACGGTTTCAGGTCCATCCAGTCCTGTCTTATTATTTAACCTAGAAGGCAAGATCCAATCCATAAGCTCATTTTCAGGATACTTGAGAATAGCCTGCTAGGCGAAACAGAATAGCAGCATTAGCTCCGTCGCGGATTCTTTTCCGTTGCAACGTTGCGTACACCTAAATAAAGATCCATGAGAAACAAGCGCAGATATTCGAGAGAATACTTTGTATATTGCCAGGCTGGTTGCTTAAATACTCCCAAATCACCTCATCGTGGTGCCATATCGTACCGCAGACCGCAGACTGCATTTCCAGATATAAACACTTAAAATTTAAAGTACCGACGTAGGATTTTCTGAGCTACAGCGCTAGGAACCCAGTTTCGCTCCTATTGCGCACCGCGGGGTTACTTGTTCTTGGATACTTCGCTCCCCCACCATTCATACATGGCGAAAGAAACCGTCCTAATTACCGGGTACACCAATCACTATAAAACACATGCTGCAAAGCCAGAAACTAATTTGAAATCTCAACTACAGTGGTACCGGTTACATTGGATCCTTTACTGCCTTGGAGCTTCTCGTCGCAGGCTACAATGTCGTTCTTGTTGATAACTTGTACAACTCGTCGGAAGAAACGGTCAATCGGATCGAGCTGATAAGTGGGATCCGGCCTGTCTTTCATAAAGTAGATGTCACAGATGGAGAAGCTTTGGCAGAAGTTTTCGAAAAGCATCCCGAGATATCGTCGGTCATCCACTTTGCAGCCCTAAAGGTGAGTCGGCCCTTAACAGGCCCGCCCTCTCGTCCCCTGACAGAACTTTTCGACTTATGCAATCGCGCGATACGTTACACAGTCTGTTGGCGAGTCCAGCGAAGTTCCCGCCGAGTACTATCGCGTGAATGTTGGCGGTACCGCTATCCTATTATCTACTATGAAGAAGTACAATGTCGACAAGGTCGTTTTTTCCTCATCGGCTACGGTGTACGGCGACGCTACAAAGCATCCCGGCATGATACCGATTCCGGAAACATGCCCTCTCGGCCCGACCAACCCATATGGACGGACCAAGTGGTTCAACGAAATGATCATCGAGGATCACATCAATGCGAACGAAGGTTCAGCAGCTGCTCTCTTACGTTATTTCAACCCGTGCGGCGCACATCCCAGCGGTCTGTTGGGAGAAGATCCCCAGGGAGTGCCGTATAATCTCCTACCCCTCCTCGGGCAGGTGGCGGTAGGAAAAAGAGAGAAGATTAAGATCTTTGGGACAGGTGTGTTTCTGTATTTGATCCAGATAAGCGAAAAATTGCAACAGGAAACGAGCTAACGGAACCATTTTAGATTATAATTCCCATGATGGAACGGCTATTAGGGATTATATACACGTTGTCGACCTTGCGCAGGGGCACATCGCCGCGTTGAAAAAGCTCTACGATCCTACTTTTACTGGCTGCAAGGCGTGGAATTTGGGCACGGGTCGCGGTTCGACAGTGTTTGATATCTTAAAAGCATTTAGCAAGGCGGTTGGCAGAGAGCTGCCCCATGAAATAGCTCCGCGAAGGCCGGGTGACGTGCTAGATCTGACCGCAAAGCCGGACCTCGCCAGCAAGGAACTAGAATGGCATACTAAAAAGACATTGGAGGAGGCTTGCGAAGACTTGTGGAGATGGGTCAAGAACAACCCTTCCGGTTATAGAGAAGAATATAAAAGGGAGCTTTTGGAGGAATGGAAGTCCAAAGCTGGTGCTCAAGGTGGGATAGCAAGTGGCCTAGAAGACTAGAAAATATCCGATGTTCCGGTTCTATCATGAGAAAAAACGGCGGTATGGCTTCAGTATGGCACACCCATGAAATATATCTGATAAAGATATATTAGAAATATTATAAAAAGGAATATTAGAATAGAGGTCATTGGTCTCGAAACCTACTTCATAGCTAGCATGCCAGCACCCACTCATACGTAGCTGTCTCCCCCCGTCCAGTATTACCTAGAGCTGGATCGAAGTTCTAAATACCCGAATATCTTGATATGAACATTATTCTGCGTCGAGATCATCACAGAGGATGCAGAGACGGCATGGGCCACGCATGCTTGCAAGTACTTAACTGAGTAATTGGAATGGTCAGAATCTGGCTGGTCCAACCAGCGTCGGCCCCACTTTGCCCCTTCAGCTCACAAAAGGTTGGGGTGTGTGCTTGCATAATTACTTAGTATGGCGTGGCTGGCTGGCCACTATATAAACATATACACGCTCCAAAAATACACCGTACACGCTCCAAATAATTCGACACCCTTTCAACTGCTACTCAAACAGGTACACCAACGTCCATATACCTTCTTTCGATTGCTTCAATCCCTATTTCCACTGTTTCAAAAGCTAACAAGACAATCCCTTCAATCACAGGCTCCCATTAGCGTAGCCCTATCAAAAAACTATAGCAACTTCCCCGCAATAGCCATGGCTGACGACGAACTCGCAGGTTCGACTACTGAGGGGTAAGTTATTATTCCCGATTTGTCACTGCCGCCTAGCATACCGTATCCTCGTCACTTGCCGTTCTCTTCTCGTTTTATCCAAATGTCGCCTCCCCCCTCTTCTGTGGCCCGTACCCTCCATGTTCTCGAATATCCCTATTCCGTATTTGTCGTTTTGGTCCTCACAACCGGAATTCACAACTCACAGCTATAGCTCTAGCTACAACCCAAGCTAACAAATTCTCCCCACCATAGGTACAAGGTAGGAGAGAAGAAAACTCTGGACGAGTACAACAACCTTGGTACGATTTGACTCTCCAATCAACCTTTAAAAGGGCTTACTGTTGTCACCGGACTTCAGAAATATGCCCTTCTCGTATCATCCGTCGTATACGATGATTGACCATCGCTTTATCTTTATGTTTGAACAAATACAGATGCCGAGGACGAAGCTCTCGCCAAATGGAAGAAGTCCTTGGGCCTTGGTGAAGGAACCCCAATAGGGGACCCAAATGATCCTCGAACTGTACGTATAAGAGCGAATGAGACCTTCTCGCTCTGTATCGCTAGCTAATTCTGATTTCAATATCTTAGGTTATCATCGAATCACTCAGCTTGGTAGTGGGGGGCCGCGAAGATATCAGCGTTGATCTGACCTCCGCAGAGGCGCTTAAGGCACTATCAAAAAACCCTTTCATTATCAAAGAGGGATCTGAATTCCGGATGCAAATCAAATTTAGAGTCCAACACGAAGTCATCAGCGGCCTCCGATACATCCAACTAGTCAAAAGGATGGGCGTCAAGGTTGACAAAACTGAGCAGATGCTCGGGTCTTACAGCCCTAACACTGATAAAGCGCCCCAGTATCAGAAGCTACGTTAGTGCAAACATGACCTCTATATTCATATCTAATCAGGGAAAGCTGGTATTAACGCAATTTTTTTTGTTATGTACTGAAAAGTGCCTGTGGAAGAAGCACCTTCCGGGATGACTGGTGAGTATTCTCTATAAACGTCGATCGATATTTTGGTAGTAGACTATTAACTTTTTTTTTTTTTTTGCCGTATAGCACGCGCTACGTATGCTGCCACGTCTAGATTTACGGATGATGATAAGAAAGTCCACTTAGAGTTCAACTGGGCTTTTACGATCAAGAAGAACTGGGAATGAGCTTCCCGTATATTGATTTTCTACCTCCTCAAACCGAGGACAGTATTTCTACTTCCAGGTGTATAGAACCATCAACAAGTCTGCAATATAAGCATACATACATACATACCTACATACCTACATACATATATCTGAATCTAGTAAACTTGGGAAGAGCACTCGGTGTCGAACACAAGAAGCGATGAATTTTTTAAAAACCTATATATCCTGGCCGGTAGACGAGAATAAAAGGTTGAATGATAAATATAACATCAGTAGCACAGTAACAACTTTGAAACAGGTAGATAACTGTTACACTTGATTATAACATATGTAATTATATTACTAATAAAGTTGAATAACGAATTCTTTTTTATATTTTTGTATTAAATTCCTATTATCAAAAAACATCGTGCTTCTCCGATCAAAAATTTACTCTACTTGCAACTAGACATGTTCCATCCGTGACGAAGAAATTCTCTCTAAGGTCGTGAACTCGTGATTCCGTATACACAGCGAGTGAAAATTGGGGGGAATGACCACACACACAACATTTCGAAACACACAGGAGTGAGCAAATTTCATACGCTGATACAGAGCTGGCGAATAATGGAAAGTATGACGGAGCGGGGGTAAATGGAGAAGGGAGAAGGAGAAGATCAGAATATCAAGTAGGTTTTAGGGAGGGAGATACGCATAGGAAAGAAATAATGACTTTAGGAAACCAAAATTGAAAACGGCGGTAACTACAATGATGAGCCAAAAAGAAATGTCCAACCACGACAGGTATTAGTAAAACCATAGGGAAATAAAACATTTATACGAACCGCAAGTGATATATGACGATATACATTCTTTGGTACAAATGAGGGATTGAAGGGGGATGGGAAAAAAAATTGGAAAAAAGGGGGGAGGGGGGAGAGTCACAACTTTGTTCTACACACAATGTTGAAAGAATGCTGCGCTGACGCGACAGATGGCTGAAGGATTAGGATGGAAAAAAGTTATGTATGGTAAAATGAATATGGGGAAATAAAAAGACCAGAGACAAGAAAAGAAAAGAAAAAAAGTATTAAATCGTTAGAATCGCATCCATACAGATTGACATATCTTCAAAGCAAAACACACTTGCAGCCCTCACTCGGTCCGTCGGCTGCACCGCCGCCACCGCTACCCCCCTCCTTGGTATTTTTAGGATCATCTGGGTTCTTGTTGTACCGTCTGATCTCGCGAACCAATTCGTAGAAAGATTCATCGACATTGATACGAGACTTGGCGGACGACTCCTGGAACGGGCATCCGAACGAATCAGCCAGACTTCGGCCCTCTGTTTCATGAGCGTTAGTATATGTTTTAACAGGCGCGAGCCGCACATATGTTATTTGTTATAGGATTACTTGCCTTGGGTAGACACTTGACGGTCGGTTTCCAAATCACACTTGTTTCCAACAACGACCAATGGGAAATAGTCCTTATCCTTCACTCTCAGAATTTGCTGCTGGAACTGGGTAATTTCTTCGAAGGAGGTCCTGGAGGTGATCGAGTAGATGAGGAGGAAACCTTCTCCAGTTCTCATGTATTGTTCGCGCATGGCCGAGTATTCTTCCTGACCGGCTGTATCCAGGACGTCAAGGAGCGCCACTTCGTCGTCGATAACGCATTGTTTTCGGTATGAATCTGTATTACAACGAGTACGTTGGCTTTCTATTCTTCTGAATTTGACAAAATACGATATATATATGCTTGTTTACCTTCAATGGTCGGATCGTATTCGTCAACGAAATGCGATTGGATTAGCTGGATGGTCAGGCAAGATTTGCCGACACCACCACCGCCGACTACGACGAGTTTGTATTCCCGAAGGAATTGAGATCCGGCCTGCCAATAGATACGTTGTGTTAGTCGCAACTGTGTAACCACGGAGGGGGGCTTGGCGGAAAATAGGGAACTAAGGGAACGAGGCGAAACGCGGAATAGAATGTCCGCGAATTGACCGGCGGGGTTTCGAACGCATATTCTCTTCATTCGTTTCGATAGCCTCGCTCGTCCTTTCGTTGCCCAAGAAAAAATATATAAAAAACGGAGGAGGATTTACTTTGCTTACCTTCGACATGGATGCGGGTGTTTCGAGATTGTTTGGTTAAAAAGGATGCCTGTGTACTGACCGGTTGGCGAGTGAGCAGGTTTGCCAAAGGAAAAACGGTGATGATGGGCGACTACAGGATCTCTCGCGAAATGTCGTTCGCAGAAGAGAAGGAGAAGAATGGAGGTTGAAAGGGTAAGGGGAGAAGGAGAGGGAGAAAGTTGAGGGAGGAGATGAGATGAGAAGAAACACGAGGATTGGAGGAAGACAGGGAGGCAAGAGGAAATGACCGAGTCTGGGGTATTGGTGTTTTTGTAGGGGGGTGGTGGTGATTGTGGTTGATACTTTCTTTGTATCTCGCGTACTTACGGACAAGGAAGGAAGGACTGGACTGGACTGGACCGTATCCTATTTTATTTTTCTTGTTCGAATGGCAACTAGTCGAATATACCGAGATATATTTATTTTATTATAAGGCTGCTACTCCTTCTTTTTATCCTGTTGTTTCTGTTTCTTTCTCGACAAGACCGACTGAACGTAGGTATGTATGTACGTATGTTGTAGATGGATCGAAGGGAGGAAGAGAATGGGGGGGAGAGAAAGGGGGAAGCGACGACTGAAGAGGAAGAAGAGGAAGAAGAAGACTCCGGGAGGAGGAGTATTTCAATATATTATATTACTTATGTAGGTCCGTAGAAGGGAAGGGGAGGAAGAGAGAGAATAAGAAAGAAGAGGAGGGCTGCTGTTCTGTTACTGTTTCGCGAGAATAATAATAAAAAAGGGCTGGTCGGAGACGGGGACTGCTGCACTGCACTGGACCGTACTGGACTGGACTGTACTGGTGGAGCCTGAAGCCTGAATCGAAGGCCAGAACTGAACCGAAGCAGGATACCAAACCAAAACTAACCGGTCAACGCAACCAGCACCAACAAGCCCGCTGCACAGGACAGCCCGACAGAGACAGCGAGGCCGAGGAGTGCCGACTAGACACGGACACTACATGGAAAAAAGGAAGGAGGAGTCGAGATATTAATCGATACACAATCATTATCAATTCCTCATGGTTCTGCCAGGTCCGGCACGAGGCGTTCACGCGATACTACTTGTATACTACCCCAAGACTTGGGGGGTTTTTTTTCGTTTTGCTTCGTAAAAATAAAAATAAAAAATATAATCACTTTGTTTTATTTTATTTCTTCTCCTTTTACCCTGTCTATCTCGAGCCGAAGAGACATCTCATGGCATTATGTATTGTATGTATGTACATTACTCACGCAGGGCACTTGAATGATCTGGTATGTAAATACCCAAGTGCTCAGGGTACTCTACGATCTACTTCGTGCGTGTGTGTGCATGCGTGTTTGGTAAATCAAGGGATACCAATCATCTCCAAGCAAGTTGCTATGTTCACCGATAATCACAAATATAAAAATGTGACCGACTCCAGGCATACTGAAAGACGAATTCGTAGAAAAATAAAATATACAAAATATATAATAAAAAAACGTCTTGCGGTAGACAAAGCGCTGTTCTTCATTGTAAAACTTCTATTTATGGACTGCAACATGTACAAACATCATGTTTTGGATCCTGCTCTGTTCTCAAACATATAATACTGCACTATAATATACTCACTTCTATATATATTTAAGTGTTTAAAAAGATGTTTAAATACAACTGGCGTCTTAAATAGATATAGGTATAGATAGATATATATACCGAAATATTTACGATGAGGCTGCAGCTAATCGCTTTAGTCACAGTGGATATCAATATGGATCACGGATCTCAGATGCAGAAGTGACGACAATAAACCAATTTCTCGTATCTATATCTACCAAACATCTACATCTCCATTATAGAAACAAACTCAAGAAATGCCAGCCAAGCTATACACTGAATGGTTCCCGGACTCGCCACTTCGATTACAACTTAAGCGACGACGGGTCCATATGCAAACCCCAAGTGGGAAAAGACTGAAAGAGGAGGAGAAAGAAAAATTCAAAAAAAAAAAAAAAAAGAAAACGAGTCTGCCTTTCCCCTCTTCTTGACGGCACGGCATGGCGAGCTAGGAGGCAAAACAATATTGGCTGGATAAAACGGAAGCCTTTCGACGGAGCCAGGAGAAAAGGAAAGATGGAGGGATGGAGACGAACAGGCAAACCAATCCGATTGTGAGCCGGCCGGGTGGATTGCCCCCCAAAAGGTAAGTAAGAGTATCCTTTATGCACGCCTCAAGCGCTACCAGATGGAGCACTCCTCAACGAATATCCATCAAATCGATTTCCTTTCGGCTGAAGATAGCGTATCCGATCCCGACCAAGATCCCACGGCCTCACGCTGCTATATCACAGTCAACCCTCCCCAAATGGCATCTCACGAGGCGAAGGGGCTGAATAGCCTGCGAGCACAAAAGCGCAAGGTCCATTTTATATCGATTAGAACGGCCGTCCCTCAGCGCAGCCATCTCATCTCCTCTTATATCATCTAGTATATCGTACCTATTCCCACAAAGTGTATGCTTAAGCTTCTTTTTTGGCTTTTCAACTCACTCTTTAAGCTTTTATTTTATTTCTTATTTCTTATTTCTTTTTAATTTTTTAATTTTTTTTTACCTATTTATTAATGTCCTCGCGAGAAACCTTACTTTGAAGGTATAAATAATAAATGTTTGTCATGGATATCTGCGATGCCATGCTTCGCTCGTGATGTATGTATCACATCTGAAACGTTTCTAGAAGGCGTTCAAGGATCCCGTCACTTGGCTTTCGCCATGCACCTTCTGTTTCTCCCACCCGATATGCAACCTGTAAAACACCGAAAGCCCCACCCCCCCCCCAATTCTAAGGCTAGCCATTGCGCTCAAGCAGCAGAGTAGTGAGATGCTCTCCTCCAGGCATCCCCTCACGTCATCAGCCGTTCCACCTTACAGATTACTTATATTCGCATACATTGAAATATGCATAGTCGCATTGATTTTATAGATCACGTCCTCCAAAAATATCCAGCTGTGACCGATATTGGTTTTTATTTCCGACTCAAAAAGAAATACTCAAAAAAGAAATACCCATGCGGGTCCAAATTTCAATATCCATTTCAATTTTTCTATAAATTTTTAGGGATGGGTTTTTTTTACCTTTCGGATGGACAACCGCACGCCACGCGCGAGTCATTTTATCCAGTAAAATGAAATGTTTGCGTGAAAAGCCCGACAGGTCGCGCTCGGGATTTAAATGAAAAATAAATTTTGAGTGAATATAATATCTATAATATAGAGGGAGTCTTTTTTTATTAATTTGATTCAACTACACGTACACCCTCCGCCGGCTCGTCACTTTCGCTATCGTCCTCTCCTTCAACATCCACTCTGATACCCTCGAGCTGCTCCGTCACTTCGCCGACAAGACTTTCGATATACGCTTGGTCTCTGCCCAACAACGTCACCGTATTCCTCGGTTTTCCCCAGCGGGGATAGCTTCCTACTTTTACACCATGATCCTTAACTTTTTCCTGGAGCGTTGTCAGATAACCCGCCATCTGCGATTCCGGCTGAGGGGTGCTGATCAACAATCGAAAGAAGTTACGGTTTGAAGCCTCGATCCGAGAAATCAGTTCCTTCTCCAACCCCGTGAGCATTTGCTGGAAAAGCAACGGGATTCCGGGGAATATGTGAATATTCTCGTTCACGATGGAGATCGGAACCCATAAATCATCGGACGGAAAGAACATGCGACAGCCCGGACCCGTTGGAAGAGTTGCCATTCGTAATTTGGCCGATAGCCTGGGAGATGGGGTATCCCAGTCAAAGAACGGCTCGTTCCTCTTCGACACCCATAGATTTTTCATCCTCTGACGAGTTTCTTCGTGCAATTCCAGCGAGACGTTGAAACTAAACACGCCGCAACGTTAGAGAGATATGTTCATCGGACTTTTGGCGCGCGTGCGTAGGAGCCACGGCATCCATGCTGATAGGCCTGCGGAATGCGATTTGTGATCAAAAAGAAACCTTCCTGGACCGAAGGACTTTTTTCTCTCCTTCTTTATCATGTTGCTGGGAGTAAACTTGCATACGCTTTTGCGAGACTGGGATAGGTTATATCGTCATGACTGTGATTCGAAATAAAATGTGAGATCAGATAAATGCTCGAGAGCCTGTTTGATGGGGGGGGATAAGACTCACGTTGGCCCAATCCCACCGCTCGTGACCACAAAGTCGTACTTTTCAGACATTCGCCTGGCGGCTTCGATTATATCCGCCTCGTCATCGGATATCACCTCGATTCGCTTGAGATCAAGCCCTAGAGAGAAACAATACTTGGCGAAGAACGGGCTGTTCGTATCTACGATCTAGAACATGGGCTGACTGTTAATGCTGTGGTTTCACTTGCATTTTCTTTGCCTTATCGTCTCCCTGAAGACGGAGAACTGCATATTTGGTCTGGTCTCGTACCTTCCCGTTGAGAACTTCATCGCCGATGATTAAACAAGCGGCTGTCCGTATCATCCGCGAAGGAGCACTGGTGGTTGGTGTTTGTATGGACGACATTGGGTTCGGAAAGCGGTTTAGGACGAATTTTGAGATAGGCGGAGAACGTCTCAATATTGTCGAAGAGTATCTAAACATAGATGGTGGTGTGTTTCCTCCTCTGCTGGCCACGTTTCTTTTGCTATCGCATCGTGCTATTATATGCTATTCTGGCTCAGGCGTTTGTGTCGTGATAACAATTGCGGTTGACGTTGGAAGGCAGAGCATGGGGCTGATCAGCTGAGGGGGTGGTGGACCAAGCTCCCTCTCAAGTTTAGCGTTGGTTAAGCTTACTCATTTTGAGTTGCTTCGGCTAAGCACGACAGACACACACACACACACACTCACTTTAAACTCACGTTGGCAAGCCAGTCATATTTCGTAGTTATCTTTCTAGTATCACGATCCCTCTTCACTATTGCGCTCACTCAACCTCAAATTTTTTTAAAAAAGTTTTAATTTTTTACAAAAACCAGCTCCCGATTAATAAACCGTCCCCTCCAGAGGCAGCTGTTACAGCAGGAACACTCGGAATCATGGTACTAGACACATCCATCCTTGGTAGCAAGATGACATACCGAACGAAAATGGGCTCTAAACCCCACCATCTTATCATCACAGGCTTCGGAGTCTCGGTTATACCAGTTTAGCCCGGAGACAACGGAGCAACTGCGGAAGTTCAGACTGTCCACATCGAGGGCAACCAAACCACAGGCCCGAATTTGTAAATATGTCCTCCCATGTTGCTCGGACCGACGATAGGCTGTGACGTAGCCGCACGCGCGGGGAAGCCTTATCGGAAATGTATTTCTTTTTTTTATTAAAAAAATTTCAACATTTTAAATTTTAAAATATATATATACTAAATACTGTGCATTCGCAGATGGTATCGATAAGGATACGCTGGAGATCAAACAAGAGGGGTTGGAAACGTTTACCTCTTTGCAGGATCTTGCCGACGAGCTTCCAGAGAACACGCCCAGATTCGTTCTGCTCAGCCATCCGGTGACCATTGTGAGTAGGAAATGCCGGTTGTCCGTTTGAGTGAAAGAGAAAGGGGAAGAAAGAGAGAGAGCCGCGTGCTATATCCTTTATTCGCTCCATTTATAAATTTCGCTAGCGTCGGGTACACTACTCACGTATAACGTTCGCGGACCCGCCTTTTTTTTTTTTTTTTTGACACGTTCCCCTAGCGTGGTCGCTTTCGTACCCCCCTCTCTCTCTTCGGATTTCTGGATGCGATTTTTATTTCGTTATACGTGATAGGGTGGTGGGTGGTTTATGCTAACGATACCTAGGACGGCCGGCTTTCTGCGCCTTACGTTTTGATATTCTACATGCCGGAGAACGCGAATAACAAGTTGCGAATGTTGTACGCTGGGGCCAAAGAGCTGATGCGAAACAAGGCAGAGGCAGGCAAGATTGTGGATGCTACGGACGAGGATGATGTGGTAGCGATTGGGGAAAAGCTGGCCAGCGGTTAGACTTTCAGGTGTTCTTCTTCTTCTTTCCCCCATTAGTTTTGCCAGGTTGGGTTAGAGTCGAGCCAGAATTTGCCGGTTTTGGAAGATTTTGCTTTGATTTTTCATTTCATTTCATTTTACTTTATTTTACAAAGATTGCGGCAGCGCCCGTTATTTCAAACCCCTCTAGCTCTCCCTTAGTAGATACTCGGATCTGTAACTACTTTTTTTTTTTGAGTATATAGATACGAAGTATATATTTACACGCTAACGACACGGTGGAAAATACAAGCATATAATTGATTGATTGATGTGTGAAGCGGGTCCGTGCCGTTGGCTGTGGCTTTACGAAGTATGAAGGGAATATATTACAATTGAGAGAGGAAGAGAAAGAAGGAAAGGGAGAGAGGGAGAGGGAGAGAGAGAGAGCAATCTTACGAAGAGTCAGGACATCATTAAAATGGGGGGGGGGGTTGTGTTTGTCTTGTCCGGCGGGAAAATGTATCCGAGAGTGAATTTGCGGTTAAGTCGCGAGAATGCAGAAGTTTAAACGCGCGGGTTCGGAGGAGAAAGAAGAAGAAGAAGAAGAAGAAGAAGAAGAAGAAGAAGAAGTCAATTTTTACTTATGGTACTGGAAGAAGTGGGTGCTAGGGTTGGTACTATCTGTTGGGTCAGACCACGTTTGATATGTAGCAGCATGCGTGAGGGCAATTGGCAAATGTCATCCATGCAATGCAAAGGAAGAGAGAGCAAAAGTACTGGTACATGTGAGGCGAGGGAAAGGGTACATGTGATGGATGGATGGGGGATATAATTAATGGGAAGATGGGACATTGAGATATTGGGGAGGCGTGGGTGTGGGAGTGGGCGTGGGGCGTGGGGACTGACTGACCGACCGACCGACCGGGGGGTATGCTGTTGCAATTGGAAAGAAGAAGGCCAAAGAAGGCAGGCAGCAAGGGTCGACAGTAGCGCCGCTGGGGAAGTCGGGATCTTGATCCATTTGTCGAGAAGGGCAAATCAGAGCCAGAGCCAAAGGCCAGAAACCCCGAGCGAACCAGCACCAGACCAGCACCAGACACGGACAAAGATGGTTAGTTGCCCCGGGAGCCTGTATCGCGGGTTGGGGTTCCTCGTCGATCTGCCTTCTTTGACATCTTCAATCAAATCACCGTCGCTGTCACCATCACGGAGCATGGCATGGCATGGCATAACACGCAAGCAGGCAAGCAAAGCTACTTTGCCATGTGGTTATTTAGTTTTGCTTCGGTTCTTATTCGTAGTAGAGTACTTTGTAGTCAGTACTCTTATATAAGGAAGTATCTATCATGCTACGGGAATGAGATGATTGTCTGATCTCGAACAGCAAACTGGAACAGCAGACCCGGGTTGGTGGGCCCCCCTCTCTCTTCTCTCTCTTCTCTCTCTCCCCTCTGTCTGTCCGTCTTGTCTGTCGTCTCGTCTGTCTGTCTCTCACTGGGTCCTTGCCTGCACCTTTCCCCTTTCTTCGAGTGGATTGGCTCCACTTGATAAGTAACGTCCATGCAAAGTGCCAGTGCCAGCGCCAGAGCCAGAGCCAGAGCCCGTTCCTCTGGCTGTCCGTCTTTCTGTGTCAAGAAGTATCAGTACTTGAGGGAAGGAAAGAGGAGAAGCCGGGAAAGAGATTTCCAGCTTCCCTTTCCCTCTCTTTTTCTCTCTCGTCTTCTTCCTTATTGTTCCCTTTGTCTCTTTTCTCTCTGTCTCTTCCTCTCTTCCTCTCCTCACCACTCTCTTTCCTCCTCATTCCGCACTAACGCTAACTCTGCTAACCCACCCACCAGCAGCCAGCAGCCAGCAGCCAGTAGCCAGCAGTTGTAGCAGCAGCAGCAGCAGCAGCAGCACACCCAGCCAGCAGTCCGACTAAAATTCCTTTTCCATCGTCGGTCAACTTGTCACTCTTCTTCCCCAGCTGGTGGCCCAACAATTACTCAATCAACCGTATACGCTTAATATTTATATATTTTTATTTCAATTGTATCTTTTATATGAGCAAAGATATAATTTTATTTTAAAGTTAAAATAAACGTATTCCAATATACTCGACAGTTTCAATTCATCCTCGTTACAACTCGGCTTCACTCTCCCTCGCTCTCCCTCTTTCCCTCTTTCCCTCTCGTTGTTCGCCGCCCCCCTCTCCTTCCTCCCTTCCTTCCCTCCCTTCTATCTCTCCGTCAAACAATAAAATACAGAAACCAAAAATAAAAAAAACTCCCCCAAAAAAACATCGTCGTTTATTATATTTTCTCCCCCTCCGACATACCTTTTTCTCTCTTCTCTTTTAGCTTCACCTTTTTAATCGGTATTCGGTTTTATCTTATTTTATTTTTGTTCGAAATCGGGTTATCCTTTTTTCTTCTTTCTCTTTGCGTCGAATCCGACAACCTGGTTCTGGTTCTCGTGTCCAATCCGCCCTTGCTGGGTCCGGAATTCTGGTCGGCCTTTCGTTCGTCTGTCTCTGTCTCTGTCTCTGTCTCTGTCCTGTCTTGCCTCCGCCTTGTCTCTCGGGTCCGGATGCGCTCGACTCGCCAGCTCTCCCCCCCCTAACCTAACCTCCTTCTCTTCTTTTTCATCCCTCTTCCTCCTTCGCACTCACTCACGCACACTCACCCTCGCCTTGTCTCTTTCTCTCGATCTCATTGAGAATCTACCTCGCTTCAAGCGAGAGGCCTCTTTGGGTGACGGTTTCTGCATTCCAGCATCCTAACCGTCGGGTCCTCCCTATCCTGATAACAAAGGACGACAACACCACACACATCACCACCACTCAACAACAACAACAACCGTCGTTTCTCATTCTTGCGACCGACCGACCGACCGCATTTTAATTATTATTTAATTATTTAATTATTCTTATTATTCTTATTATTATCACTGCAAACCTTCTAAAATGTCGACCCCTCAGCCAACCTCCTCGACTACAAAAGAGTCTAGGAGAAAGAGCATCCAACGTTTTGTTTCAAAGCTAATCAAGCCTGGCGCCAAACCGAGCAAGAAGCCCGTACCAACAGCTGAACCTGCTGCTGCCGAATCATCGTATGTTTCCCTAAATCCCTTTTGTATTTTGACTCTATTGTTTCCGCAGTCTGACAGAAATCTTCTCATTTTTCTTTGTACAGAACCGCCAGTGCGCCTGTTCCAGTCGCTTCAACTTCTACCGCTGCAGCCGCCACTCCTACATCAGCTCCTCCTCCTCCTCCTCCGACCGACGATGCTGTTGTCACTCCTATTCCCATAGCTGCTGCCGTTGTCACAGAAGCAGCTGCTCCGACCGAACCAGAGAGCGAGTCGAAGCCAATCGCTGAAGCTAGCACGACATCGAAACCTGTAACAGCACAACCTGCCGCCTTATCAGCCGGAGCCAGACAGCTTGCTGAAAAACACGGCATTGAAATCCCTGAAGATTGGCCTTACGCTGTCCGGCCTCCCGTCGGCGAAAGAGTAGAGAAACCAATTCGCATGCGTGTCCGGCGTTATTGCCATATCTGCCAGACCGCCTTTGGAAGCGACAAGGCTTGCCCTAGCTGTGCTCACAAGCGATGCGTCGAATGTCCTCGTTCGCCACTGTACGTATTCACCCTTTCTTTTTTTAAAAAAAATTTTTTTTGATACTTTATGATGGTCAACCCTTCGGTCAGATTCCAAATTAACTTGTTCGGTTGTTCTTTCGTACAGAGCCAAAACGGATAAGAAGAAGACGAAACCTAAACATAAGGAATTCGATCCCTACGACGGTCTCACATTACCGGGTAAACCTGGCGGTCAGGATTTGGTTTATCGCAAGATTCGTCAGCGTGTTCACTACAAGTGCCACAAATGCGAAGCCGACTTTGCTGGCCAAAAGACCTGTCCATCGTGCTCACACAACCGTTGCAAGAAATGCCACAGAGAACCGTAAGTCCCCGATTCCGCCCGTATAAAATATACAGCGCGACTGTTGGGTGCACATGGACACACACACACACACACATACACACATATATATATACCTAACATAACTTTATAGAAGCCGAAAGCCGAAACCGATCGAGGAAATCAGACGCAAGAGACCCATCAAATGGACTTGTTCCGAATGTCACCATCCATCTAATGCTACAAGAGCTTGTACAAAATGCAGCCACCCGCGGTGTGTCGACTGTGTCCGAGAAATGTACGTCCGGCCCCTTATAGATATAAAAGCGTGGAACATTCATATATCTAGAATCGTGTTGCTGACTAACGTCTGTTATTACCACAGCCCTAAAAGGAAGAAGAAGAAGGCGGTGATACGTCCAGGAGTTGCGTCTGCTGTTGGAGCGAAACAAGACGTCGCAAGTGACTCGTCGGATATCGATAAAGTCGGCAGTGCGCTTGCAGCAACCAGCATTTCCTAACCCTCGATAAAAAAGCCTTCCAATATATCTTTACTTCATCCACCTCGACCCTCTAATACACCACCCCTTACGCATCCATAATACTTCGACGATGGATCCTCGGCTCCAAAATCCATCTTTCCCGCTTGCCCTGACGACCATTTTTTCAACAGCATTAACGATTAAATAATCTCACGAGTCGTAGAGTTATGATTGTGGTTAGGTGATTTGCGCTCGACTGCTATTTTTGGCCCAGTCTATCCGCCAAAAACTATGCTTCTGCACACTCGCCCCATGATTTGCTTTTACAAAAATTGATCTTGTCCAGCTAGCTCTTGCGTTTTCTTTCTTTCTTCTTCTTCTCACTTTTTTGTGTTCTATATAGCAAGCCTTTGATTACTATCGTATCTCCCCCTTCTCCGCCTTCGTCTCTTTCTTTTATTTTAACAGCTACATATCTTTGCATCTGCCCTCCCCGCATCCACCAAGGCCTTTTTCGGTTTTGATTCCACGGTTATTTTTTATTTTTTTTTGGAGCACCATGCAAGGGAGAACAAAACGTGTGCGCACGGGATATATAGCGTGGAGTCATCCTTTCAGTTTCCTTTTTCTTTTCCCTTTTCTTTTCTTCCCCAGATATATAATATTCTGAGCCCTTCCCTCCACCAGGTACCTACCCCCCTTCTCATCACCTCTCTCTTAGATGTTTCCTTGATCTATCTCGCCCATACTTTCTTGGTTCCTCTCCTTCACCCGCAATTCCAGTGTCACATCGCCAATTCTTCATAGCAATAGCATCACAGAGTATCTGCTAAGAGTCCCTCCCCGGCAGACAGAAATGAGGGGAGGAGAACAAAAGATAGATGTTAAATGCTTGCCCCGTGCGGATATGGTTATATATTATAAATATATAACAGCTTACCAACCTACAAGATTAAACAAATTTATAATGTAGTATACTTTAGTATGTACAAATTAAGTGCGTCCGTATATAGATACTTATAGCTTAACTTTACATACTTGAAACCAGTATCTCAACCATAACATAACCGCATTTTGCGTATTAGATGAAAATATAAGTTCTTGGTGTAGTGTATAAAAACCACCTTCCCAAACCGGCTCTGTTAAAGTGTGGTGTGGGGTGATATAAGCGCGGGTGATTGGCCATCGCTGCGGTTGCAGCGTCGTCATCCTCTGGCGCTCCTCATCAGCAAACCCTCCCAATAAAATACTCGTTTCCCGCCACTCCAACCTCAACCCGCAAACCAACAAGAGCAAAAAGAAAGACGAAAAATTAAGAAGTGCAAGAAAGAAGAAGAAGAATACAAATCAAAATCACATCGTCTTAATCATTAGAGTCCGAAAAAATGTGCTCCGCGGACTGCTTCTTAGCCGTGCTAGCTGTCTTGTTTCCACCCGTCGCTGGTAAGCCTTCCACCCATCAACCTTTGACACGTTACTCCGCATCTGCTAACACTTCTCCCTTTCGTGATAGTTTGGGTCAAACGCGGTGTCTGCTCTGCCGATAGCATTATAAACGTCGCTCTTCTCTGCCTGGGATACCTCCCCGGGCTTCTCCACGCATGGTACATCATCGCGAAATACCCCGATCCTTATAGCTACAGTTACGAGCCGATCGAGGGAGGAAACCAACGGGTGTATTACTACACAGCAACATATCCGTCTGTCGCTGCTCATACCCAACCTTCATACGCACCGCAGCAACATGGTTGCAACCACCATGGTTCCACGAACTCGCAGCCTCGTCCACAGGCACATACCGGTCCTCAGAACTACGGAACGACTGCCGCTACTCCCGCTCCGTCCCGTCCTGTAACCGAAACCACGGCTCTAGAAACCCACAAACCGACCCCGCCACCCCAGGATAACTTACCTGTGGCTAATGGTATGGGTCATGGTGAAGCATCTTCGTCCGCTGCTGGACCGTCGCAGGCTCCACCAAGTTATAGTGATGTGGTGAAGGGTGATTACAAAGTCCAAACGGACTAGTGCAGCAACACTTGCTGCCTGACAGAAGTCCCGAATAGAAAAGAAACTCCTTTTTTTGGAAGATATCAGCATCCGTCATGCCTCTAAACTCTCTCCCTCCCTCTCTTTCCCCACCTCAACCCCGCATGGCCAATTTCCGGAGTATTTTGGCTTTTCATTTCCCTTTTTTTCTTCCTTGTTCCTTGTTTTCGGATTTTAGTATTAACCACCTCAAGTACTCCCGTACCGTTTGGTTCATAACGTTCTATGTCTCCTAGGCCTGTTGTTATCTTTTCAAGCAGGTTCATATCTATATCTCTCGGGAATCTCCTTTGATATTGTCAAATGTTAATGTTGAGGTAGCAGTAGTATTAGTGACAGTGTTATTAATGATATAGCGTCCCGTTGTGCAGAAGTTACAACATTTGATACCACTCATTTGATCGATCTATTTGATGTTATTATCTCGATTTCTTTTAGTTATCTTTATATTTAGTATTTGCAATTTGTTATTTGTTATTTATTTTATTTTATTTTTGCATTCAAAGCTATGTACGATTCTCGCTCGTCGGTGGACTTTAGATTACGGGTTACTTTTATTTTAGCACATCGCGATCAATCAATATCCGCCTGAAGAAAAGAAAATATGCTTTACACCTCCTCCTCCTTCTCTAAGAAACTTGCGTCAATGGTGAGCTTGCGTTCGAATTTGGTCCACCACGACTGGAACTCTCGCATAGGGACCATTTCAGCTCCCGGCGGACCGGAACTGAACGAACCCAAGTAATTGAAGGCGTTTTTGATTATCCTCCTCGCAAGTGTCAAAGTAGCAGCGGGATCACCATCCCTGGTAGTGGGTACCCGCGAGACTTGTATGTTATCCCTAGGTACCACCAAAGCGCCTCCTCCGCCGGATGGCGGAACGTTGGTCAACGATGAGAGGTGTGCCGGCAGCGCCATGAGTTTCTGTTGAACTTGAGCGATAGGCTCGATGGAGATTCCAAGCTGGACGGTTACATCGTCTCCGACGGCAGTGTAGCCAATACCGTCCGGTTCGTCAACCATGCTGTCTGATGCGTTGGTCCCTGCCGCTATCCCACCGGCTCCGCCGTTGTTGCCCTTCAGGCGGAAGATTGCAGATTGTTTGTCTGCGGAGAGTCCGCCGAGGAGTTGAAACGGTTTTCCGGGCCATTGAAAGTACACCGTAGCGGCGTAGTCCGGCGGTAACTGGGTTGTTGGGAGGAGGAAAACGACAATGTGATTGATCGATTGCGCTGAGGGGATCGGGAAGAGGAATTCTGTTTGAGACACGGCCTGTGGATCTATCTGCACTACGAAACCGAAAAATTGAGAGTGGATTTTGTTAGCAAGGCTTTCTCGAGGAAGGGTGGTGGTGATGCTCACAACTTGAGATGAGCAACCGCACGAGCCGGCTATTTTGAGGGTAGCGGGTAGGTGCCCAAACCTTGTCGCCCTGCGCAGATGCACCCGAACATGATTGCGGGTTTATCGTTGGATTTGTGCACTGCTGTGACAGTCGTGGTTGTGATAACAAGCGATGAATCTTCAGATTTTTGTTGCGCATGTACTTCGTATGTCATTTCTAAATATATTTTCTTGGCGGTATAAAACTGCTCACTTGCTACTTACCAAGCCGCGCTGGACAGCAGAATGTTATTATTACAAGCGAAGTAAAAAACTAGGACGATTAGAGTACAACCTCATAATAAATGTTCATTAAGATAATATAATATAATATAATATAATATGACTATTAAAACTCTATACCATATATCACATCTAATACCATCAATGCATCGGATTTTACCCACTAAACTCCAAGACGCCAGAACAAAACCTATAAGAATGGATCGGACCGCGGCATAGGGCTCTTCACCCTTCTCCCTGTACTGCTTCTTGACGGGCTGACATCACGGCTCCTAGAAACTGCCGCCAAATGCTCCCGGCTCGATATACGACTCCCCATCCTGGATCCGCTTTGAGAACCAAAGCTCACCCCCAAGCCTTTCATACTGCTGGCAGACATCCCTCTTCTGATTGTACTACCTCTGTTTCCAGTATCGTTACTGCCGCCGTTATTGTTGTTAAGGTCATCCTCGTAATCAGTCAGTTCGAACAGCACCGGCGTCGCAGACCTCCCCAGCTCTACATCTTCACCAATTCGTTCATATGCAACTGTTCCACCGCCAGTCATGGTATTCTTTCTACTTCTTCCACCCAAAAATCGATATAAATTTAACCTCCGTACGAGCCTGTGCCGACGTTCTCTACCGAGTAATAGGTACGAGGCGAAGGAGAAAATCAACAAGAATAATATTATCCCCGGTATCCGGCGGTTGGAGTTCGAGTTATTCCACAGCGCCCCGTGCCAGTGATCAGAGTCGTCTTCTATCTGTGAGTTACTGCCAGACGTAGGAACTGGAATGCCGGATACGGGGCCCCCAACACCTGAGGGCGTGGGGAATGTCGGTATTTGGGGATGAGATAGCGTTTTCGAAGGATCCGCGCCTCCCGCATATTCAAAATCCTCTGGTATTGCCTCTCCTTCCAACGGGTTGCTTCCGAAGCCAACAGGTAGGGCTTTATGGGAACCATGGAGACTGCTCTTTTGGGGAATGACAGATGTTGCGTACAATACCATCTTCCCGAGAGTCCAAGATACTTCAACATCATGGATATCGTCGACTGCTTGGAACGGATCGAGGAATCCTTTGTCTTTTGCTCCTCCTATCAAATCTTCGGTAGTGTTGTGGCCAGAACCAGCCGTGTCTAGCCCAATCCTCGGTATCCCTATCCCATCGTGAAGGACACTCATCATCCAGCTAGCCCTAAAACATATTGACATTGCCTTCTCTGCATCAATCTTCTTGCCCCACTCGTTCTGGCGTGCTTTATCCTTGATCACGTCCCATGGTTCGGAGCAATAATCTCGTACTCGCTTCGAGTAAGTAGCAAGATCGTACGATTTTGTATCATGGCCCATTTCAAAGACTTCATGGGTAGTATGCCAGTACTCAGATACTCCTAGAAAATGGTTGATGTCAAAGTCTGCCTTGGGGAAGTGACGGCCGTCGAGTAAACAGGCTGTGCTATCGCACGATATTTTCCCATCAGATAAAAGAGGGTGCACCTGGAGCTGACATTCGTCGAATCTCCCAGTTCCAACGAGATAAGGATCCTTTTCTGTGGCGGGAAGCGAATTTGTCCCAGAACTGGAAGAAACCTCTTTACCCTCTAGCGTCGCCGTGAGACCTTCATGAAGACAAGGATCTGGAAGCTCGAGGACATGGTCACCACCCGAAGTCTCCAGTAACTTTTCGAGATAGCGAGAGCGAGCCTCGTGCACCCCGAAACCAAGCCAGGTCGTTACAAATACTTTGTACTCCACCGATTCGCCGCTCAACTTTCGCATCCGTAGTAAAGTTAGATCGTCGGCGTGTTTTCGTGTCTCCGTCGCATTTGGAACAAAGGCGATTTGCGCGCTAGCGCCACCCATATCGAGGAATCCATACGTATGGTGATTTTTGCCGTGGTTGTGTTTCTGAGTCGCATCAAAAGAGCCAACCAGATAATTGGCAGCAATCCAACCATACAATCCCTCTGTCTCTCCCGTAATCGCTTGAATGTGAAGATTGCAGTCCGGCAGAAGGAAGTTTGTGTTCTGAATCGCATAGTTGCAGACTTCCGTAAGCAACGTCTTCCGTTCCCATGCTGGTAAAAGTCTGACCCCGGCGGTCGCAAGGAGGAACAACGGAGTTTCGGATATCTGGTCGGCGGGTATTATTGTTCGAGCGTGTGCGAAGAGATCATCAAGGTGATCTGGCCCGACGTTTTCAGGCTTGTCTGCAAATGTTGATATGCCTAGAAGAGTTGTTAGGGGGGTTTGGTAGAATAGGAATGAAAATTATCAGGGGGCTATACCAGGTCGAATCTTTTTAGTCCACTTCTTCTTTGTGGATATCATCGGCAAGCTGTCCAATTCCTCGGGAGTCGCCTTCTCCCGCTGTGAAACATGGTCGAGCCATCGGTATATATATATTCTGGTACCCTATATGCTCCCAAATTAGTGAATGCCTCGAGACAACTAGCTCTTGCAAGACCGCGTCCTACCGAAGACCCAGCATCCAGAACACAGCCGTAGCGCCCTAGAAATCGATGTCGTTAGAGCCATACGGATTCAGCGATCGAAAGGTTGGGGAGCAACTTACAGTCCTTAGGTCTTCTGGCATCCAAGTCAGCCATTATCCTTCATTCGATTCGATTCGATTGAAGACTGCCGGAAAAGAAACTAGGAGATACGATATTAACAGGTTGCGAGTATTATTGCGTCAGCTAGACCGGTCTGTTGGAGTTGGTGCAAGGTTGATGAAGTTTTTCTTGTGGACAGCGGGACGGAATGTGGGAATAACAATGCGTGCGTACGCAGCTGGATGGCCAAGACTGTCGATGGCAGCCAAGGGATTCCTCATTGGGATTCGCCTACACATCCCGCCCAGGGAAGGAAGGCTGACCGGTTTATTTTTGGGCATGCGCCTTCCTCTTTTCTGCCTTAGCAGCAAATCCCAGCTACATTTATATCTGCAGGTACATCTGGTACTTGCGCATCCTTGGTACTTGGGTACTTGCTTACTTACAAAATGAGCGAAAGCGCACTGTTGGCACTTACTCGATGTATCACAAGCACGTGGACTTAATGACTAGATATGCGGTCGCGACTGTTACGGGCCTCATTATTCGTCTTCTTGTTCAAGTACGCCTATAGCTAACCTAATCAATGCAGTCTCTTCAATGCCTCTACAATATTTTTCATTTCGTCAACGCTGCAATCGATACGTGAGTTATCATCATCCCCCAGCCCGTTGATGACCATGTTCATCGCTTCCTCGTCAAGGTCAAGAAATTTCTCAATCAATTCGCCATCGACGAATCTGAAAGGCTCTTCTGGTTGTTTGCCCTTCGTATTGAATGCTCGGTACCTGTGTTCATCTCTGTCGTTAGCAGCCTGGCTTGAAATAATAATTGTCTAGAGCCTCGTTTGAATTTGCATACCTGTTAAACTCGAGATCACCTACTCCCTTGACCACTTTAGACATGTTGGATTGGCATTTCATCAGCGTGTCAAAGTAATCCGGGTGTATCAAGCCCAACATGAACAAGCCACCTTCAACGGTTCCCAGATATGCCTTTGGCTGTACGACATACGTCTGCGACACCGGGTCGTTCACCTTTCGAATACGATTGACCATTTCTCCAAGTCTCAGCTCGCTCAAGGGACGCATCCGCCTTGTATCCTCATCCGTTGCCCCTACAGATTCCCGTTTGAGAAGCATCAGGTTGCCTTCGGAATCTGCGGATATGCAGGTGTCCTCATCGAGAGCTTCTAAAGCAGTAATCCAACTAACGCCGTACTGCCGGCAGACTTCCACGAGTTTATCATTTTCGCCATCCACTCCGGTAACCAGCTCAAGAACCATAACGCCTTTGACTAGATCCCCTACAAATACCCTTATGCCGCTGACTGACAATGCTACTGGAATTGTCGATGCTCGCACGGAGGTGATTCGTTCAATTGAAGCACTCATCGACGAATCTGGGTACATGAAACAGTAGAGATCGATCTATCGGTCGTTAGCTCATTATATATTTGTCCATCGAAAGAAAGTAGCGCTTTCATATTGGAGGGGGGGCGCTTTTTGTGTTCTTTTTGTAACAAAACACTTACACTTTTGTTAAGGCCAGTCAAAATATATCCTTTGACGGTAGCTAAAGAATGACAGGCTCCTTGTAGTTCGATTTCTGCAACTATGCGAAGAACCTTATCGTCTCCTAGTTCAAGAATGAGGAACCGCCCCTTTTCGCTTTCATCGTTCTCGTTACCGATAGCGGTTCCTACTATAAATTTTTCCGATGACGAACCATCTGGGTTCGGCAACTTGACGCAAAGGAGACTTTCAACTAGTTCGTTCGCTTGTAGCTCGAACGCATCGATTTTGTCGTAGAAGTTTTCATCGATAACGTGTATGTAACAGCTACTAGACTCCATCCCTGTAGCACTGTCAATGGAGTTTCTAATGGTAGCAACAGCGTAAGCTCTTTTCTCTTTAGAGAAAGCTACTCTTCGCGCAAATTGGTGGAGTGGCGATGTTCGTGTATGTGTACTCCGAACTTCGTCCATCTTCGCGATAAAAACATTGTCTTCTGCTGCAACCACAACGGTGTCAGGGAAAGCTTCAGCATTGAATGCAACAACACACGCAGCTTGGTTTAGAGTAATAGCAGAGTATACAATCCGGCCCTCTTCCTCATATATCATAGTTGGCCTTTCACCCGTAGCAATAACACAGGATGATTCGTCTTCTTGGCGCGGGAGTACTTCGAACGTGACCGTCTGAGTCCCTAATCGTATTCGCTTGTGGTCGGAGAGTGTAACAGGATCCCCCGTGAGAGAATAGGATAGGACTTCACCGTCGGCCATTCCAATAAAGAGAGTCGTAGGTTTCCCGAGTCCCATATTAGCAGCAACAATAGATCTAGGAACCGAGCCTTCCGGGACCATCAACCGTTCTTCTCGTATAGTTTCAAGATCCGGTATCTGCAACAAGGCCAAGGATGTGGGCGTCCAGAAACCTATGACTAGGAAGTCCGATGATATTGCCGGTATGTGAACACACGATATTTCATTTTCGAAGGTGCGGCTTGCTAGTTGTTTGATAGTGTCACCGGACAAGTCAAATAGCACGCATATACGCCCACTTAACACGACTACCAGCTGCGTACCCCGGATAGAAGCCAAGTCTATCCTAGTACCAGAAGGTGGCGCCCAATCCCATACTTGGGAGTTTCTTTGTTGAAGTAAGATCCCTGAAGGGACCACTTGCACTAGTCTCTCAGTACCTACATTTCCTGCTACAAGCGTCGTTGTATCTAAGGCAAAATGCCCAAACGTGTCAAGTTCTTCGACTTCGCCCTCTTCGCCAAAGGAGAAGGCCCGAGTTTCATGGGCGAATGAGAAGAGAAGGGTATCTTCGAAGCTATAAGAATCTTATTAGACTGGAGCTGCGGCCTTGAATTAATAGAACAAGTCATACCTGTTGCTTGAAAGGGACTGTTTGAGAGACCACATATTCTGAACCCCAGCCATTTCACCCAGTTCTCCGATGTCCTGGATGCCCACGCCGCTCCTCACACTTCGAAGACCGCCATCGAAGAAGCCACCGCTGCAAGTGAGTATCATCGTTTGGCCAGCGGAGTACTGGTGTATTTCTTCTCCGCCGACTTCAGTCCCTAGCACTATAAAATCTGATATTGGGGCTAGGTTCGTGAGGGAGTGCGCAACGTCGATTCTTGGATTGCCTGCCGATATTTTAACAAGCAACGAATCTCCAAAATGTGACCCGAGAAATGTATATCCGTTATCGAGATAAACAATTACTCGAGCTTGGCATGCCTGATCTACTGATTAGCCAATTTGAATTTCAAGTTCGCTCAACATCGTTTCGAGGATCTACAAACCTCCCCAAGATTCTCAATCTTCATATTGACCAGTTTATCGGTTTCAATAACGAGGAGAAGAAGGTAAAGGTGTCCAGTCTCATCGCTTAGTAGGTATCTCTGAGAATCTATTTTGCCGTAACTTGTGAAATTCGCGGGTTCGTACAATGGCTTCTTCATGGGCATGGCACTATCAGGGTGGAAGTAGTATACCATTTGCTCTCCGATAACAAGGACACCTCCTATACAAACTGGTAGTCAGTAAAGGGCTAAATCAAAGGATGTAGGTTCGGTTATGTGTCCATCTCCACGGTACATATACTTGCCTATAGGGTCAGGCACAGGAATCAAAATTTTAGCGCCGTGGTCTAGATTGTTCGATTTGATGCTCCATTGAGTAAATTCGGGGTCCTTGACCGCTTTCTTGGTCAAATTTACTTCATATGTGGTGATATGGACAGCATTCTTGGAATCTTTGTACAAAACGGCGACAACTGGGATCGCTGTCCCGTAGAGGAATGCCATAGTGATAATCCTTAGTTCATTCATGCGAATGGGACACGGTTCATCAAGGTCTCCGATTTCGCTTTCCGGGATCTGAGTGTGCCTTCCTCGACCTTTGGTTTGTCTCTTGATTGGTATTGCTGTGAATATGCCTTCGTACAAATACAGGCCTAACAACCTGCCCTCAGGATCTGCCAGATAAAGATGGCCTGAATGAGCGGCGCGTTGGAACCTGTCTGTAACATCTTGAGCCTTTCGCTCATTCTGGATGTTGCCGGTTGTAGGGTCCCAAGACACGGTAAAGTATTCATATCTATCGGTCCCAATGAATAGATGATCGAGACGGGACTGCTGAGGGCGAAGGGATAGTAGAGCTGTCACACGGCCGTAGACGGAAAAGTGTGTTACTTGTTCAAGGCCTTCTGGGACGAGATCGTAAATCTCGATGCGGTTGGACTTTCTAGGGGTTATTCCAAAGTTAGCTCCGTCTGAATACCTTATAATGGCATCACGCAGAACCATGCACGGTGTTTGCCGCGGGGGTATTCCTACGCAATGACCAGTGATTCCTTGTCCTCATGGACAAATTTACATTTGAGAGCATGGCGAATACTGGAAGCTCGGTGTATAGGGGCTAGATACGCCATCAAATTGGGGGCACCAGAGGTTTGGTCTTGTTGCTGGATATCGACGGAAGATGGTTTTTGAAATGACGTTTATTCTGTATATTGTTTTGTTATTATTATATGCTCGTGCTCGTGTTGCGCAAGAAATCTGACCTGACTGTGGAATTGTCGGGGCCGAAATGGTGTTCGGGCTTTTAGTCAACGTCGTTGTGTAGGTACGAAAGTGTCCCAAGAAGAAACCAATAAATGGTGATAGCAGCAAGTACAAGTAAGAACCATCGCGTTCCAGAGGTTGTGTTCTCTAGTTATATCGTACTAGCGGCCGGACGTTACGGAGTTAGAGCGAAGCGAACTGACAAAGAAGATTGGATTTATAAGTGAAGAGAGCTAGCTACGACGGACGAAAAACTGTTCTTGTATTCAAGAACCTACTGGATTAAACACTCGGATATTCTCCTAATAAAATCGCCCGCTTGCTTCGAATGTAATCATTCTAATGAGAGTCGAGCGTATGCAACATCGATCAGACGGAATACGAAATGAAAGGCAGGACCAGTTCAACAGCATTAACCCGAAACACCAGTCCGAATTCGAAGGGAAATGAAAATAAGAAGGATAAAAAATAAAAAATAAAAAGATTTTGATCATAAAATAAAATAAAATGTGAAAATAAAAAATTGAAACTTCAGAAAGGCTAAAAGAACCAGGTCAATGATGTTATATGAAACAGTATTAAAAAAGAATGAGGGGGAAGAAAAAAGGGCTTGGAGGAAAATACACAATCGAAAATAAAAATAAAAACTGGTAGAAAACAGAATGTGCAAGCTGGGCAGGAAAAGAAGATGAAAAGAAGGGAAGGGAACGAAAAAGGAAAAGGGGAAGAGAAATCGTCGAAAGGATGAAAATAAAATAAAATAAAACATCTACATCACGAAAAGAGATAGATGAATTGGCAAGAGCCAAGGTAACCGTTCTACACCCACGGCCGGTATAGTTTCTTCACAATCTTGCGACGTCAACAATAGCGGTAGCTCAATCATACACCTACTAAATTAAATTATAGAAGATTCGAAAAAAAGGCGAGACCACTATACGAATTTGAGAAGGTGGTCAGCATCAGTCTAATATCTACGTATTATGAGAGATATGTAAAGGCGCGGAGGGGACGATCACCTACCCGAGAGCCACAGTAGCGCCTATTCCGATGAGTGCCCGTTTCTGGAAATTCTCTTCGGTGATAACGTCTATTACCCGAGCCCGTTTCGTTTTTTTGGGCGAGCTGATTTCCAAGGTTTCGATATCTGGGATATCTTGAGAAGAAACATCTTCGATTTTCCGCTTCTTGTTGGCAGACTGTTCAGAGATATCCTTCATGGCTTCAGCAACCATCTTTTTTGCCTTGGAGATCATATCCTCGGGGCTATCCGAGAGCAGCGATGGTACATCGGGGGGCGTTTGAATTTCAACTTTGACGTGGGTTGATTCTACCACGTCATCGCCTTTCGTTTCCGTTGTTGTTTCAACCTCCACCTCAGCTTTGACATCTCCGTCCGTTAGTTCCGATTTTATAGCAACGATGCTGATTGAATCCGAAGGTTCTATATCGGTTGCGGTGGTAGGGTTGCTATTGTCGGCAGATTCTTCCAACTTTACGGACGTCTCAACGCTCGGCTCCGTCGCGGCAGCTGCGGTATCCCCGTTTGAGGGGATAGAGGCATTAGCGCCGCCGGAAGACGGTGAGACGGATGTCGCGGGTTTCTCGGCCGAGGGACTCGAGTTGGCCGATAGGTCTTTGGTTGTAGAAGCTGACTTTGCGGCACGGGGTTTCCTCGGCTGGGCGATTTTCCTTGCGGGGGAGACGGATCGCGTAGTTGTCACGCCGGCGCCGGAAGCGGGGCTCAGAGACCCGACACTGCCATTGGTGGGTCGGTAGGGGGGCGGCGGAGTGACATCTTTGTTGCGAAGGTCAGAATTGACGGGAGTATCATCGACGAGAGCTTCTATCCAAACACGACAACGGTATTCGGAGGCGAGGGTGAGGGCTAGGAGAGAAGAGGAAAGAGAAATCAGCTGGGTTCAGATGTCAAGGATTAAATAAAAGTATTTTGTGTGAGCAGTACCATCATCAGGGTGGATCCATAGGTTTCCGGCAGTCTCCTAGGGTGCAATTATTTAGAACTACTGGAGTACGACGGCAGGGTTATAAGGATCGGGGTATCTTTAATAACAAACCTCTGTCGATGCTTCAAAGTGGGATTTGACAAATCTCCGTTCGAATTCTTCTTCTGATTTCGATGCCCACGGGAAAGAAGCTTTAAACCTGAGAGGAGATACGTCAAGTCAGCTGATGTCACGCGCGCGCGAGGGGTATTGGAATTATCCCTATCCCCATACCTATACCTATACCTATATCATGCTTATATGGATATATTGATGATCTTGATCTTGACTTTGATATAGGTAGAGATATACAGGTATGGAAAGCTGGAGCACTTGACAAAAAGGAAAAAAAGGGGGGGTGGAAGGGGGGGGGGAGTATTCAAGGATGGCTCACATTCCAGTGGAACTGACGTAACCGTCCTTGCTCCTCCGCATGAGGAAGTAGGCCTCGGGCTTTGTTCCGTTGCCAAATATTTCGGGGTTGATATCCGTGGGTAGAGGAGCGCGGAGGTGGACATAGGAGAAGAGAGTCATCTGCGGGGTGGATGGCGTGGAAGTGGCGCCGGGACCGGAGCCGGGACCGAGGGGAGAGGCTTTGGAGTTGGTCATAAGCTTTGTCTGGCCCAGGCGACGCAGTTCGACAAGGTCATCCTCTGGGTGGGAGGGAGGGTTAGCCACTCTTATATTATGTTATATAATATATATAAATACTTTAAGTAAGTATGTAGATGGGGGGTGCAGACGTACTGGAAGGGTTGTTCTCGGCGAGGAGATGGTTGTGATGCGCAGGTAGTTTCCGTTTGGTCATTATTATCTATATTTTATTGCTTGTATTTTGTATGTATATATTTATATGAATGTTTAGTTATTTGTTGCGGAATTTATTGATCGATGGCGATGGCGATGTAACAGAAGGCGGGGGAGGAGAAGGAGGAGAAGGAGGGTTGGTCGTGGTTGTTGTCGGTTGGTGGTGATTACGCTCGGCGATAATAACTGCGATGTCGATTGAAAAAGGCGCGAAAAGAGAAAGGAGTTGAGCGAGGCGAGGTGAGAGAGACAGCAGAGGGAGAGACAGAGAGAGAGAGAGACAGAACAGAGCGAGTGCGGTTCCTGATTGGGAATCTCCCAGCTGGCTGACTCAGCACAACCCAGCACAACCCAGCACAACCAACCCACCGCGACAACACATCGATCGCCCTTCCTCTGAGACACAACAAGTCAGTCAATCCCCCCAAAAGAAAAAGAAGAAGAAAAAAAAAAACAGTAAACAACACCAGCACGCTCTTTCCCCGTCTTCATCACAATCACCACAACCACCATAACCACCATAACCACCACCACCACCACTACAACCAACCACACCATCATCGTCGTCATTATCACCATTATCATTAGCTTCAATAAATAACAAAAGCAAGATTTTTTAGAAACTCTCCCACCAATAGCAACTAACAATATGTCAACGGGCGGGCGCCGGAGTCGCGCCGTCCCCGCGTTCGCCGGCACCAATCTGATCCACAGCAACCCGCTGCCGCCAGTCTCCAGTCTCCCTAGCTTTTCCTATGGCAGTCCTCAAGCCGCCTACCCGCGACAAATCAGCGCCAGAGACGCCAAAGTCACCCTCACCGACGCTCTCGAGCACGCTGATGCCGCCGCCAAAGCTCGTCTAGAGGCTGCTGCTCACGAACGAAAGCTCGCAGAGGAAGAAGAAAAAGACGAAAGAGAAAGGAGAGGAGAACGAGCGTCTGTCGAGCCTACAACAGCTGTCGCCACCGCTGCCACTACCCGGAAGCGCTCCCTGCGCAGCCAAAGCGTTCTCTCCCAAGGTATGTATATGGATCTCCTTGTCGCACTTTCTGCCCGTTTCCACGTTCGTTCGGTTCGGTTCGGTTCGGTTTCTGTTCCGTTTGTTCGCTCGTCTCTCCTAAACTCTCCCGCTAACCAAAAAAATAAAAATAAAAATAAATAGATGACGATACCTTCCATGAAGGCGACGAAACTAGCCTTGAAATACACCGTATAATTGCCGGTGCCAGGAATCCCACCATCCCTGAATCCTCCATGCTGAGAGCCCGAAGCGTTAATGCTGGCACGAAGGAGCCTAGATCAGCTATGAAGGGCTCTAGACAGGAGGCCCTGCGTCCTTCCGCCAAAACTCGAGCTAGGCATACGGCCTCAGCACGAACGACCGTCCCTCTAACCCCAATTCCCATTGATGGTGAGAAAGACGCTACCTTTGACGAGGAAAACCAGGCCATTGGCCTCGTTCCGCGCGTCGCTTCCTCTTCTCTCGCCTCGCCCTCGCTCACCCCACAGCCCTTAGATCGTGAGCGTGAATTCAGAGACCGCCAGGTAACACCTCCGGATACTTTTGACTACGCTGCCGATGATGCCTCAGCAAATGCTCCGATCCCTAGCAACCTTCCGGCCACATCTCCCCTCGACTCCGACAATGTGACCAAATCATCAACACCTCTCACTCAACAGACCTCGTCTGCCAGATCCTGGTTTTTCCCTCTCTCCCTTGCCAAAGCTGGATTCCGGTCCGCTGGCGTCGGCATCAAGAAGACCGCCGTAATTCTCGGCATATTCGTGAAAAACCTCTTTGGTCCTCTTCTCAACTACCTCTTACTCGGATTTTTTATCTTTGGAATAACCACCCTTACATACAGTTTTCTTCAACGCTCCTCCTCCTACTACCCCCCCATATTACCCCCCGCCTCTTCGGAAGATGTATTCCGGCGATTGATGGAGGCTGAGAAGCAGCTTGGCGCTCTCTCCCGCGCTTATGATAAAGGAAGCAAACAATGGGATTCCCTGTCAAAGATGGAAAAGGTTTCTAGAAACAACATGGAGCAGCAAGTAGCATCCGTACAAAGCCTCCTCTCCGCTTATTCGTCCCTCTCCGCTGCTCTGGAAAAGCATACAAACAGCTATCAAACCGACCAGCGACAGTCAGCCTCGACAATTTCAACACTCAACGCTCAAATCGAACAACTTGATAAATCCATAAAGAAAAACGATGCTGTGATAAAAGAGTACAACGTCGACCCGCGGTCCCTACGCGATCAACTTTCAAAAATGCAAGGCCAGATCAAAAATGTCGATGCCAACCTCCAGCGGCTCAAGCAATCCCAGGAACTTGGAGAGAAAGCCCTTCGCTCGATCGAGGCGATGCTTCCGAAACAGATAGCAGCTCGGCTCGATCCTCAGACGGGTAGGATCGTTGTAGCGCCAGAGCTACTCCGGTACCTCCAGACCATTCTAAGAAAAGACATCCAAGAAGAAATAGTGAGAATCGGGCCTTCTGCTGGCGAGGCAGCACCAGGAGGACAAGCTGGTGCCGTTTATAGCTGGGATGAGTTTCTCAAAACGAATGCCGGCAAACTGCGCGGCTATCTCGGCCAGATGTCAGAAGAAAGATGGAGAGAAGCAATCGCGGATGGGGTCGTGGTATCAAGGGAGGATATGGTCCAGATGATCCGGAATGAATTTGAGTTGGTTCGAAATATTGCCGAAAGAGACAACAAAGAACTTATGCAACAATTGATGCTCGAAGCGGAAGGCGTCGCCAAAAAAGTTGTCTCGACAGCAGCCACCAGCATCTCATCTGCAGCTCTTGCCGCGGCCTCCAATTACGTTCGCCATTTCAAAGGCGGCTCCGGTTCCGCAAATCAATATGGTGACGCCCTCATCCAAGCCGCCCTCCACCAGTATTCCGCCACCATCCTCCAGAAACCTGACTACGCGTTGGTTGCTCGTGGCACACTTGTCGACCCCCGTCTCACCTCATCAACATTCGATCCGTACGGAAATCCCGGAATCCTCGGTAAATTCTCAACATTCCTACGGCCAGGACCCAACGAACCAGCTCATGTGCTGACCGAGTCCACCAACATTGGTGATTGTTGGAGCTTCCCTCAGTCGAGCGGGCAAGTCTCCATCCTGCTCGCGGAGAACATCTTTCCGACTGATGTTACTATTGACCATGTTCCCCGGGGAATATCAGGAGATGACACCTCGGCTCCACGAGAGGTTGAATTCTGGGTACGCATCGACGATGATCTCCTACGTAGACAAGTGGGGAAAGCCGCATCTGTGGCCATTGGCGATGTTCCTGACAGTCCGTCAACACGACACTATCTCGCCCATCGATACGTGCGAGTTGCATCATTTGTGTACGACGTAAACAGCCAGTACCCAGTTCAGACCTTTGAGTTGCCGGTTGACCTACAGAAGCTAGGTGTTCCAGTGACGGGCGTTTCATTTAAGGTTCTGAGTAATTGGGGTAACGAAGAATACACAAGTATATACAGAGTTAGGGTGCACGGAAATCCCGTGAACAGAAGGAGTGGGGGGGATTCGACAGAAGGATCTCCTCAGCCTATTCGGGGCCTATAATTGACAAAGGCAAAGATTAAAATCTAGCAGGCGTTTCTAACGGAGTTCCATCTTGCGGTTATCGTTGTCACTGTTATTTAGCGAAGCACCATACAATGGAAATGAGCGACGAAAAAAACATTGGTATCCCTTTATTTCTTCCTTCCTATCTTGGCCTGTTTTTGTCATGTATATTCCCTTCTTTTTTTCCCGCTCATTCAGTCTTCCAGACATACATATACACTCTTCCTCGCCCCATCTCTTTATTTATTTTATTTTTTATTTTTTATATTTTTTATTGATGATAATGGAACTGCTGTACGACTTGGGATTTTCGGTTTGTTCATGGCCAGTTTTAAGGCCCACGCATACAGGTTTTTTGGGGGGTTTTATTTTTAATAAAAAAAATGTTTCTTGAAAGGTTCCTACACTTTTTACAGTCGTCTTTGGATTAATTATTTTGTTTTTTCTTTGCACTTTCTGTAGACGGCGCTAGGTCAGTTGTATTTTTTAGATGTCTCCCTCTACCATAGCCCTCAGAAATTTCACATCCATACTCCTGCATAAGCACCAAGCACCCGGCAGACTCCTACCAACCGCGGGAATCCCTATTACCATACCTACCGACCAGAGTAGTTTTGTCGAAATAAACCAACTGCCGTTGAAGCAATAGCATTGAAGTGCTAGGATTATAGGCTCAGGCAATGTCTAAAGACTAGTCTGTGTGTGATATCTGCACAAATGGGATACGATACAAACTTGGCTTCTAAGTAGAATACAAGTTTGCTGTTTCCCAGATCTATGAACACACTTCACAGTTACTGTATAGATATTTAAATTATAGTCCCTAATTGTCAAATATAATAACTAGCATACCCAGCATCGGCCGCACACACAACCTCAACAAAAAAGAAGAAGCAGAAGACGAATGTTGGGCGCGAACAGCATTCCCAAGGTTTCGATTTGTGAAGATGGCCACCCATCTCAAACGCAATGGTGAGAGGAAAATAAAAGCTGACAATTTACATCCTAAGGTCTGCATACTAGATATAGACAAGGGAAAGAACCTATTCTGCATGTGTAGCTAAGAGTTCGTCGACATACGCCACTGAACCCACCCCTTCCTTCGCAGCTTCCGGGGCCGGTTTCCAGTCTTCAGGAGGGGGCTCGGTCGTTTCCCCAAGCTCCGCCTTAAGCATTACCGCCAAAACCTCGATTGGTGGCTCAAGCCCAAAACGATCAGCCCTATTCCATCGCTTGAAGCGTGATATGCCGGTACATGGTCCATATTGTGAAGAGAGGTCGAAGTGTCGTAGGACCTTCTCGTACTCGGTTAGGCCTTCCTGGTGAACTATCGCGCAAATAATTACTATGAAGTCCTTGTTTCTGCAGGGGTATTCACATGTCTTCTTGGAGCGTGTGGGTACAATAAATTGACTATGAAGAGCTTACCTGGAGGGCCGATTCTCGAACTTTGAATATTTTGATGATAACTCTTTATTTGCTCAGCAGTAATAGCATACGCTTCATCTGTACGCGCCTTGTTGGCTGCTGATAGGTCAAGCTTTGGTCTCTCGATTATTTGCTCTTGGGAATATAGTAGGTGCTCGCTTGGCTTAGTTGAATCTTGTAGCGCATCATTAGGTTTTGGTGCCGAGTCCCCATCTTCATCCCTATCTAGTTCTTCCGTTGGGTCGTGAACCACTTGAGCTTCTACTTGAGGCTCATGCCGCTCAGCTTCTTCTTCTCCCTCCTCACTATCACCATCGTCATCCCTTTTGCTTAGTTGATCGTCGAGTTTAGAAGGAGGGGGGGTCGACGACTTGAAAAGAATGTCGTGGGTCGCATGATTCTGTTGTTTGCCTGGTTGGATATTCTTCTTCTTCGCACTAAAGTTGAGTTTTGACTGCTGTCCAGCTACGCTTGTTGGTGCAGCTGCCGAGTGACGGGTAGAGACTGGCATGGTGGGAGAAGGGGAGAGAGACGGCGATATTGTTATTTCATGTAAGTGAGTAAATGGGCACCACTAGGTAGGTTAGTCTTTAGTAAGCGCTGGAGTATGTAAGTAAGTAAGTAAGTAGGTAAGAGGTAGCCCCCGGTGGTGGTGGGGATAGTCAGGCTGTCTGGATCAAACGATGCGCGATGCGTGTTGTGTGTTGTATTGCTCACGCGTTTGGTTGGTTGGTTGATTGGTTGGCTTGGGAACCAGAGCGAGATAAACAAGTAAGCTAACTCCTTCAGTAACTAACTACAATAACTATATACGAAGGATAGTTAACTAATGAGTTCGAACATCATCATCCGCAGAGCCGCAACATCGCAGTACAGGATCACCATCGCAATTAAATTCGAGGAATAAGTAGTATAAAAATACACTTGGACAAGTGAATCGTGGTATATGCATTACTGTTGTTTACGCCTTTCTTCGTCAGATGCGTCCGGATCTTCCCGTGTGCCCCACCACACTCCAATCAGTTGCGCCAACATACAACCCACTGCCACCATCGAGCTTAAACAGGTGCCTATGTCTCTCGTCAATATAAATCAATCAACACCCCCATATCGATGTCTATGCGGGGAATCACTCACTTGGATAAACGTTCCAGGCGTATTCTTGGGCACCCCAAACGGGGAAGACGAAAAGAGGCCCCCATCCGCTTCTCCAGAGTAAAAATGGTGTCGTCCACGCCATCCACGAGTAGAATTGATAATGCAACGATCGTGCGCATAACATTCCAATCAGGTTGCAAGTGAATAGGGTCGTGAGAACATATATACTGTCCGTCCTCCTCGCCATTCTTACTCTTTCTTCACCACCAACCCGGTTGATCAGAGGGGTCTTGATAAATTCAAAAATGTTACGTCCTGCCGGCCGCAACCACCGGGTACATAGAAAGAACAGAAGTAGAGCCATGTGAGTGCCAAGGAGGCTATATTTGAATGTAGATGAAGCAAATACAACTTCCCCAACAAATCGCCAATTGACCGTCCATTTCCATAGAAAAGCTCGACTAAACTCAAACGCTCGACTGACATAACCGACCAAGCTGCCGTTTTCCGGTGCTATGAATGGTAACGCAAGGACTATCTGTACCTGAAGCATTATTAGAGCGAGACGGAGCGCTTTCCATGTGCTTCCAGTACTGAGCAGGAATATCAAGCCAAGAGCTGGCAGGTAGAGCAGGGATGACATTTTCACCCCCACAGAAAGAGAACAAAATACAGCAGAGAGGGTATGCTGTCGGTTCTGCGCGAGATAGACGGAAATAAGGATGAAAAGTGTACTAAAGCAATCGTTAAAGAACCTGAGCAGGTAGATACTGTGCAGCCTCTTAGACAGAACCAGCAGGCCGAGTATCCAAGGTGGCGCTTTCGCTGTTCGATAGCAGGACATCGCTATCCATAGAGTTGCCATATATGCCAACCAGAAAACGACTTGCACCCGCTTCCTTTCGACGCCAGCGTCGGTAAAGCTATAAAGCAAGTTGTAGATGTAAACATGTCCAGCAGGATAAACTAAAGGTCCGGTGCCACCTTTTATGTTCCTATAGTCCCGCTCCCCAGCCCGGTACTGGGCCACCTGTTCCATGTACGCTTCCCAGTCTATTTCCGTATCTGTGCGCAAGTCAGTTCAGGCGGCTTTGGGGGGTTATCCGCTAGGTAGTCTACATACAGGGAATCATCCTGAGAATCGCGTAGCTCAAAAGGCCATCGAAACAAAGCAACGCGTAGGCAATCTGGCGGGCATATCTAGGACTTCGAACGATTTCGGTCGCCCAAGTGCAAATATTTCTCGCAGCATTTATGCTCATGGCGCCCAGGAGCTGTTTATAGCAGCCGGATTTGAAGCGTGTGCAGGAATAGGATGTAATACGGGACGAAAGCTGATGGGAGAGAACAAACAGAGGTGCTGCACGCGAAGAGGTTATTTTCACAGGGGCACTATATTGGGTAAGTATATATAAATAGCTTAGGAATTGCTCAAGTATTAACTAACTTATATTCTTAGATCCTCTTACAAGTTTGAAGTGGTGGATGGCAACACTGAACAAACGAAAGTCCAACAAAAACCCAACTTAGCTCCCTTTGATAACCTTCTTCCATCAACACACCCTTACCATCATCCACTGCCCATCAGTATCATCATCACCATATAATCAGTTTAAAGAGGTATACTGGTATAACCCCCCCTCCCCCTTTTGCCTACCAGCCTTTTGTTAACATTGTTATTATATGTTGGAATCCCATCCTGTTATATTCTTTCAAACAAGGCCTCCATATTTCAAATCGCGGGTCTCCAGTAAACTAAGCCAGCTAAACACTTTATAGTTGGGTATCAAAATGGCCAAACCGACTAACGCTGGCCGCGAGAGATCCATTCGAAAATCCCTGGCAGGGCTACACCGCCACATAAAACAGGTAAACAAACATAAGAATAAACTCTTCCGCCCTATAAAAATAACGGACTAACATGGCGATATTCCTTGATTGCTACTAGTCAAAAGTCTTGATGGTTGGAGCTGGAGGCATTGGATGCGAGCTTCTTAAAAACCTCGTTCTTACAGGCTTTGGCGAAATCCACATTGTGGATCTAGATACCATCGATTTGAGCAATCTCAACCGACAGTTCCTTTTTGGAAAGCAACACATCAAGAAGCCAAAGGCACTGGTAAGTGAAAATACTTCGCGTAAACGCGGGAACAGCGCGTTATCATAACTAGGGCTCATGTGTGTATGGATACGTCCAGGTTGCGAAAGAGACGGCTTCCAAGTTCAACCCCGAAGTTAAGCTTACTGCATATCACGCAAATATCAAAGATACAAAATTCGATGTAGAATGGTTTAAATCCTTCACCCTGATTTTCAATGCCTTGGACAACTTGGACGCACGCCGGCATGTCAACAAAATGTGCTTGGCGGCGGACGCCCCTTTGATTGAGAGCGGAACTACTGGCTTCAACGGCCAAGTTCAGGTCATCGCAAGGGTAACCACCTCGGCGACTCGATATATCCAAGTTACCAGCTAATGATTTTGGAATAAAGGGGGTATCAGAATGCTATGATTGCACAACCAAGCCGGTTCCCAAAAGCTTCCCCGTGTGCACCATTCGCTCAACACCCAGTCAGCCAATTCATTGTATTGTATGGGCAAAGAGTTACCTATTCAAGTATGTGCATTACACTATTATTAACCCACGACATATTACCGGTACTGATAGCATCTTAGCGAATTGTTCGGAACATCTGAGGATGAAGCCCCAGAGTTTGACCATAGCGATGACGCAGAAAATGGTACTATACCCAGACGTTGCTCTTGTGATACACAATAAGCTAAAACCCCCAACCCAGCCCAAGAAATCAAGAATTTGAGGCTGGAAGCGGAAGAACTAAAAAGAATCAGAGAGACCCTTGGGCAACCAGAATTTGCCTTGAATGTTTTCGAAAAAGTTTTCAATAAAGACATTGCCAGGCTTTCCGAAATGAAAGATATGTGGAAGACTCGCAAAGCCCCACATCCACTATCATTTCATTCCATATTATCCGACCTGGGGGATACTTCCGCAACACCAAAAAACGACCAACAACCATGGACTCTAAAGGAAAGCTTCTTGGTATTCACGGATAGTTTAAATCGTCTCAGCAAACGAACTATAGACCTGAAAAATAGCGAACAAAACACCTTGTTAGCTTTCGATAAGGATGACGAGGATGCTTTAGATTTCGTTGCTGCCAGCGCCAATATTCGTTCTGTTATCTTTGGAATCGAATGCCAATCAAGGTTCAATATCAAACGTGAGTCTTACTATAGTGTTCACCCTCAATGTCCAATCCCAATTTAGCTAATGATGTAAAAGAAATGGCGGGCAATATCATTCCAGCAATTGCAACTACAAATGCCATCACAGCAGGCCTTTGCGTAATACAAGCATTCAAGGTACTGAGAGAACAAATTAGTGATACCAAGATGGTTTTTCTTTCGATGTCGGCGGACAGGGGCCTAACAACGGAGCCCCTGCACCCCCCGAATCCCACATGTCAGGTTTGTGGGGTCGCACGACTAGACTTCCAGTGCGATATCAACAAAACATTGCTTGGAGATTTGGTTAACTCTGTCCTTCGGGGCGTATTTCAATACAACTTATCCATCAGCTTAATCCACGAGAAACTTATCTACGACGAGGATTACGATGATAATCTCGATAGCTCCTTGGCGCAGTTACGCATTGAAAATGGCACCTTTTTGACAGTGATAGACGAATCAGATGAGAACCCGGCCCGTCGAATCAACCTTATTGTACAAATTAGAGATAGGTAGGGCTGCCTTCCCATTGGCTCTATGACAGATTCTATCAAATCTAACACCTTATTAGGCCGCAAGGTGATTCTTCTACGCCATTTACTACTCCGGCTTGGTTTGAAATACCTCTAAGGCCAGCCCAGCCACCATCCCTAGAGTCACTTGTTTTAAGTGGGACAGATATTGGCAGGAAAGGGGATGTGGTTAGCAGCCAGATGCTTGAACAGTCTCGGAAACGTAAGGCAGAAGATGCTCTGGGGCTAGGGGAGCCGCAGCAAGAATCTAAGAAGATGAAATCAGTCGATGAAGTGATCATAATTGATGATGGTTATATTGAAATCGATTGAGACATCTTTGATAGGTTTTAATATTCTAACATCTTGTCCCCAAGCCATCCAAATTCTCGAGCGCTCGTATGAGGGTGAACGGTTTGGATGACAGTTTTATAACAGCTTTTGGTAGTAATAACCGTTGTAAATTAATAGTGATTGCTTCAACAGCTCATGTATAGCCTCCGTCAATGATCAAGTCTGTGCCAGTTATAAACTTGTTGAGAGCAAGGAAATGAGCTGCATTGGCTATCTCTTCTACAGTTCCGAACCGCCCCAGGGAGGTTTTTGCTAATGTTTTTGCTCTTGCTGATGAATGCATGGCTTCCAATCCCAAGAGGGGTTGACTGTTAACTCATTGGTTCATCTTCAACGATCGAACAAGGTACCCACCAGTGGTCATATCGGTCTCAGTGTACCCCGGAAGGATATTATTTATACGGATATTAAACCGCGAAATCTCGCTCGTCATCGACTTGATAAAGCCTACAGGTGAGGAGGTACACCCTAGAGATCAGCGCATCCCTTTAACGAGTGTTTCGCAATGCTACGTGAGGGGAGCAAACCATGCAATCCAGCCTTGCTAGCGGCATATACAGCAGAGCCTTCGCCACCAGTAGCTGCAAGCACCGACGAGATGTTGATAATGCAACCTGAAGTACGACCATACGAAGGGCACATGTCGTAACCATGTTAAAGAAGTCGATACGGTACGCCGCGGTAACACCGAGAGAGAGGTTATACACACCTTCTCGAGATCGGGCCATCTCTTTCACATAAAACTTTGTACCATATATCGTCCCCAGTAGATTCACCCTTACAAGGTAGTCGATACTGTCCAACGGCGTTTTGATCAAAAGAGAGGTTTGTGCCTGGCCTAGACGCTCGCACGTGAGCATGTGGATGGGTGCGTCTTCGAATGGGCCTGCTCACCTGCAGCGTTCACCAGAATATCGATCGCTGGCTAATGTGTGAGATGGACAATTCAGTAAATTGAAGGTTTTGGGGTCAGCGAATAGAAAATGTGGGCTGCTTCCGGTCACCTTCAACTTGACAGCACATTTCCAAAAATCATGTTCGCCGACATCACCCACAAGAATATCATGATGTTGTTGTTGATTCGGTTGTGGGAGAGTTGAAACGGCAACCCGAAGGATCTCTTCATTTCGAGCAGCGAGAGTGCATGTTGCTCCAGCTCGGGCAAAACGAGTTGCGATGGCTAGGCCTATTCCTCGTGAGCCACCGGTGATGAGGCAGGAGCGGCCAACGAGGTCAAGCAACATGTGGGTACTCGATGCGAGGCAGAAGAGTGAAGTTAATGAAATGTCGCTTTCGATTCAAGCAAGTGCAAATTAATCCTTGGTACTTTTCGTTGCGGCGAAATTGCTTGGCTTTGGAAAGGGTGCGCGTCATACAAATCAAACATACAACTTTGGTTCGCGAACCTTACCAGCCCGCTCTCCGTACATACTTCTTACTTACTTCTTTGCTCTCTTTGCTCTCCACCGTCCGAGATCGTTCCACCTTGGATAGAACCAAGATCTCAGCCCCCGTCTATAAATATACCACCGCTACTGCTACTCGTCACGATGATTTCTAGTTACGGCTCCAGTTACGGATATCCAGCGTTGGCCGCCGTGGTGGTCGGCTCATGTAAGTGAGATCAGGAGTGGCCCTGTCAAAGAAAGTACAAAGACGCCGTGGTTTCCTCGAGGCTAATCCGGCTCCCTTTTGGTGTAGATATCCTGTTTACTGGTGATGGAGAGTATTTCAATGTCGGTTTCTCTTCTCCTCTTTCCCTGAGACCCACCGCCCCGAACCCATACAATCCAATACAGCCTGATCCGAACTAACCGCTAAAAATCGCCGGATACAGGTCGGGAAATTCCTCGAAGAGACTTCACCTTATAGTTGGGCATCAGCTGGCATTGCTTTTTGCATGGGTCTGAGTGTTGTTGGTGCTGCGTGGTCCGTTAGATCCTCTCCCTACACGTCAACCAACCGGATGTTAATTCTCATCCAAACCTACAGGGGAATTTTTATTACTGGCTCGAGCATACTTGGAGGTGGTGTGAGAGCCCCCAGAATCCGGACGAAAAATTTGATCTCCATTATCTTCTGCGAAGTCGTGGCCATTTATGGTGTCATTATGAGTATGTCGCCAGCTCCATAACCCAATTGGATGGCAGTGTCCTAATATTACCGAATCCAATCAGGTATTGTCTTTAGTGCAAAGATTACACCCGTCCCGGTCCAAGATCTATACACACCGGAGAACTTTTACACCGGCTATGCCTTGTTTTGGGGTGGCATCACAGTTGGGTTCTGCAATTTAATATGTGGCGTTGCTGTTGGTATCACCGGAAGTACAGCAGCTCTAGCCGATGCCGCTGACCCAACACTGTAGGGGCTCCTGTTGATCTTCTAATAATGAATTCGACTACTTTTCACTGTAGTGGATATACTAACTTTAATCTTGACAATAGGTTTGTAAAAATACTGGTGGTTGAGATTTTTGGCAGTGTTCTGGGACTTTTCGGGTTGATAGTCGGTCTGCTGGTAGCAGCAAAAGCAAATGAGTTCCAAAAATAATAGTCTGTGATAGCTACTCGATAGTCTTGTCAATAGCAGCCAGTCTTATTGATGGCGATAAATTTATGCCATAAGGGAATCGTATGTATTTTGAGACAGCACGCTTGCGTGTAGCTAGTAGTACTTTATAGTTATAAAATGCAAGAGAAAGGTTACCTCTCCCAGCACAGCAAACATTAAGAGTGTACTCAATCTCCAGTGGATATCATAAGTATGTAGCTATCTCCCAGGGTTTTCTTTTTAAGTATTGTAGGGTTTTAGCCGAGTCAGATCGAAACTCGATTTAAAGTTGTATTTTGGTCTTGATGAGCTTGCAAAAATCCTCTTCTAACAATATTCCCATCACATATATACACGGGGCTAATGGTCGTGCTCATCTGCACCCTGTCTTTGCTCCGGATCCAACTTGATCATCGTATCGATTCGCATTATAGCGATGCAAGCCTCAACTGCAGATTTTAGTTGCTTGACTTTGCTCATACTTGGCTCCAAGACCCCAACTTTTATCTCATCAACTAGCTTGCCATTTGTTAGATCAAGCCCGTAATTCTTATAAGCTTTTATTTTGGATTCCGTCTCAGCGGCAGACTGGCTAGCAGCGTGACGGTGTCTCAACTTTGCAACCAGCTCTGAAGAATCTTTCGCAGCATTGACGGCAAGGGTCTTGGGTATTATGAGCAAGGCAGATGCAAACTCAGCAATTGCAAGCTGCTCTCGGGAGCCCTGTATTATTTATTAGAATTCAGCTATCCAAAACAACGGCTAGGGAGCCCTCTTGACTTACCACTGTCGTTGCAAAATTTTCCAGATAGATGCTTAGGGCAGTCTCAACTGCTCCGCCTCCAGGAACTACAGATCCGCTTTCTAGGGTTCTTTTGACAGCACATAGAGAGTCGTGTACCGAACGTTCCATCTCATCCAATTGGTAGTCATTCGGTCCGCGTAGAATGATAGATGCTGAATTAAAGGCCTTGGTACCTTTGACGAGGATACATTCGTCATCGGATATCCGCTCCTGTACAACCTCCTCTGCATATCCAAGGCTTGAGGCTTCAAAGACCTCGTCACCATCTAGATTTGATAATGAAGATACTAAGGTAGCTCCTGTAGCTTTTGCGATTCTTCGAAGGTCTTCTTTCTTGCACCTTCGAACAGCCATAGCGTTTGCTTCGACAAAGGTTTTAAGACAAAGATCATCGATGCCCTTTGTAGTTAATATGACGTTGGCCCCCGCGTCTAGTATCTTTTTAATCTTTTCAAGCACAATTCCTGCTTCACGTTGTCTTATTGCCTCTAGCTGTTCAGGGTCATCGATCGTTATGTGAACTCCCAACGCCATTCTGGTTTTTTGTAAATTCATATCGAGGCATGCGATTTTGGCATTTACCACCCTCGTCACCATGGCCTGAGATGCTACAGTGCAGTTGAGCGCATACCCATTCACTAATATGCTCTCTAGGGCGCTTTTCCCATGAGCTTTTAGAATGTTAACAGCCTTGACGGGATATTTTGCTTCTTGCCTTTGGTTTACTGCTTTGACAGAAAGCATTGCATCAACCACCATATTTGAAAAGAAGGCGGAGTCCGAACCGATTATTTTGGAGGACATAGATGTTTTCGCAATATTTATAAGAGATTCTCGGCCCAAGTTATCTACCTTGGTTGCCATAACCTCTGATATATATTTTACAGCCTCGCGCAATGCGAGACGGTACCCGCTGATAATTGTAGTGGGGTGGATTCGATTTTTTACGAGTTCATTCGCGCGTCGAAGAAGTTCCGAGGCGATAATAACGACAGATGTAGTCCCATCTCCAACCTATTCGTTTCCTGATTAGTCGCCCTCCTGACAAAGATATGTAAAGTCCAGGAAAATATGTTTTTTGGGGGAACTCGTACCTCTTTGTCCTGTTGTTGGGCTAGTTCGACAAGGATTTTCCCAGCTGGGTGTTCCACATCAAGTAGACTTAGAATTGTAGCTCCGTCGTTGGTGACTGTAACATCCTAATGGCTCCAAATCTCGTTAAATCAACCGCATAACGATCGCAATTTATAGAGCGTATATCTTTCTACCACATACTCCGATATCATCTACCATCATTTTGTCGAGCCCGGAAGGGCCAAAAGAACTCTTGACGACATTCGAGATGGCTTGGGTTGCAAGGACTATATCAAATGTATAAGTATATATTAGATCTCTGTGAAATGGAGTAGATAGCCCAAAATTACCGCACTGATCCCGAATATCCGAACCGCTAACTTTGCTTCCACCGAGAACTGTATCCAGTGAGAGAAGAGAGAGTAAGCAACCTTAATCTAGTGAAGAATGTTGGTAGAAATTATCTTTTGGGGATGTTTGTAGCACTTACACAGAGTTCCCGCGTTCCTTGGCTGTTGAAATATTGTCGTCATGAGGCTGATGTAGCTGTCAAAAGCTAAGATCAGGTGTGTTAATGAGAAGCACCGTTCGCTTTCGTTATCCCGTCTTTTTTTGTGTCTGTCGATTTAGTTCTGGTTGTTTACGTGGTTGATGTTTTCGTGGAGAAAGTTTGGAGCTGAAGTCCAAGCCGTAAATCCTTACACACGTAGTTTGGTCAAAGGAGAAGGAAAAAAAAAAAAAAAAGTGAGGGAGACCAGAGCCAATTACATACTTCCTTACCAATAATTTAGTTATTACCCCTCCTCGCCTCACCCCTCATCAACACCCCACATCATATCGCCATATCACGATAGACACATTCGCCACCAACACCAACGCTGTGAATAACAGCACAGTCCCTCCCTATCTATAATCAAAAGCCGGACCCACTATCAATATCCCAGAATGGCTTCAGACGTCGAGTCCAAGCTAAACGCCCTCTCAATCGAACCTACTCGCTTCTCGCATGGACCCTGCAAGAGCATATCCGAATGGCACGACCAGTTGGTTGCTGCGAACCCCAAACCGGATTTTGAATATAAGTTGGTAAAAACCATGGTGTTTAAGCCTAGTGAGTAATCCCACCTTACCAGTTCAACGGAAATAGTGTATTCTAGCTAACAATCGCTACCAATCAGAGGCACCAAAGTCCGACCCCGCCTCTCTCATTGTCCTGCTTGCTCTGGAAGATTCGCAAACACCTTCAACATCGGTCTGTAAAGCTGTCAATATCAAGGAGGCAAGGCTGGCAAATGAGGAAGCCGTGAGCAGTGCTCTGTCTGTCTCCACAGCTGATGGTACGGGAGCTTCCCAACAGTAACCTACATCTTATAGACTATGAACCCAACACCTGTCACATAACTGTTTCCAACTTGGCTCTTACGCTAACTCATTACGCTGACTCATGCTAGTCTCTTCTTTCTCCATAACAAAGTCAAATGCATCTACGGTGAAAGTAGTTCTCGACAAGCTCCTCTTAGATTATCCGGGAAGGTTGGGTATTCACCCAAATGATTCAGCCCAAACATTCTTTGTTTACTGGAAGGAGCTTCAAGACTATCTTTTAGGAACTGAAGTCGAAATTGTGGAGGTTGATTTCACCTCTGATATTTATCTTCCAAGGTTCGGGTGCTTTCATCCGTCCTTACATTGCGAGTTTCACATACTAATATTTCGCTACAGTAGTTCGGCAGGAACTGCGAAACCGGAAGTGAAAAAGGCGGCTCCGCAAAAACAGAGCGAAAAAATCGAAGGTGCACATTTGATCGGAATCACCGTAGATAAAGAAGTCGACTTTTCTGGCTGGTACCAACAAGTTCTCACCAAGGGGGATATGTTGGACTACTATGATGTTTCTGGATGCTATATTCTTAAGGTTACTCCGCTATTTTTCTCTATCCATTTAAGATCATAATGCTGATTCTTCGCTAGCCATGGTCTTACACCATCTGGGAGCATATACAGAGTGGGTGGATCTGAGCCCGGCATCCTCCTTTAGTTCCAACACCTAGAAGTTACTGACCGTTCTCCCTCCTAATTTTTCTATAGAATGGTTTGACGCCAAAATCAAGGGCATCGGGGTTGAAAATTGCTACTTTCCGATGTTTGTTTCTTCTAAGGTCTTGGAAAGAGAGAAGGACCATATCGAGGGTTTTGCACCAGAGGTTGCCTGGGTAACAAAAGCGTAAGTTTAAAATAAAACTAACCTTGTCTATTGTGTGTACTAATTGATGATTCTAAGTGGTAACACTGACCTGGAGGAACCAATCGCCATTCGCCCAACATCAGAGACAGTGATGTACCCTTACTATGCCAAATGGATACGCTCACATCGCGACTTGCCCCTCCGTCTCAACCAATGGAATTCAGTTGTCCGGTGGGAATTCAAACACCCTCAGCCGTTTCTTCGAACACGAGAGTTCCTTTGGCAAGAAGGACACACCGCCCATTTGACATTTGAAGCAGCAGATGAGGAAGTACTGCAGATTCTAGACTTTTACGCTGGAGTCTACGAGCAACTATTGGCTGTTCCCGTAATCAAAGGGAAAAAAACAGATAAAGAGAGATTTGCTGGCGGACTTTTTACAACCACGTGTGAAGGTTACATCCCAACCACTGGCCGGGGCATCCAAGGTGCTACCTCTCATTGTCTAGGCCAGAATTTCAGTAAAATGTTTGGTATCACTGTTGAGGACCCATCTACCAAAGAAGGAGAAGAGAGGGAAAAACTCTTCGTTTGGCAAAACTCTTGGGGTCTTTCTACAAGAGTTATTGGGGTAATGGTGATGATCCATGGCGACAACAAAGGCCTAGTTTTACCCCCTCGGGTAGCAGGGCATCAGGTGGTAATTGTTCCATGTGGTATCACAGCGAAGACTACCGGTTCTAAAGATGCGTTGTATGAGGATATAAAGAAAATCGCGGCGCAGCTAACCGAAGCAGGAATAAGAGTAAAGGCTGATCTCCGAGACGGCTACTCCCCAGGCTATAAATTCAATGATTGGGAACTAAAGGGTGTTCCTCTACGTTTGGAATATGGGCCTCAGGATGCAAAGAAACAGCAAGTTCTCGCGGCTAGGAGGGACACCGGTGAAAAGTCGCCTATATCGCTACCTAGTCTTGTTGAATCAGTACAAGGACTCCTCGACAAAATACAAAACGATCTATACCAGAAAGCCAAACTCTCTTTTGACGCAAATATTGAAAAGATCAGCGACTGGGGTAGCTTTGTACCAGCATTGAACAGAAAAAAGGTCATTTTGATGCCATTTTGTCTAGAAGAGTCATGTGAGGATGACATCAAAGAGCGAAGCAAACGCACTGAAGGCGGTGAAGCGGAAGACGCCAAAGCACCGAGTATGGGCGCAAAAAGTTTGTGCCGACCCTTTGATCAGCCAGAAGGACTTGTCCTTGGTGTAACGAAGTGTGTAGCTTGCGGTAAAGATGCAAAGGTAAATGTCTATCCTGTTTTCTTTTATTATAACTAGATATTGACATGGAGTTTATCTTAGGAATATTGCCTCTTTGGTAGGAGCTACTGAACTTCGCCGTCGGTTCCTCAGTTCCACAGAAATGGCCGTGCAGCGCATGCGAGACAAGCTAGATGTACGTGAGGAGATATCAGGAATTATTAACATGGACCTTTTGGTTTGTTTTATTCCAAAGGTACATTCACCTAAATATTGAAAATAAAAGGCCATAATCAATCCAATGCTTTCTCAAGCAGTTCTTGGCCTAGCCTTGTAAGATAAAATCGACGAATACTATCTTCTACGCCTTCAAACTTGCGGGAGATTTCCATGATGCGATCACGCCCTTCCTGATAGCACGCCAGATCCTTGTTCCCGTAAAGATTTTTCCCTTCTGAGTAAAGATTATTTTCAAAAAAATGGAAGAATGTGTTAACGGCGATGCAAGGCTCAAGAGGAAATACAGCATGTAGCCTAAGAGGGCGAACGATATCTCATGAGTATGTTATAAAGCAAGTGCTTGATTCCATTATAAGCGAAGGACAACATACCAGAAAGGAGGTATATATAAAGTTTCACCAGGATGCATGACGACCTCCCTCGGATGGGTGCCTCGAGGTATTTTTTCGAAAATATTGTCTATGGAACTTGTTGTTTTGCCAGGTGGGAACTGGAGTTTGGAGATATCTGTAGGTGGGAATAGTCTTAAGTCGACGAATTAGCTCTCGGAATTGGACCTGCTAAGCTGAGTAAACTCACAATATTCTCTTTTTGCCTCTCACATGAAAAAGGAAGTTTGCGCAGACATCATAATCTATGCTCAAGAGTCAGCGTATATATACACACATGCGGTTCCTCATTCAAAGTTGAGCTAAAAAATCTGGGAACGTACGTAACCAGACCCCAATCCCAGCGCTAGATATTCTTAGAGGTGAAGAGTGTAAAGATTGTTCTATGAAGGAAAGTTCTGGAGGTATTTGAAAGTCAGGAGCAATCTCAGGGAAATCTCGCTCAATGAACGATGCGTATTTCGTGGGCTTATGAGAAATTGATCTCAAGTAACAGAGTACGCCCGGAGCTTTTGAGAACGCAGTATCTATGAATTGGGAGAAAGGTAGACGATTGTACGTGAAATTCTTAGTATTAAAATTCAAGTGTACAGGGCCTCTTCCGGCGGGGCCGGGCTCGTGTGTCTCGTTTATGCTATGCACGACAACCTGTTATGAATTTCAGGTAGACCCAGATTAGCTAAGTCCGTATACAGCCATTAATTCTCGTTTGATATAAATTAAGCTTGCCTACCTCTCTCGTGCTTCCAATGGCTGTCTTTAAATAGTCTGGACTCCAGCGGCTAGTACAAGGCCCAAACGAGAGGTTTTCAAACAGAAGAGGTACACCTCGTTTGATACTAAGATGGATGTCGACCTGGAGAGAATCTGGCCCTTGTCTTTCCACAGACCCTAGTTCGTTAATGGTGTCACGATTAAAAGTTTCTGGTATTGCGACCTGCAAACAAGTTCGCGGGGGGGCTTGTTTATTTGATTTCGCTTCCTCTGGAGAAGAAGCAAGGCGTAACACTGCTCTTCCTCGATTCCAAAATGCACCCATGCTGTTGCCAAACCCGGGTCAGTAATCTTAAAATGTATATGGTGTTGATACCCATACAGTGATACAGAGCCATACCTGAAGACTGTCGTCCCCCCCCCGAGTATCTCAAGCTGCATATTTCGCCAAAGACAGCTAAATCCTACTAGAATTGCTTGCCTATTTTCCTCCTTATTTTTGAGCTCTATTTGCAAGGGGTGGATTTCTTGTTTGGCGTGGTCGAGAAGCAAAAAGCTTTCGGAATAGTCGTTCGCAGGACACGTTCGTCCAGTCACTCCTCCAACAAGTAGCGCTGTTGATTCATCAATCACAACAATCTGTGCCCCAGCCCGATGAAGGAAATCAACATGGATGTTATTAACATCCCAAGCGCGTAGCCATACTGTTCCTTCATCAAACGACCAAGTCAAAACATCTGAACTTATTTGCCCATTTGGATAAAAACCACCGGTTAAAATACCAACCTTACTGGAAGGAAACCAAGCCAAACAGGCGGAAAATCTGGCTCCGAGTGTTATTTCAGAGACTTGTGAAACCTCTCGCCATCCCAAGCTCATAGACCAAAGCAACCAACTATCGTAAACTATCCCACCAGAACCCCTTCCCCCGTAAATCAATACTTGGTATTCATTATTGATAGAAATGGCAATAGCACAGTGCCTGTATCTGCCTAACGGTAGGTCTTGAACTTTTTCCCATGTTGACCCACGATATATCCAACAATCAAAAAGAGCGGCGTCCGGATTCCCTCGGCCTCCAACCAACAAGAGGCTTTCATCTCCAAGCCTAGTGAGCGTATGACAGACGCGGGCGGAAGGCTTGATGATAGGATCGAGCTGAGACGATCTTATGTTAGAATGGTCAAGGACATAGGTTGATGATGATCGACCTTTACTGTCCGCGCCTCCGTAGTATATAGTAGTTGTTTCATTGAGATCCGATACCGCCCCAAACTTCCGACGACTTACGGTGAATCCATGTTGGTTCTCTGGTTGATATAAAAGGGCTGCTACGTTTAGAGCACTCTTAGGGCTCTCGATAATTTTGAGGTCCGCCCTGCTAGTATCTGTGGTACTGTACCGATAGCCGTTGGACCAGTGGGTTTTCCCAATTGGGTTGAAGTTTAACAAAGTCGCATCTGCGTATAGGATGAAGTAGTGCTGTCCAAACAAGACAAAATCCTCATGTTCATCAAAAGCCTCGACAGATTCCACAAACATTTTCTCTTCTTCGGGGACGAGGTGACACCATGCTCCATAAAAGTCACAGGCACTAACTGATCCCCATCCTGCCGACCGAAATCTCTCTACCTGTGAGGCGAGAGTTGGATAATCCCCAATGTTTTGAAGAGGAGAGTTTATTTTTTTAAAATGAGAAAGCATCGTGCTTGCGAATGGATGCTTTGCTCCAGCTGGTAATATTTGTTCGATGAGTACAAATTTCCCTAAATATTAAACGCTTAGTTTTGGAACATCTTCCTCGGTGGTATCGGCTTAGGGCTCCGTTTGAGGCATACCACGAGGAAATTTGCCCGCCCACTTAACTAAAGCATTGGCATCCCGTACGGACATATAAGTTATCGCGACTTCGGAGATAAAAAGTATCTCGTCGCTTTCTTGGCACCGTGTTCTTAAAAAACTGTCGAGTTTGCAAAGATCGCTTAAATCAATACCTACTGCTGAGTAGTTTGCCGAAGAAAGTATAAGTGTGCTTGAGGAAGAATACTGGATCGGGTCGATCAAAAGACTTAGTAGTTGGGGGGTATTTTGTATGATTTCGCATTTCTTGTGGATTGATTCCGGATAGTCGATGTCAATGAATTTGACACTAGGATTATCTCTAATGTAGTGAAAGGGAAGTGGATCACTAAATCCCCAGCCAGTTAGAGACGAAAACCTTAAAAGTTGCAACTCTCTAGCCTGACAAGTTGTTAACATAGACGGTTTCCAGCACGCGGCGCTGACTTACAAACCACAGCCAAGGTTAACTACCTAATTTTATTGTTAGCCATCCATACTATTTTAAGTTAATGCCCTGATTCTAGAGCCGAAAACGGGCTATAGGAGAAACGATAATCTACATGTTTAGGGGAGCTGCTTTCAATTTGAATAAAATCATCGACGGCTTGGCGGACTAATCGCATTCGTAGCCAATATCCTCTATTTATCAACGGACTCCGTCTTTGAAACTTTGGTACAAAGTAGCGAAGCAAGTGGTGTGCTCGATTTTCAACATAGAGCTTCTCAACACTCCTACACTCGAAATGCCAATGCCATAGATCAACAGATATAGTGGCGGAGAATTAGTAAATAGCACTTTGGAAGTTTTCTGGTGACTTATTTGAGAAGGGCCTACAGACCGCTTGGAGACAATACTGTTGTCATTTGTCTTGTTAAAATTAGTTTCACCATGCGCATAAATCTTAAATTATGTAATTCCCTTGGAAACACAATTCTGCTGTTAGACTGGGTGAAAAAGCCATTAACTTACAGCAACAACCGCAAGTGGGATTACGGCAGGTGCCGGTTTTTTGTCCTTAACCGTATAAAGAGAAGCCATGCTAGGGAAGACCACTGCGAGCGGCGTCGTCCCGTTGAATTTGAATACCCTCCTAACCGTTTTTCTGACTTACTATGCCTTTTCTTCATGAAAATGTTTTGCTGTGTTGCTGTGATGTTGGATGTTTTATGCGACACACGCGCGTTTAACGCATAAATACGTTATGTAATCATGAATACCATGCTGCGGCGATGGTCCGACTGTTGCGCAATACGCATCCCGATGCTTAAATCCATCGCATCTATATGCCGTACACCCAACTCCATCTCGATATATCTTACTTTCGATATCCGTTTGATCGCAACAATACCTAAGCATAATACGCCCTATCATCATAACATTCTTACGTACCAGCTCGTTATACGTTAAACTTCTGGACTCCAAACACTGATAATCACTTCGTCGCACCGAAACAAACTTGTCATATGAATTTTGTCACCTTTAATCAAGACTTTTCCTGCCTAGCAGTGGGAACGCAGCATGGCTATCGAATATACAACTGCGACCCTTTCGGGAAGTGCTACGAGAAGAAAGATGGGGATATTACTATCGTAGAAATGCTCTTCTCGACATCCCTTATCGCCGTCATCCTATCACCTCGGAGACTTCAAATAACAAATACTAGAGTATATTCGTTTAGCCCTTACCTTGGTATTTGGTTTTCTCTGCTAACTGCAGGTGGGCTTGTCGATAGCGGGAATCTACGATCTGCGAACTTACCTTCCCTACTGCTGTCCTGGCAGTCAAGCTAAATCGAAAACGCTTGATTGTAGTGCTTGAGGACCAGATATACGTATACGATATAAGTAACATGAAACTTCTGACAACTATCGAGACGTCGCCTAATCCTAATGGTATGACTCTTTCTTTTATATCCCATAACCGCTCTTACAACAACAAAGCTAAATTAAACACGGAGTTCTGCAGCCATTTGCGCTTTGTCACCATCTTCCGAGAAGTGCTACCTTGTCTATCCCCGCCCTGTCCCAGCCTCACCATCTCCATTCGCACCTCCGTCAAATACAGCCTCTGGAGTCGCAACTTCCGGGATGAGCGGCTCAGGAGATGTTGTTGTATACGATGCCTCGACTCTCAAAACAATAGGCATGATATCTGCTCATAAATCACCACTCTCTGCGCTGGCCTTAAGTAGCGACGGAACATACCTTGCAACAGCTTCAGATAAAGGTACCATAATACGGGTTTTCTCCTTGCCTCTAGGAACAAAAATGTTCCAATTTCGTCGTGGTACCTACCTTTCGAAAATATACAGCATGGCCTTTAACCTTGCATCTACTATGCTTTGCGTGTCTTCCGCAACCGAAACTGTTCATATTTTCCGCTTGCTTGACCCCAATTCCTCATACCAGTCAAATGAAACTGCCACAACGCCGGGACACCCGTCATCTGGACTACGACCGAGAAGCGGCAGCTCCGGTGGCTCAAATAGTTCCAACCCTGACATTTCTGGCGCTCCATTCGATGTTAATGCAGATAGCAAACGCCGCAGCACATCCTTCGCAAGCATTATCCGACGATCTTCTCAGTCTATCGGCAAATCAGTGGTCGGCGCCGTGGGTGGCTATCTACCACAGGCAGTTACCGAGATGTGGGAACCGCAACGAGATTTTGCCTTTGCTCGCCTACCAGCTGCTACCAAGAGTGTGGTTGCGTTGAGTAGCAATAGTCCCCAGATAATGGTTGTAACTTCGGATGGATTCTTCTATTTATACAATGTTGATATGGAAAATGGTGGCGAATGTATTCTGACGAAGAAATACTCGTAAGTTGTTGTCCACTAGCATAACACCATCACTCCGAAAATCTACTGACACAGATTCAAATCACAGTCTTCTTGATGCCAGCGGAAGGCCGGGATTCGATGCAGAGCTTTAGAGACCATCCGCTACCTCGGCCTTTCATCTTGGATTCCTCTTAAATTAGTTAAAATTAGTTTATTCTCTAGCGGGTCCCATTAAGGCGCTCGGCATACTAAGTATTGATCTATTGGATTGGATTGGGTGTCTTTTCATTTTGACTTTTGTTTTTATTACTCAATTATCGGCCTGCCCACACGGTTGTGGGGGCCGATATAATACTAGGAAGGTCTTTGAAAGCTTGCTAAATATTGGTGCTCTGCAAACCTGGGAAACTCATAATGGAGGCTGTTTCCCCGGTTTCCCTGTAAAATACATATATTTTTTGACAACCTTAATGCTCGTTCAACATTTCCATCAACTTATTATATCCATTTAATTCCCAAATGCTAAAACAAGTTTGGTACAAGAAACGGAGAATCTGTCCTTGCCGTTTACGGATGGAATTCCCAACATTTCATTCCTGGCGAACACACCATCGAATTCCAGAGCATTGTGCAACACCCATCTCGAGGCGACGGTAGAGTGCCAAATTTGTCTCCGTTGGTCCAAACGAACTAGTGATATAACTAATGGTGATTAAGGCTAAGAGCGGGTTACATAGACCGATAGCAAACGCATCAACACTTGTTATTCAAGTCTCCCCGGGTTTCTTTGAGTTGCAAGAGACGATCTTGACGCGATCACTCTGGACCTGGGCGTTTTCAAGTTTGAAAGTCACGTCCTTGATCAGGAAAGTCCAAACTTCGTCGCAGAAGCGATAGGTATCGAGATGTCCCTAAAGGCAAGGTTCCTCCAAGTTAGACAAACAGGTGAAAGCTGGGATCTAGGGCTTCGTACTTTGAAAGATAGCTTGGCGGAGACTTGTTGTGCTAGAATATCCGTGATAGAGCGGTCGAAGTTTGAAAGAATTTTCATTGCCAGCTGCGGGGCGATACGGCCATCGGAGATGAGATCATCCAAAGCATCGGTCAGAGCGACCCCGATACTAATCGTTATTATTAGCAAAATGCTCTGCGTTGAACGTGCTACAAAGTTAGCCAGCTATGAAGGGGCTCTTGTGCTGCAAACCTAGATCGTCGATATAATTCGTAATAAGTTTGGTTGTTCATTATTGTAAAGTAGTGCTACGAAGGGTGAAGTGCAAGAGATACAGCTGCGTATATGCTTAAGTAAGTATATATACAGGAAGAGAGAGGGAGAGAGAGAGGGACGCGAAGAGTATATTGATGGTCTGTCTGGTTGTGTTGAGTAAGTAAGCGATCCTGATAATAATGACTAATTAATTAACTAACTTAACTTAACTACTTACTTACTTACTTAACTAACCACATGCTAACTAACTAACCGGCAAACAACACAGCTAACTACTTGTATAAAGGCAAAGGCGCTCGTTCCGTTGTACAATTAAGTAAGTTAACTACCTGCTTGATTGAGTACTAACCAAGTTGAGTATTTAAATCCTTTCTTTCTTTCTTCCTGTCCACTCACTTGGGAAGAAATGAGCTTAGCTTAGCTCGGTATTAATTTCTATTTCTCGTCCTCCTCTTTCTCAAGATATCAGGGCACTCTCCATTATTTTCTCGACATCGGAAATTTGAACAGGATCTGTGATAAGTATATATTATCTATTAACTAACCATTATTTACACATCCAGGTCCTTTATGAAAACGAGTGCAACCTTTTGCTTGAGACAAATCCGCTCTTGTCTAACCCACCGCAACGACTCCTTGTTACCTCGATCTAAACTATTTTCGCATTGTTTTATGACAGGACTTGAATACATGTCAGGAGCAAAACGGCGGAGCGATGAACCGAGCTCGGAGCTCAAGCCAACAATAACGGATGACAGACGGTGGAAAAGAAAAAAAACAAGCCAAGGTCTACAGTCGGCTTCTGTGCAGAGATTTAACGGCACCGTCGAGGAAGTGCTGCTAGAAGATGTCAAAAGCCTCCTTCGTACCTCTCACCCGGCCACCCTTGAATCGAGCCCTGATATTTCCTTGGACCAAAGCTCTTCTTCCTCCTCTTCTTCATCTCCTCCCCAATTATTCTCTCAAGTCGAGCTATCTATCAAAATACTTTCATCTACTGGTGATGGACTTGCAGTCTCACAGGATGGTTTGAGAGTGTATGTTGTCCCGTTCTCAGTCCCTGGGGACCGAGTCCTTGCCAAAGTGGTTCGTAACTTTCCCACGTATTCTACAACAGACCTACTTGGAGTCTTGACGTCTTCAGAGGATCGTCACGACAATCTTGTGTTCTGCAAATATTTCGGAAGATGCTCTGGTTGTCAGTTCCAAATGCTATCAGACGATTATCAAATTGAGCACAAGAAGCAGGTAATTGGGAAAGCGATGAAAAATTTCTCCAACCTAGAAGCATCTTTGATTCCACCAATCAGAGAGATCATGGCCTCGCCGCTTTCGCGTGGATATCGTACCAAATTGACGCCCCATTTCGACGGGCCACGTAGAGGTGGTTTCAAAAAGGATGCACCGGTACCGGATATCGGATTCCAGGTAAAAGGACGGAATTTTGTACTTGATATCGAGGATTGTCCCATAGGTACACAAGCAGTCCGCGATGGTCTCAAGGTCCAGAGGGAATATGTCAAGCATAACTTACAGACGTATAAACGTGGGGCTACACTGCTCCTGCGGGAAAGCACACAAAGAATAGTCTTATCTCCAGACGATGGTGGTAATAATGCGATGTCCCACAAGGACCTTAAAAGTTGTATTACCGATTCGAAGGCCATGGTCACAGAATGGATCGGATCATTCAAATTCATCTCCCCAGCAGGGGCGTTTTTTCAAAACAACAACTCCATTTTGGAAACAGTAAGTTTACTATAATGGTCTTCTTCTGCAAGTTTTCTCCCGAATTTCTCGGAGGCCCCATACTATGATTTATAATAAGTGATAACAGCTTGTGATATCTATTGCATAGTTCACGAGTTTTGTTAGCGAGCAGCTTGACATTCCCGGGATACTCTTTGAACAGGGCCAACCCCCTGATTCTTATCTGATCGATGCATATTGCGGATCAGGGCTCTTTAGCATATGTTGCGGGCATAAATTCAAAGATATCCTGGGGGTCGATATTGCCGCGCAATCAATCGAATCAGCGAGGAAGAACGCGGAGGAAAATGGCATACACAATGCTCGTTTCATCACGGGGAGCGCAGAGGCAATATTCGCGGACGTCGACTTCCCACCAGAGCGAACAAGCGTTATCATAGATCCTCCACGGAAAGGCTGTGATAGCTTATTTCTTAGTCAACTTTTACAACTTGGCCCCAAAAGAATTGTCTATATTAGTTGTAATGTCCACACTATGGCACGGGATATTGGTTGGCTCCTGCAACAAAGTACGGGGAAGGATTATGTGATTGAAAAAATAGGAGGGTTTGACTTTTTCCCGCAGGTAAGGTAGCCTTGTTTTCTGACCATCGAGGTAGCGGTGTTAACTCAAAGCAAATAGACACATCATGTTGAAGGATACGCCGTTATATCCAAATCTAACCAAGACACTGTCTGAATACAACTCGAGACTTGAACAGATTCAAAATGGGTCGATAAGAGATCTTTCGAGACCAAGATAAAGGAAACGATTGTGGTTTGCAGCCCAGCTAAACACTGTATCCATTAGCAAATAGCGCTTGCCTTTTGATTCCAACCCTCGATGAAATCGACCAACGCTCCTGGATATAGTTCGAGCATAGCCTAGATTATAATTTCATGTGTGGGATCCTGCCCCTAATATACAGGAAAAGTATTGACGAAGATGAAACCGAGCTGTTAAATTCAAATCTAGTTATTGCCGGCATTTCCATCAGCAACAATTTTTTCGAAACAGTTTGAATGAAATTTGCGATATTGAGTGGATGACTTACGCAGTTCAGATCGCGTCGCAGAATATTTTCATACATACTGAGAACCGTTGCAATGCTATCAATTGAATCTACCAAATATGGCATTAATACCAGCGAGACGCCTCTACCAAAACAATATTGGATGGAAAACAGAATCAACTTTCAGGAAGTATGTAGTACTGAGGCATCCATAGCTGGTAATTCCTTGGCGAAGGGTCTTCATTTACTCTTTTTATCATCAATAGTTGTTAAAAATATTCAAACTTTGAGTCCTACAGTATTATCCAAGGCAGATGTGGTTTCGAATAAAAGCCCTAGGCTCGTCATTCGTTCCCATACACGATCCCGACGCAACTTCTGCTGGCCGTCAAACGTTAGACCGTCGAGGTGTGCCATTTGTGGGCATTGCTCCCCAATAAGGATCTCATAACACCGACGCGCTACACCCGCATCTTCAGTCAATGAAGTTTGGAAACTTTCGTCCTCGGTTTTGTTCTGGTGTAGCATTAGAAAGGGGCTTGGGTCCAAAACATCATCTGTTTTCACAGCTATATCTGTGCATTTAGGGATGACGGCATAAAACCCCAGGGTGAGAGGATTATGTCTGTGAACCGTGATTAGCAACCGTTGGTGCCTAAATGTATTCAACGAAAAACATAACATGTATAGAGGGGGTTATACCTCAGATCGATCTCAGCAAGAAATGGAAGCAACTTCAGTACGTTACTAAGTTTTTGCAAATTCGATATACGATTTCCCACAAGATAGAGTTTTTTTAATCTTATAATCCCATGCAGCGGTTTTATATCGGATATCGCGTTGTTATTGAGATTGAGAATGCGGATATTACTCATGAACCGGCCAAAATGTGGGGGGAGAGTTCGGATATTGCAAGACGCCAGTTCCAGATATTGCAAATTAATAAAATGAGATTCAATCTGAAATACCGGGATGGGATTTCCAGACGCATATATTTTACGAGTTTCGTAAAATGGGTCAAAACCGATATTTAGAGCGCTATACTGGTTAGAATCATGAATTAATGTAGGTTATTATCTAGTAAACATACCTGGGGCGGCCTTGTGATCTGATGGAGAAGCTATCAAGATAACGGGCGGTGGCAATTCCGTTTACCGTCTCTAATTTGTTCATATCAAGATAAAGTGTCCTGATATTTGGGAAAGGGGTAACATCAAATTCCTGGAAGTTATTCTTTGAGAGATTAAGGACGCGGAGACTTCGGACTTCCTGGCCAACTAATAGCTCTAGCGTACTAAGGTTGTTTGAGTCTAATTACATAGGTCAGTATGGAAGAATCAACCTATGTAATTTTCCAGATGTCGACTCACCTAAATTAAGATTAGATAATTCTGCAAGACAACTTAAACCTTTGACATTTTCTATATCGTTGTGGCCCAGGTCTAAGGTTTTCAGGCGTTTCCTAATCATTTAACTATTAGGCTAGAATATTAAGAGGGTTTGGGGTGTTCAACAAGTCTCGGTCGGCTTACAAGTTGGATCTGGTCAAATCAACTAAACGGATCCGGTTATACCTCGCTCGGATTTTGACCAAGCCATCAAGGTGCAAAATCCCTTCCAGAGAAGCGATCTCGTTGTTATCAGCCTTGAGATCTCTTAAATGGACCAGCCTTGCAAGTCCTACGGGCCGATGAGTTGATCCAGTTAGTGTAATTTTGTATGTTTTGTGGGTAGTTTACAGGACCAGACATACCAGAAAGATTATCCAGCTTATTGCGGGATATGTCCAGAAATTGGAGATTTGTCAAATGGTTCCAGGCGGTCAGGCTTGAAAGTTGATTTCCAGCAACCCGGAGATCCCGAACCGAGGAGGGTAAACCAGTTAGGTGGGCCAACTCATTATGCTCTAGATTGACCTCCACTAAGTTTGGGTGAAAGGAAGCAAGATCGTCTAAATGCTCTAGCCCTTGTCGTTGTATTTGCAATGCCGTATTCTGGTCCCAATAAGGTCCAAACATGTCGTTATCGGTCAAATGCCTAACCATGTTTCTTATTGCTAAAGAGTTTCTTTCATGAGGGAACTTTCTATTTTGCCGCCCGTTTCTCAAGTGATAGCCTCTCGGGTAAGAAGAATGGACTCTACTATCGCTCTCCAGAAAATGATAGGTTATATCCGTAAGTGGCGTGTTCCAGAACGATAGCTCAGATTTTCGGATGCTTAGCAGTGCCCCATTCACTGGCCGATTGTTCGTTTGCATGGACAGTGTATACTGCCTCAGGGATTGGCAAGGAGTGCTTTGGTTGCGTGAAAATCGAGGAAAGCTTTCTTCCATAGTTGAAGGTATTGTTACTGGAGCCATGGTCTCATCGTTGATGGACTTCGATGCCGGCTCGGTCTCTTCTGGGTCAACTTGTTTAATCGTGCTACTCGCTGCCGGATTATTATCTAGTTTTGGGGATGTTGGACCACTTGGGTCAGGTATCTTCGGAGCATTATTTTTCTTAGGATCAAAAATTGGGGAAATTGGGCGAAGACCGGAGGTGGGGTTTACTGAAATACGGTCGGTAGAGGTTGGTGGGTTTGGATCACAATGATGTTCTCCTAGAATTGATGATGGGGAAGCTTCGACATTGGCAGAACGCAAATCGCTCTCTGCTTCTACGATATGCGGGATCTGAGTTCCGTCCCGGAAGTTACCTAGCCCATTCCCACTTGCTGGAGAGTTCAACCAACTAGCTTCAGAGGACTCAGGGCTGGTGCCCCTTTCCTTAGCTTGGCTCCCATTTAACAGTGGCATCGCACGAGAATTTGGACTTGCCGTCAAGTCGGATATCTCGTAGAATGGGTCATCTGCTACCACTGGTGCTGGAAGATTGTTGCTTCCAGCGCCCTCAAACGTCTCAGGCTCTGTTTTGTCTACCTTCTTAACTTCGACGACTTCGTGTTGATGTCGCCAAACTTGCAATTTTTCGTCAAACACCATACTACCAACTTTCCTAGGCATCATATGCTGAACCTTTGAGGCTAGGATCACATTCAGCGAATTGAGACTTTGTCGGCGTATGAAAGCGGAATGGGGATCTGACAAGAAACTGGGATGCGGAGATCGCGAAAAGTTAATTTCTGGTTCCAATAGAAGCTTACTAGTTGATTCTTCTAATTCCGATAAATCATCTGAGGTATATCCTTCCATGGTGCTAGGATGCTTCGAATGTACATCGTCGTACCCTTGACCAGTTGCCGTCGAGAATTCGCTCTGCTCGTCATTGTGAGCTATGTAATTTCCGAAGGAGACACTCATTTTCTGTCTCTTAGCCTGGCTTTCTTTGACAGGCGACTGTGGGTACAAGGAGTGTGGGCGAATCTTCTCTCGAGGGCGAGTTTTATGTGGAGATATTTGAGAACCGGCGGGTGTCCCATCGAGTAGGCGTTTAGAGCCACTGGCATAAGATGTTTCTGGTTGAAATTTCGCACCCGATCGTCCTTCTTCGTATGGCGAGTTAACGAGACCAAGTTGGGACATTCGGCCATGGATTGTCATCTTTGTGAATGCATTGTGGTCTGAGGAAAACAACTTGAGAGGCGACCAAATTTTCTGGTTACCAACCGCAATCGTGGGCGAAGGGTGCTCCGCCATATTTCGTTGTGGGATACGGCGGTCCGGCGTGGCAAAATAAATCCGATCATTCTGAGATAGAATACTTTGCCCGGGTGTGAACTGTTGAGAATCTGGATAATCTTGGTCTCCATACATCTGTTTTGAGAATTCGCTCCGAGAGGTCACGTGAAGCAGCTCGTTCAGACCCGGGGACTGGTCGGAGAAAGCTGAGGTAGATACGCTGTTTAGATACTCCCCCTCTTTGCTAGCAGAGGACGACCAGACTTCCTGGAATAGGGAATCTTCAGATCCCCTGGGTGATTCCGTCGCCCTCCAGGCTACAAAAGGAGGCGGTGTTGAGTTCCAAGTGGAACGCCCTAGCGGTTCTGTAGACTCCTGCTCAGGAGCTGGGTCCGAATGTGAGATTATGTGGTCTTGGTTCGTATCGGGGCGCAGATGACCTGCTGTCGAAGGTTGCTCTTCTGTCGATATTGATGAAGATGTCGAATCTTGAAGCTGGGATGGCTCCAATGCAATCGGCTCAAACATGCTCTCCAACCCCATCGGACTGAATAAATCCTCGTTGCCCTTATCTATTAGGATAGGCAGGCGAGAGGTGGCATTCAACTTCTGAACCGTTCCTTCAGGACTCACATCCTGGTGTACGAGTTGGCTCTCAACTTTAGGCTGAGAGGCGCAGGCACCTGGTAGTTTGAGCCCCGCCTCCACATTCTTGATGTTATTGCGGGAGGGTGAGTGATTCTCGGTGAGGTGTCTGGGGAGAGGGCGCAATTTGTGAGAGATAGGGCGAGGTATTAAAGATTTTGGTGGATTTGGTTTTTGATCCGTATTTTCCGTCGTTTCGCACGATTGTTTTCGAACGGGAAGTAGCTGTGGTTGGGCGAATGGTTGATCGTCTGCGACCCAATCGTCTTCGAGGTCTTGTAACCAGGAAGCCATCTCTGAGGCTTTATAAACAAAATAGAAGAGGATAGAAACGGCTTAGCCACTGGGGCTCCCTGTAGATTCTGATGTGGTTGCGAGTGGGGCGGTAGTTGCGATGGCGGTGAAAGTGCCCTACAAAGAGGAGGAGGAGGAGGAGGAGGAGGAGGAGGAGGAGGAGGAGGAGGAAAGAGGGAGGGTTGTTAATATCGGAAACTTGGGGGATGTTCCTGGCGGTGGCGATGGTGGGGTCAAGTTGGATCTTCGAGGTAGATATGCGATTTGGGAGAGGAAGGAGGAAGGGAAGGAAGCATCAGGCTAAGAAATACGAGTGATAGCGGAGCGCCATAACCAAAGCAAGCAGTTATTTGCAATATTTGACCATGTTCTTCGCGCAATTGGCACTCAAATAAACAAGAAAACGACGGGAGTAATCCGAAGCCATTCGTGTGTCGTTAGAAGTTAAGTGCTTAGTTATATATAAGTTGTAAGTACTGGCTTGCTTTGTTTGCGTTTGGTGTGGGCGGGATGAGATGGTGATAGAGACGGGGGGATGCCTTTAGAATTGTTTACTTTATTATTGGTGTAACTAAGTACTGTACGTAAGTTTTAAGGTACTTGTACCTGAGAAGTAGATACTTACTTACTTAGGTACTTAATTACATCCACACAAGAAACAAAAAACCATTAAAGCTTTTGCTACACGCGCGAAATCACAACAAATAACAAGCAGCGGCAGCAGCAACAACCCGGTTATACTTTTTTTGTAGATGCTTCAGAGCTTGCTTGGGCCCCCCTGCAGAACACCAATATACACGATGTAATTATTATTATTATTTTACTATACACCCTCGGCCCTCTTCCCCCTACCCCAGAAGGTCTGTCTCTATTTCCTCCATCCATAATCCATCCATCCATCCATCGCCATCGTTGTCGCCATCATCATCATCATCATCATCATCATCATCATCATCATCATCATCATCATCCTCCTCCAGCCGTCGTCGTCGTGTTCCTCCTCTTCCTCCTTAATAGCATACAGAACCATAAATCGTTGATTAGCACGATATACCAAACGTCGATAAAATAAAGTAAAATAAAAAGGTATCGATTTGATGAGCTTGCATATGTGCCAGACAGATTGCAGCGCCACTATATAAGCCATTCTAGCACATTCTAGCTAGCGAGCTACCGAGCAAGCAATGTTGGCGGCTCCTAGTTCAACTACCACCAACCGCAACCAACCCCCTCCAACTTCTACTCCTACTCCTACTATCGCACGCGCAACATCCAGTCGACGTCGCTCCACCTCGACCGTTTTTACCGACTCTAGACATTCAGCGCCGCTCTCTTTGAGCAGCCAAAGCCATGCAGCCACCACCCTCTCGAGAGAGGTTCAGCAGGACGCATTAGAACTTAGCGGCGCCCAAACGGACGACCCCGAAGAACAGGAGCGCGCGGAACAGGAAGAGATTCTAACACAGGGCGACTGGGCACAGAGTGAAATCGCTTTGTTTAGACGACTTCGAAGACGTGGGAGGGAACCTCTACTGCCAGCCCCTTGGCGACTAGACTTTGCTACATTCCCGGAAGCTCTTTATACTCCAGTTGGCGAACTAAGTTTCATTTGTGCTCTTACTCCATCCATGGAATTTAGGGGTGAGGGCCCTGTACGTAATCGGGATTCATTACATTGCAGACTAACAACCGCCGTACTTCCCATCACCTCTAGGATCACAAGCATTGCAGAGATTAGTCAATGTTGGTGGGCAGGTTCGCGACAGAACAGAAATTAATCCCTCCGCCGCAATTGAACCGTTAATCTATCAAGAGATCAAAACTTTCCTTACCTGGGCTGAGAAAGATGCAGAGATATGTATGTGCCTTTACTTGCCCCCGTAATTTGTCCCTTACTTTTGATCCCTCGCCAAGCGCTCGTTTCTTGAATTTTTAAGCCACCAAACCTATCAGTAAACTGATTGACATCATACTTCTAGCTACATCTTCGATACTTACTGTGATCTACAATCGCAATAAAAAGGGTAGCTCTAAATCTACTAGCGAGCGGACCGAGCGTAAAATGAAAACTATGGCGAATGAGTTACGAGCCAAACAACAGCAAGCCTTCAAAGATCAAGAAACTCTAAATGGGAAGTCTGCAGGAAACGGGGAAATCTCGGGATCTCCGATAGTAGTCTACGGGATAACGGTGTATAATTGTGTTGCAGCCATTAGCAGTCTCAGCTGCGAATACGCGGAAACTGATGTTAAAACGCTTGCTATTTTGGACTGGACGGATATAGGCTTGGATATTTGGAACGCTATTGCTATAGCCATTCTCATAGTGTCCTGTCGGAATGATATCTTGGACTCAGATGAGGAAGCCCGCTTGCAATATATTCAGCACGCCGATGATGACGCTTGACGACACCAATATCAAATGGACAGTGATGATATTTCCAAAAGTGAAATAATTGTTGATTTTCAAAAACTACCGACACACTGACCTTGCGATAACCGTCGGCGACGCTACAAACTAGCATCCAGACTCAAAAATATATTTATATTTATTGGTGGCTTATTAAGCAGAAAACAAGCTCCAACACTTTAAATTGATCCGAATACAATATAGATATATAAGTCAGGTGATTTGTGAACCTCTACCTATCTCGACGAAATCAACATGAGAAAGTGACAAGTAAAAAAAGGGCGACAACATAGACTAGAACCATCACCTCGAAATAAACCACCAGCAATGGCGCCTTTTTCGTCCACATTAATATTTAGTACGGGTAACATCATTACCACGGGCCGCATTACTACAGGACGTCCAAATCTCGAAAAGTCGAACCTTGAACTCATTAATTCCCTGCGGCAGAACTTCAAAGAAGTGTCAACTATAAGCCCAGAGCCCACAGCAGTTGCCGATGCACCATCGTCACTTAAATTCGCGCCCTGGGTTGAGCAGAAGGATGAAACCCTCTATATTCCAAGCCTGATGAAACCGACAGGTTTAAACGAAGAGCGTACAGAATATGATATAACAGGTATTTTTTCTTTCCTAGCTATAATCGGCAGAAGCTTTGGCTAACAATTGGTTGCCGTAGTCAAACTCTTCTACTTGCCAGGTGTTCCAGTGTCCGAGAGATGCGCGCATACCCGAGAGGCATTAGACTATGTGCTTCGGGAGCTATGCGTACTATACATAGATTTGCTAATAATCTCTTTTCCAAATATCTCGTTTGATGCCGAAGATAATTCGTCAGAGACGGAGCCTGGGGGCCAAGAGGTCAAAGAATGGACACAAACATATCGTACCCTCGAAAATCTCTACGCAGAGGGTAAAATCCGGAGGATTGGCCTTTCTGAATTCGGAGTCGCCCGACTTGCAAAACTACTCCCTAATACACACATCAAGCCGTCCGTGGACCAAATTAATGTTCGCGATTGTTGCGTTGTTCCTAAGCCCTTGATTTACTTCGCAAGAGAGCAGAAGATTGAGCTATTGACTCACAATGACTGCACCGACATTCTCCCACCTTCCTCCTTGAATAATTTACTCCGGGAAGATGGTACGATACTGGGTGCTCATGGAAGCACCGACCCACAATGGGTGGTCAAATATACCGCCGTGATTCAGGACAGAGGTGTGGTGGAAAACAAAGGGTACGCGATCCTGCTCATGAGATCTCCTGTTCAAAAGAGATATTATTCTTAGAACCCCCCCAAGATTTCTAAGCAAAGTTGAACTTGGTCTCATCGTCCTAACCCTCTTATCACAAATACAGATACTTTGCAAAAGCCAAAATGGAGCATGATTGAATTTAGACAGCAGACAGGTGGTATGAGTCGTGGTTTCTCCACAATCGCCGTCCTCCATATCCCGCCCTCCTTCAAAAAGATGAACGTATCCAGCCACTAGTCGCGAACTTTGCGGGCCTGGATACAAGACCGGTCTAGCCTAACATACTCTTTTTCCTTCCTCTTAACCGAACTTCCTGTAGGCGTCTCAGTACGATAGCCGACCCAATAGAACTCTGCTTATACGCTTCAAGGATTATGTGAAATAGACGCGAAGCCTTGGGATGGGTGCTTATGAAGGCTCGTTCAAGGACATATAGGTCTACTGCCTTATCTTCGTCGCTAGTAGAAACTTGGCCGAGCCCAAAATCGATCAAAACAACCTCGTAACCCCCCTGAGTAATTATTGACGTTGCTTGTTCTTTCTGTTCTGCGTCGTCATCGCAGGGAAGATAATGTTGCAACTGTTTCCGAAGCATAACGTTGCTTGTGGTCAAGTCTCCATGTACAATGTCGACGTCGTGCAATTTTCCGATTATTTCCCCGATTTTGCCCATGAGAGATTCGGTATCCACGCCGCTTTTGCCGCTACCTTGAGTGTCTTCGATAGATGTATGCAAAAAATCACGAATTGATGGACCATCGATCCATTCCATGATAATTTCACCTTGCTTCTCGTCAACAAAGTATACAGCCGGACATGATATCCCCATTGATCGACAACGGTTTAATAGCCGAGCTTCTGATATGCAACGATGCTTTGTGAGGCGGGCATCTAGGGTGGCATGTCGATACGCCTTGGTTGGACGGATTTTTATCAGGCAGGGAATAGTCGGAAGAAGATAGGTAGACTTATAGACATGCGCCTCTGCTCCTTGCTTAAGTAATGTTCCATCTAACACGCGTGTATTTATCGACTTGATCTGGCGCGGCATGTTAGAATTTTGTGAATCAGTTGACTGAGCAAAGGTTTAAGCTCAAGCTAAATACTTAACTTGCACTTGGTTAAAATCGGAGAGAGAGGGCTTACGTAATCGACACCCCTCGTTTAATGTGTTACATACTCGGTCGAGCAACCTGATGCTCGCCCTGCTATACCATTTCTACAAGTACTCAAGAACTGAGCGCTAAAGTAAGTATGTATTTCTTCCTTACTTTGCTTACTCGTTGCCCTATACTTAATTAAATAAGCATTCAATACAGTTTTCACCTTCGCGAAAAAGCATGGTGCTCCCTGTCCCTCTGTACAGACTCCGCTGTGGTACGATATTCGGTCTTATTCTATCGGCCTGGTTGATATGAACATAAATTGATAATATGAGGCAGGGGTAAACAATTATGAATGGGGTACGTTGAAGGAAAAGATTTGAACATATTGTTCAGTTACACTAAACTTTCCCACTAAACTTCTTGCTTTCGTGATAGGTAAAACCGGTTCTACCTCTTGTGCTGCTAAATTCGCTTCAACCTCAGCAGCAGATCTCGTGATAGAGAACACAAAACCATACGCGGAAGTATGATAACTCTATATCTAAGAGGGTGAACAAATTTCCTGGAAATAATCGGCTAACCAATTAAACTTCTCCTACTTTGTCTTACATTTCAACCTCATAGTTATGGATGGGAACCCACCCGTCTTTGCCTGCGAAGGATATAGATTCCGGAAATAGTCTGGGGGACCTTGTGTCCAGAAATGAATCTTTGCTTGGGCCCGCGGTTGTTAGCAGATTTGGAAGCGGGAAGCTGCCATTCTTATTCAAAGTTCTCAGCATACGCAAAGCGCTAAGCATCCAGGCACATCCCGATAAAAGTCTGGCCGAACAACTGCATGCAAATGACCCCCGAAACTATCCCGGTATGTTCTTCCTAGGAAGCCCCTTCGGAGTCTATACGAGGATCCATAGAATAGCTCTCATAAAAATGCTTAGATGATAACCACAAACCGGAAATGGCCATTGCAATCACTCCTTTCACAGGACTTTGTGGCTTTCGTCCGTTATCCGAGATCGACGGATTCCTCTCCACTGTACTGCCCTTAGCGGAATTGCTTGGGGCTGAAGCTATTGCTTCTTTCCGACGATTGGTAAACTCGCAGAGCGAGACTGACCGGAGGTCGGGATTGAAGAAACTATACGAAAAATTAATGACCTCGGATCCAACCGCCATTACTTCCAGCGGAAAGTCGCTATTGGATACTGCGACAAGAGAGCAAAGTTCATTCGGGGGTGGTGGCAAACTCCCTGACGGCAGAACTTATGCAGACCTCATTATCGAACTGAATGACCAATTTCCTTATGACATTGGTCTATTCTCCACATTCTTCCTAAACTTCGTTTCTCTTTCGCCTGGACAAGGAATGTTTCTTCAAGCTAATGAGCCCCATGCTTATTTATCTGGAGGTTCGCTTTAATATACCATAATGTGAGTTTGCTCGCTCGGAAAGCATACTGGCTGACAATGTCTGTGTTATTTATAGATATCATTGAATGCATGGCGGCATCGGATAATGTTGTTCGAGCAGGCTTCACCCCAAAATTCAAAGATGTCAAAACTTTGATTTCCATGCTCACCTACCGGTCGGCACCCGTGTCTGCACAAATCATGAAACCAGCTGCATATCCGTTTGGGAGCTTGACCCCAGAAACTAAAGCTGAATGTTCTCTCTATGACCCCCCCATAGAGGAATTTGCAGTTATAAGGACCTTTCTGGAGTCCGGTGGCATAGAATTCGAGGGTATTTTCGGACCGAGTATTATAATCTTCACGAAAGGTACAGGCGTTATTAAGGGGGGTTCGGGAGACAAGAAAAGTTTTGATATTTTGCCTGGTACGGTTGTTTTTGTCGGAGCTGGGCTTTACCTCCAGATAATAGGCTCTGGTCTAGAATGTTATCGAGCGTTCTGTAGTGTGGACCAGGGCGAGAATACGCTCTGATTGCAAATATGCATATGTATGGCTGCTTTGATTATCATAAGAACCAGTCACCTAGCTGTGATTTTATAGATAGATAAACCACTCTTTGCCTGGTTTGTTATAGAAAAGGAAATCTGAAATCAAATAAGCTGCTCTGGGCGCAAAAGAGAAAAAACCCCCGCTCTCGTATCCCTTCCAGGTCGCCTCTGAGGGTTTTGGTTGAGTCAGCGTGCCAGTCCTCCATGTGTATGTCCAACCTTGTATCTCGCTTGCGCCCAGGAATCATTTAACTCCGGAGAACAGAATCGAGGAGTCTCCTGATGAAATTTTGGTAGCAGTGCATGTTTTCCGGATTGCGAGTGCTCATTGAGGCCTGTTATCCTGGTCCAATTCTTGGCCTAAAGGTTGGAAGAGTTAGTAATTTGGCAACAAAGGCATGTTCGTTCCTTACTTACATATCGTGGTGTTCACTCAGATTCGACAAGTATTTGTTGAATTCTTCGACTCGCTCTTTATGAGACTTTGCGGCATCTCGGAGTAGGGTCTGATCAAGCTATGTATACAAATATATATTAATATATATATATATATTGAATGGGTCGCGGCTGGTGTCACCTTTTTCTTCCTGGCTTCTTCAAATTTCTTCTCGGCTTCCGTTTTCCCATTTTCAAACGGCCGGGTTTCCTCTAGAGAAAAGCTGCTAGGCTGTTCGGCTGCTTCGACTTCGGGCTGGGTTTTCATGCCTTCTTCATGCTGTTCAGACTCATCCTGCTGTTGGTCATCTGGAACAAGCGTTCGTTTCGAAAGTTTGCTCTTTTTCTTTTTCGACTTTGGCTTTGAGATTCCTGCTGAACCTTTGATTCGAAGAGAGCCACGGACAGAAGTATAGTCCTCTTTGCTCATTTCTCGTTGCTACATAAGTGTTGTTAGTTGAAGTTGGTCCGGAGGCTGTGATGATGCATGAGCATACTGCGTAATATAAGAAGAGGTTACTTTTGTGTTTGTTGCCCAGCCAACATTCATGGATTGGGTAATCAATACACAACCTCCGAAACGCACCTTGCGCCTAACACAAGGAGCACGACAATAACAACCACAACCACAAGTTCCCGAAAAGACGGCCGTTGACCACCCTCACCATTCCATCTTGATAGCCGTCGCCCTCCCCATAACCGCCACCGTCGTCATATTGCCTAGAACTCTCTTATTTTGGACTTGCTCTCCATCTCTCCTTCCTGTTTTCTTAATCAGAAAACGACAAATCCTCGCGCAACGTCTTATTCAACGCTGTCCTGGGCTATTTGGACACTCTCACACCTTTGAACTTGCGCGACCATTGGGTCCTCATCGACAACTTGTGCTAGTGGCCCGCTGTATTGAATCATAACGCCCCCGATCTTTTATTCATACCGGGCAGGCCCTATAGGATGCAAACCATCGGCCTTCGCCCCTACAAACCGCACGTTATATTTATCCGACATACTTGATTCGACTGGCCGCGGGGAGAACTACCAAATCAGAACCACCAACAGAATATAGAATGTCTCGGCATCAAAATACCCTCGGCCATACGGATAGCCCGCAACCGGGCTTAAATGTCCCAAGCATCTTATCGAAGAAGCTAGTTGTTGTTGGTGATGGAGGATGCGGGAAAACATGCCTTTTGATTAGCTTTTCACAAGGGTATTTTCCGGAGGTATGATTACCTACCTTTGGCGAGTGGTGCATTATAGGACGTTGGGTTATGCTAACCTTCGCTACAAATAGAAATATGTTCCTACAGTGTTCGAAAACTATATTGCCCACACAACGCACAAGCCAACAGGCAAACCGATCGAGCTAGCCCTCTGGGATACTGCTGGTCAGGAAGATTACGATAGATTACGGCCCCTCTCGTACCCGGAAACCGACGTATTATTTGTTTGTTTTGCCGTGGACTGCCCAACGAGTTTCGATAATGTCATGGAAAAAGTATGCCAATCCGTCGTCTAGTCATGTGTCAGTAACTAACCGTCATTTTAGTGGTACCCTGAAGTAATGCATTTTTGTCCTACTGTACCATTGATATTGGTAGGACTGAAATCCGATCTTCGGCACAATACAAATGCCATAGAACTACTACGTACGCAGGGACTGGCTCCCGTACCAACAGAACAATCATTGGAGACTGCTCGTAGTATGGGGGCACTTTACATGGAATGCAGTAGTAAGACTATGCAGGGCGTCCAAGAGTTGTTCGAACTGGCGGTGAACACAGCTGTTGGCAGGGACTTTCCCAGCCCGAACAATTCCCGAACGCCACTACCACCTACGCGATCAAAAAAGCAGCGAACCTGCAAGATTTTATAGGGGATAAAAATTTTCTAAATTATTTTTTTTGTCTTACCTGTAAGAAGGAGAACGACTAATGACTCCATCCAAATTGCCCAAAAACACAATACGGAAAATGTTTGAAATCTCACACCCGTCCTACGAGCAATTCTTAGAGATGAATCGTCATACTCGGTTCCAAAGAAGCTTACAATCCGATTTGCATATATATTAGTCGAGAGTCTCACCCGCCTCCCAGTATCAACGATTGATAGTGTCTGTGCTTTTGGTTTCCGTCACTATATGGTCCGTCGATATCATTAATGTATATGGGAGAATAGTTTAGAATTTAGAGGCATTGCGCAGCGGTTGAACCGTCACCTACGATTGCCCTACGCGCCGGCTTGAGCGGAGCAGGCAGGCATGAGGCGCAGCAGTCTGCTCTCTGAAGAAGCTTTTGTCTTTGATGACAGTGTGCCTGGTAACTAAAATTTGAGTTCGAGTGATCTAAAAGTTGAACTGAGGAGAAGAATCAGACTTGATATTGGAACGGATATTGGCAGCATTTGTTGGAATGCCCGGAGGAACTCGAGCGAATGGTTTCTGTAATATTAATACTAAAGATGAATTACTGTCCAAAATTCCCAGTTATATAATGGTAAAGTTGTTGGTTGGTACTTGCAATTCTCCTGCTAAACCTGAACTAAAATGTAATCTAAAATCATGTGGTCATTTCATCTGAGATTATGGGAAACTCTGTAAATACTCCGCAAAAGGTCAATCTTCGTATGTTTGAGGTCAGCAGTCAAACCTTTTTCCTAAAGTACAGAGTTACACGTATATTCCAAGGAGCAAATCGATGTATAAAATATTGACTAAATGAGCTAGATAGATGGGCTAAATAAAAGAAAATATTCGTCGTTGCTGGAAATAGAAAGGCTTACAGCATGGCACTACTTAGGTACCTTAGAAACCGAAGGCTATAAGATTGAAGAAACACGTCTAAGCATGCCAGGCTGGTAATTAAAAATAAAAAATAAAAAATAAAAAATAAAGAGTATATGGGAGCAGTAATAAGGAAAATAAAACAGCGGCCCTGGGGAACAAGCAGCAAGGTGCCGAAGCTTGCTATAGAAGAAGTTTAACTATCCAAATTCAGATACAGCAGTGCGCGTAATCGATGATATCCGATTAGCTTGTCCCAAAGGCAGAAACCCTTGCCTCGGCACGATTGACTATTCCCTCGGTACTTTTACTTTTAGGAATCGTTTCAATCCCGAAGATACCAATATCTCTCATAGACCTCCGCTTTTTCGGATTGATGAAATCTGATTGAGTTTGGGATTCCATTCCCGTTGCATCACTGCCAGCTTCGTGTTTGTCTTCTCCATCTTCTAGGTCATCTGCTTCTACTATCTTGGTGGGAACATCGATCTCAGGGGAGTTACCAAGAGAGAAACGGTCGTGGCCATTCGTTGATGCCATGGAGAGCGATGTCGATGATCTATAAGTTAGATCTGGAGTAGAAGGGACAGATGATAAGCTATCGTTGGGATGCAAATGGTTCTCAGCGTCATTAGCTGGATCCGGTTCGCCGGACAACTCTTCCTCCGATATACTTTGCCGTACAGTGTTTATGGCTAACGTTTGTTCTTCCTGCGCTGCGCGATGTGCAAGTTGTAGTCCCTCTACAGCAGCAGCGCACTGTTCGGAGATGCTTCGGATAATATCGGCGATGGCATCTGTTTTCTCTCGGATGTGGCGGTCGGCTACATCGTTAAGGCTCATCTCAGAGTATCGCTTTGAGCCTCTTGGACTATTAAAAAATCTCCGCTCCATTTCCGGCGAAACATCTTCTCCTTGAATGGGAGAACTAGCGACGCTAAGCCGAGATTCTGCTCTCAGTGGTATCGGAGGGGCGGCTTGAGGCTCATTCTCAGCAATGACACTGCGAGAATCAACTGGCTGATCACTTTCATCCTCTTCTCCCTCTACCAAGTCGTTCAACTCTAAATTGTCGCCAAATGAACGAACAATATGCTCAAGATGCGACGTCTGGCCGTCAATGAGGCTTCGAAGTTGGAATACAACCTTTTGCGCCTGGTCACGCTGTCGAAGAAGGTTAGAATTTGTGTGATGAAGCGCAGCGAGCTCCTTCCCGTTTTTCTTCCTTTCCTTTTCTAATTCCTCTGCGACTGCTTGCTGAAGGACAAGAGCCTCCAAAGCCTCGTCCCGCTGTTTTTCGGTTCCCGAAAGTCGCAAGGTCAACCTGTTGGTTTCATCCTTCTGCTGGTCTATCAAAGTCGAAAGTCGGCGGTTTTCACGTTTATGAGTCTCTATCTTCGCTTTAAGATCATTGGTCTCCTTCGTCAATTGGGCGGCGAAAACTTGGAATTTCTCGAACTGAGCTTTCCAGCTGTCTAGCTCTTCTACCAAGAAGTTATTTCTTTTAGTAACTTTTGTTAATTCCGTATCCATGCGGTTTTTCAACTGGATAAAATCTTGCCAAGCCTCAAGCGCATCCCGAGAAAATTGATTACGCTCTCGGACAATCTCGTTCAAATGGCGGACGGAGACCTTGGTCATCAAGGGCTTCTTAACCGCACCCCCAAATATCGCCTTCATACCAGTATTTCGAGTCTATTCCGATTTCAGTCAGCTTACTATTTAGGTAGAAGGTAGATTAGATTACTTACCAATTTCTCGCATGCGTGATCAAAGACTGCCATTACGGCGTCCTGACGCCACCAATCAGGATCCTGAATCCTTTCAACTTCTCCTCTCATTACAATGATTTGACCTGCAGGAACCAGTTTGCCGCCTGCGTAAGCAGACCGGAGATGCATTGGAACACTTGTTGGGGTCACGTCCCCGTTAAGTGCTTGGGTCAACCGAGCAATCATCTTAGCCCTCTGGCCAGGACTGAAAACCGATGGTGGGCTGCTTGTTAAAACGAAATTTCGGTCTAAGTCCACTACCAAGGCATCATTTGGGGCCGAGAAAAGGCTTCGGCACTCCGCGGTGAACCCAAGGATGTAGGGCCCCGGTTCTTGAACGAGGTCTTTTGCATGACGCGCGTGGACAAGTGGGACGTATAACCCACTCCATTCATATACACGAACACAAAACCGCACGGTCTCCGTTGCAATCGTAAGCATTGCGGGATAATGACTAACGAATATGATGCGTCTAGTCGGGGAAAGCGCAGCTTCAATGACCCCTACGATGTTAGGTATAGAGAGGCAGCTGAATAACGGCCACATTGAAAACTAAATTTATTAGACCGGACGAGTAAAATCAGGATCGATAAAGGGGCTGCGTACGTTTTGGAATCCAGTAGGGGATGACGGAAATTGGTAGCATAGAGCGTAGTCTTTCATATCGATTCTGACCAAATCATTCAAGCGTGGGGCTGGGAAGGAGAGAATTCGAGAAACCTCTCTTCACATACATGTTAGATTATATTTAGGCCGTGGGGGGAAGGCTCAGAGAGACGCGATGTTATTGAGAGCTTCACTTACTCCGCGTGAAAAAGATTGGTAGCTTTATTCCAATGTATCCACATTCCTCTCAGGTAGTCACCTAGCAAGTCAAAAAGGGGATACCTCGACAAAAAACTCAAGGCGTATGGGATCCAATAAGTTTCGTCTGGGGAGTCGAAAAAGTCGCCGCCTTCGTTACGTTTTCTCATATCTCTGATGGTCTCCGCCCGCCTCTCATCAGCACGGGACCAGACTCGCAGTGCAATTCCATAAAGGGTCTGTGAGGAGTCTTGCTGTAAGACGAAGGTGTGGTGAACGCAATGCGGTTGCGTACGGCCTGTGCAAATTTCCACGTCTTGGGGGAAACAAGCCTTTTCAGTTCAAACAACGGAGTGGATGTTAGCATGATTTCTAAGGCGAATTGACTTGTGGACAAATGGGAGAAGGGGTAAAATTGAAGTCATACTCTCATAGCAGAATGCAAAGCTTTGGCGATGTCATTCTCTTGTTCCACACGAGGGCTACTGCCCAAGATTTCTGGAAGCCAAAATTGGCTTACAGCCCCCTTCATATGGGTGATTTTCCCTTGTGTTGGAGGTGGGGCCTTGACCCATTGCGATGGCTCTCGGCCAACACCGCAGACGAGATAGGCATGGGTGAGGGTTTTCGGGGTCCTTTGGCTGACTTTGATGTTCAAAGTTGCGGGTATAGGTTGCGTAATCCTACTATGCAAGGACGAAGTTCTACTAGGGATGGGTAGGGGATTGTCGCTGGCTTCTCGAGTTGGAGGTCTATCACTGTTTCCACTTGGAATCCCCGAGCGAGGTCGAGAGACCGTTGACGGTTTTCGGTGTAGCGAGGACATGTTTCTAAGGAGGTTGTTGACCTTTTGTGATCAGCTCCACAGGCTATAATATTATGGAGGGGAGGAGGAGGAGGCTGAAGAACGTACCTGCTATTACTGCGAATCGTTTGTGCTCGAGCACGTATATAATACAAGGTACCCTGATCGTGTAAATACTTTACTTGGATGCTTGGTGTTTTTTCAAGATTCTCTGCCTGTGAAGAGGAATCACATCGATGGTAGTATGTATATAAATAAATAAAAATAAATAAAAAACGGAGGTTGAAATGGAACCGTAGAATGTAAATAAAACAAAGAGAGAGAGAGAGAGAGAGAGAGAGAAGAAAGAGAAATATGAAAAGATGTGCGTGTTAGGATGGAATCAGATGAGGATTCAATAGACGACAATGGAGGCTTGGACAAAATGAAATTGGATATCAAATATCAGAATAGAAATAGAAATATATATGTATATGTGTATGTATATGTATATGTATATAATATATATAAAAGTAAAAAAGGGCGAGGGAAGCGACTCAAGAAAGACGACGACGACGACGACAAGGAAAGAACGACAGCGACATGAACAAAGTCAGAAGAAAAGGAGCGAGCGGGACGGAAGGCTGATGAGACTGGAGGGTAGGGAGGAAGTTCTACTACTTCGTATTCCGCTGCACAAATAAAATAACAATGAAAAAATGAAAATAAATTAAACCAAAAGGAACCAACGAAAAAAACCCCCCAGTCAAAGAGAGGGTAAGTGGAAAAGGGGTGGGAAGCAAAGGGGGGAGAGGAGAAGGGGAGGGGGCGAGGAGGACTAAACCAGGCGTCCGCGATAGCGAAAGATAAAATAAAATAAAATAAAATAAAAAAACTATCCCCAGCGCCTCGGACTGGCTCACAAACCCAATGCAAAGTGGGTATAGTCGAGTGTCAATTGCGTTCGGTTATCGATGAAGGAATAGAAACCGGACCTGCATTTTGGCCCGCATATGCACCTGCACTCATCATCCATATCCCTCCTCCCCCTTTTATTTTTTTTTTTCTCTTTCTACTTCGTACTGGATATAATGTATATGCAGTGCTGGTAATATTTTTTAATTTTTTAAATTTCTCCTTTCCTCTTCCCGCCCCTGCATCGATAACTCGGCTGGTTGGTCTGTTCGGACTAGCCCCACCACCCTCAAACTCTTTCACTCTCCCTGACAACCCCTCTTAACACCACTCACCCTCTTCTCGCTGCTCGTGAGCGATAATATACTTGCTTATATATGTATCTACTTGAATCCAGATACTTATCTACATGTAGGAACTGAAGTATTTAAAAAAAAGAAATATATACAATCAGTCGATATACTTAAGTACATACTTATATGATATACATATATACCTTCACACACATATACACACACACACGCGCGCGAAAAAAGAAAGAAAAGAGAAAAGAAAAAAAGAAAGAAACACCCCCACAATCGAAAATTGATGTGAGTATTGAAATCTATACAGAATGGAAGCCTCTCTTTCACGACCGTGTTCAGTCTGCTTCGAAGCGGAATCCAAGTACAATTGCCCCGTCTGCCAGGCCAAAACATGCTCCCTTGCCTGTTCAAAAAGACACAAGCTGCGAACCTCTTGCGAGGGTCAACACCGACCTAGTGCCTTCAAAAATAAAGCCGATTTGAGCCATCCCAGCCAAGTGGCCGCCGATTTTGATTTTCTCAATTCAATCCAACGGTCATTGAACCGGGTAGACAACAACAATCAATACAACTCTGAGGATGATAATGACGTTGCTCGCGTCCGAGAGCTGTGCAAGGCACGAGCCATCTCTGTCTCCCCTGCACCCCTCCAATCTTCCCGTGCAAGACGAAACAAAACGTCTTCTCAACGCTGGTACGTATTATCTATTCGCTGACCAAAATTACCGGAACTGAATATACCCTGTGCGAATCATCGCTTCTCTGCTGACCGAATAAACACTCGCACAGTAGTTCAAATGGCATCTACAATATCGTCTGGACCGTAGAATGGATCATCAACAATACATGCACAATCACGATTGAAATGTACCTATCTCCCTTTTGCTTCTTCCACCCCCCCAAAGCCTCCCAGAATACGTTACAATGTTAACCGTATACTCATCCTCCCAGGGACGAACATCTACCCCTCGGTGACGCCTTTCGATACCAAATTGTCCCTCAGCTTGTCGAAATTCTACCAACCTTGTCATTAGCAAATGATCCCACGAAGGTCGAATACAACTTGCGATCTGCGGAGCCACAGACCAAAAAGACCTACTCCTTACCCTTGACCGCTGCAGACACGCTCGCTAGCTCTCTACCTCACACAACAGTACTCGAATACCCAACAATTCAGTTAACAATACCAGAAGAAGCTACTACCACCACTATTATCGGCTAAACTCGGGCGTTCATCGGTCCATATACACATCATTATCTACACTTTAGGACCGGTTTGATACGGACGTTATGTATCGACATGCCACACATATTTTCTAATATAGCTTTTTTTTATTATAAAATAAATAAAATAAAAAGGTAAAATAAAAATTATTAGCAGGGAATATTGCGCTGTAATGATCCACCGCTACGTGAGACCCATCATCTGCATAAACTCTGTATTGGCTCGCCCAGATAAACCTGCACGTCATTATTCTAAAAATACATGTGCTTGCTTTAACGCTCATAACTCCTCAAACCCAACCATCCACAAAATACAGTATAAAACAATTGTGCGACCTTATGGATCTACCGGCATAAACTAGATATACCCTCTCATCCCTAGAAGCAAAAACGATAACGAAGTCTCGGAATTTGCCGCCACCGCAAACCGCAAACTCGAGCTCAATGAAAATAGCTATAATTGAGGATCAGGGACCCGATCCGCCTCACTATCCGATGGCAGACTGGGTGAAAATTGAAAGTTTTGTCATACGTGAGAGGATTCCTTTCGGTTCTCGAATTCCATATCGACATGGTGATGGTGGTCATGGTCACCATCATGATGTAATGTAACTGTTCAATTACAATATAAGTCAGTCGCGCCTATCGTCCAAGAAAAAAAAACTAAGAGCGAATAATTACCAGAGTTAAAATCTTCGAAGGGGTCAATCCCCGTCTCGCCGGGTGTCACTGTCTCTGGAGGCACGCCTCCGTTACGAGTGGCACTAATGTCGACACTCTCGCTTTCTTTTACCAGGCGGAAATTCACCGCATCGGTACCCTTACCAATCGTCGGTATCATTGGGGGCCGCATGTGCCTGAGCAAAGCCCATTGCGTTGAACGAAAAAACGGGTGAGCTTTCACATCAGAAGCTCCAGCTCGCGATCCCAGTCTTTTATTTTCGTCCTTCACCAGCAGTTTCTTAATCAAAGACTTACAAGTACTATGATTCGAGTTAATATTTTTTTATGGTCACAGCTATGACGTGAATATGGTGGGAGTAGGCTCACCCTGATATTTGCGGAGAACTAGCGGTTTCTGGGAACCCAACCTCGTCTCGGAGAATATTCGCGAATGTCGCATTTCGATTCTTTCCTTTAAAAGGCGTCGTTCCGTAAAGCATCTCGTATATTAATATACCTAATGTCCACCAATCAACAGCGCTCGTATGGCCACAACCTTTTATCACTTCAGGGGCAATATATTCCTCCGTGCCGACAAAAGAGTTAGTTCGAAAATTAGCAATGCATGATTTGGTGTCTATGGTTGGCAACGAATGGGATGAGCTGCCAACTCGAGATATGATCATCGTAGGAGCACCACCAGGATCAGACTGCTTTGAAAGATCAAAATCCGAGAGCATTATGTGACCAGACTGATGTAGTAAGATGTCTATAAAGGATTGTCAGAATATAACTAAATTGATTTAACTAGCGGAGGAGTTGGCTACCTACTCTCTGGTTTTAGATCGCGATAGATGAACCCCATGAGATGAAGATATTCAAGAGCTGCAGTCACTTCTCCTGCATAGAATCTAGCATCATCCTCCGGTATACATTTCCCAGGCCTAGTTTGAAGAGCTTTCGATTTTGTCAGCATACCCCCCACCAGCCGATTCTACGGTAGTTTCGAAACTTTTTAAAAAAAAATAAAAAATTTTTCTTGGTCTTCTCTCTTTACCTCGAAAAAATTCCCCACCACTACAATACTCCATGCAAAGATAAAGATGCTCGTCCGACTGAAATGAATGGTAGAGGGTCACGATAAAGGGATGGTTGCTGGTTGCCAGAATCTCTTGTTCGGCCAGTGCTCTTTTAATCTTATTCCGTTTGATCATTTCTTTTTTGCTGAGAACTAAAAAGTAAAATATGTGAGCAGGGTCGGACACGAAGAAAGAGTAGTCGCAACATTAGTGTGTGTTTGTTAATATTCCAAGATTTTTTCTTACCTTTCATAGCATATAATCTTCCCGATTTTTTTTCACGAACAAGGTATACTTTCCCCACGTCGCCTTTTCCGAGAAGCTTGATTTTATCAAAACTCTGGGGGCCGACTTCAACGTTTCGCACCTTTATAGAATTCGAACTGTAAGTTCTTCTAAAAGCGACGTTGTTTGATCGTTGCTCCTCTTTAAACGGAGCAACTGGTAAAGTATAGTCTTGAGGGGACTTAAGTTCTCCATCAATAGCTGGGGGCGATCCTTGAGGGAACCCAGGAGCTAAAAGCCCGTTAATTGACTCTGTAGTCGTCGGTCGATTCGGTGATCCAGATATTCCGTTGAACAAGCCTTGAGCATTCGGGGCAGATGCTACTCTCCGAAGCTTTCGCGCCATTTCATCCTTTTTGCTAGGGGTATCCGTGGTCACTAGACTACTGCCCTTTGGTGTCTCTGGTGGTGAAGGAGGGCGGCTGCTTTCATGGTGATGTCTAATCGCCGGGGGTCCCTGATGGGCAAAATAAGGGTTTGCATGAGCAGTTGGTGAGATATCTGTTGATTCCAAAGCTGCGCCGGTACTCGCTGAAGAGGGGCTACGCCCGCGAAATAGACGTGTCTGTCGGAAGGGATGAAGGCTTGTAGATTGTGGCGCTTCGTGGCTCGGAGAGCTGTGTCCACTATTCGTGATTCGAAAAAAGTTCTTGAGCTTTTGAGGGAAATGCGAGGTCGAAAAGTTAGAGGGTGTAGATTTAGAGCCAGATAGGTTCTGAGCGGCTGCGTTCGTCCTTTTGTCGGTGGGTTGGGGGGAACTGGACCCGAACAATTGAGTCATCTCGGAGGACGCTGGAGAGGACGAGTTCAACGAAGGGGTTCCCGTCGTTTATATGGGAAAGTTCTCTAGGGCAGAGCACTCCACAGAGAGAAAGGAGAAGGGGAAAGAAATCTCGCGAAAACCTCGGATGTATTACGTTTATAATTTCGGGGGTTAGTTGACGAAGGTTTGGCGCGAGAACGACTAGCCAGAGAGCCAACGTGGAGATTTCCTCTGCGATACTTGTAACCTCCAACTTCCGGCCCAATGAAACCCAAATTTGTATACACCGGAAGATCTCGAAAGATATTAAGGTTGATGTATAGGTAATATATAGATAGCCATACGATGGCTGGCTGCTCAAATACCCAGGCGAAATGATTCTGTTTTCTTTCTGTGGATTATGATTACAAATAAGTACAAAGTACAAAGTAACGGTAGCTAGAATGGAAGCAGATCTCAAGGACCGGGTTAGATCCCAACGAAGGAGGCGAAAGGGAGTGAGCGAGTTGGGAGTCCTATTTCCTTTGCCAACCTCATCATTACTCAGCCACACACACACACGCAGGTTAACTAGCGGCCACAGTACGTATCTAAGCAAGTACCCAGCACCCAAGCCAGGTATATCCAAAGTAAGCGACCCAGTCAAGAAGAAATTATTATCATCATTACTATTTTATAGTTGGACCTTACGTCTGATAAATCAAGATGATTTTGGTTTTTGAGACTAAGCTAAGGTCTCTAGCAGAGATATACCCCCGAGCTGAGTGAAACCGGGCACTCGACCTATCAAAATAATTAAATCGTGTATACCAAATGCAATCCAGACTCAGTTCAAAGTGTGTTTATCAGAACTTCTCCACCAGATAGTGGTAATAGTAATAGCAACAACGGTGATAACTTGTTCAAGTGAACAGGTACTTTAGTAGAAACTCAAGTAGATACTAGCTTAAGCATTTATTTATGAAAGGGGTTAACTGCGGGAGTCAGGTCATGTTACGTCACCAGGAAGTGTAAAGAAGCTAGTATCAACCATTTTAACATCCATCAAGCAACAGAACAAGTCTCGATTAACCTTTTAATTAGGACACCTATTGGCCTCTACCAAGAGCGCCTAACTAGACCCGAGGCTAGGTAATCTATCATACCTACATCAAATGAAAGTACGTTCTTATGACTACCTATCGATAACTCATAACAAGCTACTCCTCGTGAGAAATAGCTAAGTAAGACGATCTTTCATGATACCCCGGCTAAAGAAATCTGTAATTGTTGCAAAACGGTCTCCTTCCGCGTCCTCTATTGCCGTTTTAAAAATGACAAATTGGTCTGCTGCGTCTTCTTGGGCTACGAGGTTCACAGTATTAGTGGTGCATGTAATAAAAACGAAGCCCTCAAACCAAAATATATCTCACCCTGTCGTATAGCCTTGATTGCAGCATTGCCAGCTGTGCATGTTGGACATTCTGGGGGGTCGGTAGGTCCATTTAAACATCGCTGATGGAATGAATGTCTGCATAGAAAATGCACCGCAGGGAGCTCGAGACTGGTTCCACAAAAGGAGCAACGCCCTGGTTGAAAGACAACTGGTTTGACCTTTAGATCGGCAATTTCTTGTTTCCGCATAGTAGTGTCACGGCGATACCCGTCAATATAGCCTTGGTCCTAGTCCCACAGTTAGCACCCAATTGAGAATTCCAATATAGTTTGTGAAACCAAAAATAACATGCTTGTTGTATTTCCAAACGTTCTCTTTCGATCATGTCGCTGAGGTATTTTCTAATCATTCTAACTGTGGCCACACCATTTTTACTAAGGATTTGCACAACCTGCAACGGTGCCATCAAACGCTCTTTCTCTATGACATCCAAAACCTCCAATAGTTCGTCACCGGCATTCTCCAAAATTTGCGGACTCGATATCAGGTAGGCTAGTGCTGCCGGGTAAAGCTGAGGTTCCATATTTCCGTATTTTTTTAAAGCAGCTATTGCGCCAGCGGTATCGTTCGAGGACGCGTAGGACCTAAATATATCGAAAAACAGCTGCTGGTCTTCACGAACAACAGTAGTACCGTCTCGGAAATCACATAAATGAGACAGAAGAAGTATATCAGATGTATTCAACGCCTCGTCCTTCCTTCCTAACATCGACTTTGCTTTTTCTCGCCATTGGTCTGTTGGCTCAAGTAAATCTCGGCTTGCATGGTGCAAATACATTTCGAAGAGTGTCGAACGGACTTCCGGGAGGGCATCTTTTGCAACAGTGTCAAATATTGATGCTTCTAGGAATTTCACAAACTCGAAAGGGTGGTCGACAAACAACGAAAAGACGACTTGCGGTGGAGGTGGCTCATACGGAAATGACCTTGGTGGGCGGGTCGTTTTAGCCTCTGCAGTAGCGGGAGCCAATGAAGACAACGCCAAAGGGTTTCCAAGATAAGGTAGTTGCAAGAAAGCCGCGTAGCCTTGAAGACCGCTAGAAGTGGGCAGAGCTATGGAAGTCTCGTCATGAGAGAATTCCTCTCGTGGAATGTATTTTCCGGAGTGGTACTCAATAAAGAGCTCCGTGGTCTCAGATGGTAGTTCATCTAAGAGCAAGCGTCCCCATTTCATTAAGTTCCGATGCATCTTCACAATTGTCAGGAACCCAAAATTAACGCATAAGCTTCAAGGAACAACATATTAGATAACTCACTATATATGGCTCCAGGGTCACAAGGAAATTCATCCCATCATGGAACTTTCGCATATCTTCCATTAAGATATCCATCACAATATCATATTCAAGGTTCCGCCTAGCTAGGTAGACTGCTTGAGCAAAATAGCCTGCTTGGCGGCACAGTGATATAACGGTGTTCAGATCAAATTGTTGACCTTTATCAGACCTTATAAAATTCTCTAATTTATCAACATCCTTCAATTTTGCATAGCAGTTCAGGAGTAAGGTAGTGTGTTCGGTAGTAACGTATTCTGCATGGTGGTGTAATTCTTCGAGATACTGGATGAGGTTCGGTATCCTTTGAATATCAAGAAACTGTAAGGAGATTGTTGTAAGAGAATACCTTGAGGAGGTCAATGGAAAGGATCTACGTTGCTTACTTTGCGAATCACCTGAGAAGGCTGCGTACCTTCAACGGCCTGTATATATTGCTGCATTGCATTATCATAGTCACCTTTTGAAAAGAGAAAATCGCCATATCTGCAATTAATTTGGTTGATTTCGGTAGGCCCTATTGTTGATTTTAGGGCCAGCTTCAGGGCTGTTGGGTACAAATCTCGCTGATAGAGAAGTTGTAGCCTATCCGGTAGCGATTTCTGGCTTAGTTTAATTATCTATTCAAGATTATAGTCAGTTTCAAGGTAAACTATCATTACTCCAAGTTCTTGTTTCTGATACCTTGTTATCGGAGGTGAGTATGTGGATATCTCCCCACTCATAAAGGATGCCTCTTATACCACCCGTGAAAGCCTCAATATGTGCAATAAATTGGAGATCGGTATCCAGAATCACCAATGTACTAACTTCAAAGGGATTCTCTCTTTTAGACCCGAGAAGATGGCGTATGTTCGTGACGGCACTCGCGGGGGTTGGTGAGGCAGCCTGAGGCGGCAATAATAGAACCACATAGTCCCCAAAACAGCCAACAAAACTCTTCGAGCCTTCATAGGCATAACATGGCCCTCGACCATCGGACCCATAGTAATAAAGAGCATCATTTCTCGCAACGAGAACATTTCCTGAGGCCTTGTCCATGGTCAGACAGCCTAAAGAACAGCCTGTATTTTCGAGTACCCTCGGGGGTGGGATATGCCCTCGAATTGAGGTTTTAATCGTCATTACTCGCTCTATTGTCGTGACGTACAAGGTATACCCGCCGTTTTCTTCGCCGAACTGGATACCAGTAATCGGTTCGTCTGATTCGAAGATGACTCGTTGTTTACTACCACGATCATGGACAAGATCTCCCCGAACTAGAATGATCACACCGTTTGCAAAAGCAGCCGCGACGTCTGTCAAATCTTCAGTCACAGAAAAGCATGTCATCTTCAGTAGATTAGTTTTATAGAGCAAAATTTGGCCGACCAGTAGGCACATGCATTGTTCATTAACCTGACCAAAGCACTTACAGGAGATATTATCGAAGCATTGATTTTCAGGGTTGACTGGAGTTGGAAAGAAAGTCCTCTTTTATCAGTGCCTTTAAGCATCCAAACTTTCATTTCTGGTGGGTTTATAAGATCCTCCTATGGCCGTCTCACGTAAAGTGTAAGAACGAAGTCGACGACGATATCAAGATGGTATTACGTACTGAAACTGTAACAAGCAACTGCCGAGATTCGAGGTATGTCGTATGGGTAATTGGCTTGGCTTCATGGGCTTTCCAGATCATAGGTTTGAGATATTTCGATGAAAGTGCAACCATGTTGCCATTAGATAGTCCAAGCAGAATGCACCTCGTTCCTGAGGACACACTAGTTATTTGAGAACCCTAATGATATCCAGTCCTTGGCAGTAAGCAAAAGGTACACACGCAAAGAAACCCGTTGACAATATCTCGGTTATACCTCATTTAAAAACTGCTCTATAGGAAGCTTCGTCGTAGAAGAATCAAAAAAAGTAAACGTTTTCCACTAGAGCCCACGGCAGGGTCAGCAATGGGATCAAAGTGTGGAGGTCATAGCCTTTCTATTTCCTTACAATCTTGGAAGCCATCTTATTATCTCGCCTTGCCGTTTTGCAAGGGGTTGCGCCCTCGAGACAAACTGAGTGTTGATTTGCAATGGATGTGATGTGGGCGAGGCGCACTGGACTGGAGCGATTTCATGGAGAGAAGCTGATGTTCACGCGTTTTATGCTATTTAGAAGCGTTGACGCAAGTGCACGTGCCACTTAACTTGACCCTTGCAGCGAAATGTTTCCTCATACAAGAAAACCTGCGCACACAACACTCGCCTACCACATGGTCAAGAACCAAAAAAAAGACCACTACAGCATCAACAGATTATTGTAATCACTTGTAACTTATAAATAACATTATCTAATATTGTTATTTATGCCTTGTATGAAAGAACTATATTAGCAATGTTTAATACATCTACTAACGCGCATAAAAAACATGATAAAAAGCCTGACATATTACAGCTCTCATTAACAAAATTATAGCATAAAATGAATTATATATTCATTAATTAAAGAGAATAGCAGAGACCTTGGACTTGGTATGAAAAAAATAGAATAATAAAACATAAATTCAGTATATAACGGGATTAAAAAGTCTTGATTATAGATCAGAAATATTATTAGAAATTATTTTAAATAAAAACACGAGAAAACGCCCAAAATAGGGAGGTATAATCATAAGAGTCCAGAGATCTTCCCAGATAAAAAAAACATTCAATTTGAGATAGTATAGTATGTAATTTACATCATTTTCGTCATCTACGACTTAGTAGCAGGTGATTGAATACGATACCCCATATTTCGTAATATAATTCGATTAACAATATACAAAATATCCAATATCAAAATAAAGAACCTTTAGAAGCGATTCATATTCGTTATTGCACCTTAATTCGTCAACTCGTCAAATAATTCAGATTTCAATCGCCATAGTCTTCGATGCGCTCATGTGTTGGGTTGTGGTCACAAGTGCAGATTTTCTTGTATATGAGCATAAGTATAGTAACTACTTACTTACTTACCTATAAATTCCTCTTAACACAGTCCTCTGTCACTTGATTTGTCAATTAGAAATTAACATCATCATCACCAGCACCATCATCATCACCATCATCATCATTAGTCATATTTTTTCCATCACAGCATCAGAGAAGCCTGGGAGTTCTTACTTACTTGGAGGGGCTTCAACTAGAAACCACTCCCCTAAAGATATTAAATAAAATAAAAACAGATAACACTTCGTCATGCGATTGAGCGACCTCTCTCACATCGAACAGGAAATTCTCCAAGAGTATCGGTCTCTGTTACAGAATTTAAATCAAGTATGGGTACGCTCGTTGGCAGCACTTGCCAGTTAAATGATTCTAATATTGTGTTTTCTAAAAGCTCTCAACAACAATCAACATGATGGCAAACCAGCCAACCTCCCAAACCATTGATTCTCTTCGACTTCTCGAACGGAAAACGGGATTAGTCAGCACGCTGATGAAGGCATCCGTTTATAGTATTGTTTTACAACAGGAATTACAATACGAGAATCACAAAGGTAAGAAACTATATTCCAATATATTCAGATAAACGCTAGGTGCTTTTTTGGGACTTTTCTGCCAGTGGCAAATATTTATTCTAATATCCTTTCTTGTTTATACACAGCAGGATCTACCGAATCAACCGAACCAACAACCGAATGAAAACCCAGGACTGAGTCTTATATGCTCAGTAGATACCTCTTCCATAATATGCTCTCCGAACGTCAACTACTTTTTTCCCTCGACCTCGAGCTATTGAATCTGTGAGGGCCTGGTTAGTCTAATAATCCCAGAGATACCACGTAAACCGTGAGCTACGGCGTTAGGTACAGCATTTATGTGACTGAGCTTAGTGATTAACTTACCTGGCGTCTTTTGCATCCTGAGAGCTTGTACTGTAGCTTTTATTACATTCATAGGATTCCTTGATCTGGTGACCCTTGCTGCAAGGTCAGAAATGCCTGCACAACGACATATTTCAAATATGTACTGAGAACACCGAATCCCGAAACCTATCTGCTTAGTTAGATATATAATTCCGGGTCGACCGTAGGATGCCTTTCGATCAAGGGGAACTGAGCGTTCAAATGCTCACCTGGTGGCCTTGACATCAACTGCAACTCGACTGCTCCCATTTTGACATTGACGTTCCCATAAATCGTGCGATCCTCATAACGTAAGATTGGCTTCAAGTTTTTAAGAGCTTGATACTGAGACAGGCGACTTGATAGTTCCATGGCAGTGGAGCTGGCTTCCCCGATTCCAAGCATTCCATTTCCATCACCGGCTACCGTAAGGACATATTGCTTGGCTATTTTGCCTAGTCTAGTCTGGTTTGTAACTCGGTGGGAAACCAATTCACGGACTTTCAACGTTTCGAGATACGATATTGGCAAACCCGTCAAACGAGAGAGGTCCTTTAATTTATTCTCATCGTCCTCTTCTCCTTGTTTGAATTGGACGTTCTGCATCTGAGGAATTGGCTGGCTTGGCCACCTCCCTGATCTGGGGATTCCATACGAGACTTTATCAAGGAAGGGATCGATTCTTGATAAGTCTGTGAAATAAGGCAAGCTGAGGGTATCTTGTCTTCGTTGCTTCCACTGGCTTGGGGTGGCTCGAGAGATCTCGTTCTCTGCGTCCAACAAAGCAGCAATCTGCTCCTGTTCATAGTATGGCTCGAGTCTCGTTTTCACGTCAGATAGAGTTTCTAAGCCAGACTGAGGTGTGTTTGATGTCGACTTTTGCTTCAGCTCTGGAGCAGAATGGAATCGTCGTTTGTTTGTGATCACATGTTTTAGGGTGCAGTTATAGGAGACAAGTGCTCTAATTGTATTTTTGCAGCCAACCAAACAAGACATGTCGATCTAATAGATTAAAGATGCCTAAACAGATTGTGTAAGTTGTGTTTTTCAAGTCTTTTGGGTGCGTTCATAAGCATTTGGGGCCAGCCGGGAATAGCGACAGAAGTGTGTATTTGATTTTATACCGGGTAATGAGACTTTATATCAGCATGTATAATATACTTAGGTATATATCGATATTGATATCGGCATCTGCGATATTACAAAGTTAGCAATGGTGGAATCAAAAGAAATGAAGATGAACTTGAACATTGGCATACCCTGGTTTGAGGCTTTACCTACAGGCAAATTTAATCCTCCCCCGCAACTTCAAGTTATATATATTTCGCGATTCGTAGAAAAGTCGAGCTCATCCAGATATTGGTCGGGCGGGTAGGGCGGTATTTACGAGTTACCACGCTAATGTGTGCTTTATACCAAAAATTAAAAAAAAAAAAATTTTTCTTTTGCTTGAGAAACACCCCCGGCGAGTTATCGAAATCAAGTCGTCTAATCAACACATTTTTGATCTTTGGGTATAGTTATATTAAAATAAGTGAGTAACTAAGTACTTAAGTAAGTAAGTAAGTAAGTAAGTACTTAGTTGTTAAGTTAATTAGGTGGTTAATTAACTATTTGATTTTTGTTACTATTCCGTGTTGGATGACAAAAGGAGAGGGGAGAACCGCTAGACAGTCTACCGGTTTTCTTCCTTCTACCCTGATTTGTATATATCTTCCGTTTGGCACTCAGCTCCGGTGTTCACCCGTTCCTATCTTAGTTATTTCTTCCCTTCGAGTAGAAACCGAGAGGTAACGGTATACAATCTAAACATTAAACAATTAAAAGATCAAAGATTTGTTTCTTTATTTCTTTATATCTATTCTATTCTCTCTATTCTTTCATTTTTAACTTAATATATTTATTTATTTATATACATATAAGTAAGTATATATTATATAAATAAAAAGCCAAATCCGAGCAAGAAAAGCTGGCTATCAACTCTTTTTATTAGCTCTTTGGATTAGCTACTTGTACACCCCGCCCTGTCCACCAGCCACCCCGCCCTCCAGTTCCTCCTCCACTTCCTCCTCCTCCTCCTCCTCCTCCTCCTCCTCCTCCTCCTCCTCCTACCCCTCCCCTCTACGTAGACTCCCATCATTCCTTTAAAACTACGAAAGCGCCAGTTACTTGAACATCTTGGAGGTAAATGTCCGCCGGAAACTAAATCTTTACTGTAGGTGTAATCCTAGCTGACTCCAAAACTGCTGATTTGCTCATCTGTCGAACCACATTGGTGCCCATCACTAGCCCGAATCAACGACCACTACCCTCCCGTATAGGTTACTGAGCGTGTTTTGTCTGACTGGGAAGACTCGATCGATTGCTACGAGTGACGGGAAATACGTTGCCTACCTCGAAATCAAGATACAGAGAATCCCGCGGGGGTGTAAGCTCTTTGCCGAAGATGCAAGCTCCGACTATTGCACCCGGCAACGCCGGTGGCGCCGGTGACGACGATGTTATAACATCTGTCCATCGAAAAATCGAACGAGAACGTGCTCTTATAACTGCTGCGCGCTCTATGCGCCAATCAACAGATAACTCCAGTGTCCAACAGAGTCTTGATTCTAAAATTAGAGAATCCCAAAATAATATCAACTACTTGGAGGGGGTTATCCGAGACCTTCAAAATAAACGGATGCAAAACGTTTCGGCTGGACTCGATGGTCTCTCTCTCACTTCGTTGAATAATGCCTACACAGAGAGCCCTCCAACACCCCCTCCCAAAAACCCGAGGGATACCTCCCACGAAGCCGACTTGAGCTATAGTGCAACGCTTGGAGGTGGCCCTCGGCCCCCCTTCGCCCAACAGCCCGGCCCAGGCGTATCAAAAAGTCGGCCAAACTATTCTAAATTAGGTTTGTCCCGGCCATTCTCATAAAACTGCCTTCTTGCTTTTGCTAATAAAGCCTTCCACAATGCAACAAGACCTTATCAAGTATGATTCGCCCTATCTCGGCCCACGGATTGCCTTGATGCTCTCTCAGCTGGAATTTAAGTTGAGTGTTGAGAAGCAGTATAAAGAAGGAATCGAGAAGATGGCCAAGTTATATCAAATGGAAGGAGATCGCCGGAGTAGAGCGGACGCAGACTCCAAGCGGGTTGAAAGCAACCAAAAGATACATCTCCTTAAACAAGCTCTTAAGCGGTACGAGGATCTACATGTCGACGTCGAAGGCGATGCTCAAGGTGACGGTAAGTCACTCTATTAGGCTACCTCTGCATTTTAGTCGCCACGATTTGATGCTCTGATTGTTTTGGTGGAGAGCTAACGCCGCGAACTGATACTAGATGATAGTGTCAATGCACCCAATATCCGTCGCCCTTTGACCGGAAGACTACATATCAAAATCTCAGCTGTGAAAGACGTCGACCATGCTGCTACATCCCGATTCGCGCGAGGACCCGAGACGTTTGTTACCGTCAAGGTAGAGGATGTCGTGAGAGCTAAAACCAAACCGTCAAAGAATGATCGCTGGGACGAAGCTAGTGAGATCGATGTTGACAAAGCAAACGAAATCGAAATAACTGTCTATGACAGATCGGGCGATCATCATCTCCCAATCGGATTGATGTGGATCCGTTTATCCGATATCGTTGAAGAACAACGGCGAAAACGTGTTGAGCAAGATATATCAGCAACTGGTTGGGTTAGTGCCGATAATATGGAGGCCTCGAGCCAGGGGAGCTATCTGACGCAACCTGGAGCGCCATCTACGCCACGTGTAACAAGTTCATTGCCATCAATACCTGTTTCTACAAATGTCTTACACGCTGGTATCCCCGGAGGTATCAATCAAGGTCAAGAGGAACCAAAGCCAGTCGTCATTGATGCGTGGTTCGTCCTTGAACCAGTTGGCCAAATTCGTTTACAACTCAGTTTCGGTGGGTGGCTACTGCTGCATGTCTTTAGAGAAAAAACCTGTCTTTGCTTCTCCTCTCAAAAATGTCTGCTAACTCCTCGTAGTCAAATATAGTAAAAACAAACGACCATTCGATGTTGGGCTTAACCGAAAGGGTGCTGTTAGAAAGCAAAAAGAGGAGGTCCACGAAACTTACGGCCACAAATTTGTCCAGCAGCAGTTTTACAACATTATGCGCTGCGCACTTTGCGGCGATTTCCTAAAATATAGTGTCGGCTATCAGTGTGCGGATTGCAAATATACTTGTCACAAAAAGTGTTATCCAAAAGTTGTGACCAAATGCATATCTAAATCGAATGCGGAAACTGATCCAGAAGAAGAAAAATTAAACCATCGGATTCCGCATAGGTTCGAACCTACGACAAACTTTGGCGCAAATTGGTGCTGCCATTGCGGTTACATGCTCCCTGTCGGGAAGAAGAATGCAAGGAAATGTACAGGTAAGATACGGGCTCTGTTACTTTAGATCTCGTTATTCTTCGGACTTTGATCTTGTGGATTATTTGATTGCTACTGCCATTTCCTCGCTCTATGCCTATCCACCAGCTAATATCAGACGTTAGAATGTCAACTCACCTGCCATGCCCAGTGTGCACATTTGGTGCCTGATTTTTGCGGAATGTCGATGGAGGTCGCCAATCGTATCCTGAGCGAAATAGGGAAAACGAAACGGAATGGGGTCTCAGGCCCCGGCCATATGGCTGATAGAACGCTGAGAGGGAGTCAAAACGCATCTATGGCGACGAGACCTATTTCATTACAGAGCACTGGGAGCGAATCCCTAGTGGATTCGCAGTCCTCAGATCATCGGATGACACAACCAACACAATCTCCAGCTTCTTCTATCTCTATGCAATCTACACTCTACGAGCCCTCCATCTCGCAGAGTCTGGATGGAAAAGGGGCATACAATGCAGCTGCCAAAGCCTATAGTCCTTATAGCCCGATCCCCCCGCCGCCCCCACCACCTCCCCTGCAAAACCGGCCGCAACCCGCTCAGAGATCACCGTCTAACCCTCTAGCTGCTGCAGCCGCTATTACAGCGCTCACTGGCTCTCGCCCTGCCACTGGGGGTCGTCCGGATTCGGGTTACCGCCCTTCTGCTCAGCCAGCGCCTTACAACCCTGCAACAATGCCAGGCACAGGTACTCTTTCTCAGCAACAACAGCCGATTGCAGTTAACCCAAACCCGAATCACGAACAACAGCGGATCTCTATGGGATATGTTCCTCCTCCACCCCCACCTCTTCCACTAGCACAAGTAAACCAAGCGAATACAGTACATAACCCAGCACAGATTCAACCGTACGCCCCAGCTGGGGGTGCTATACCCTCAAAACAAGCACCCTACACTGGAGTACCAGCCCCCAATACGCCACAACCCACCCAAGTAGCCAAAACATCGCGATCTGAATCATCTCGTAAAATTGGTTTAGATCATTTCAATTTCCTTGCTGTGTTAGGGAAAGGAAATTTCGGAAAAGTCATGCTGGCTGAAACTAAAGCTACAAAGCAACTCTATGCGATCAAAGTTCTAAAGAAAGAATTCATTATAGAGAATGACGAGGTTGAAAGTATTCGCTCAGAGAAAAGGGTCTTTTTGATTGCTAACAAGGAGCGCCATCCTTTTTTGCTTAACCTCCACGCATGCTTCCAGACGGAAACCCGAGTGTACTTTGTGATGGAATACATCAGTGGGGGTGATTTAATGTTGCATATCCAGCGCGGTCAATTTGGAACAAAGCGAGCTCAGTAAGTCGCCATTCGTCGCTATTTACTTATTACTTGGAGATATCCTAAGTAAAGTAAGCACAACATAATACTAACTGAAAGCCACTCTAAGATTTTATGCTGCAGAAGTTTGTCTCGCGTTGAAGTACTTTCATGAAAATGGGGTGATCTATCGAGATTTAAAACTTGATAATATTCTACTTACACTAGACGGACACATTAAAATAGGTGACTATGGCCTGTGTAAGGAGGAGATGTGGTATGGGTCTACAACGAGCACCTTCTGTGGCACGCCCGAATTCATGGCACCAGAAATTCTGTTGGACAAACGCTACGGTCGTGCTGTAGACTGGTGGGCATTTGGCGTCCTAATATACCAAATGCTTCTGCAGCAATCTCCGTTCAGAGGCGAGGATGAGGATGAAATATATGATGCCATTCTTTCCGACGAACCCCTCTATCCAATTCATATGCCCAGAGATTCTGTTTCAATTTTGCAAAAGGTGGGACCGCCTAGCGGAGGAAGTAGAAATTATGAGCACGAGTGAAAATGTGGCTGACTGGTTATCTTCTTATAGCTACTTACCCGTGAACCCGAATTACGTCTGGGATCAGGCCCAACAGATGCTCAGGAAATCATGTCTCATGCATTTTTCAGAAATGTCAACTGGGATGACATATATAATAAACGGGTTCCGTCCCCCTTTCTACCCCAGATCAGCTCTCCAACCGATACCTCCAATTTTGATCAGGAGTTCACCAGTGTTACCCCCGTCCTCACACCGGTGCAATCAGGTAATATCTCCATGGGATCCAAAGGTGCAAATTGCCAAACTGACGTTTTATTTTCACAGTTCTTACGCAAGCGATGCAAGAAGAGTTTCGTGGTTTCTCGTATACGGCGGATTTTGTGTAGTTGTATTTCTGTGTTTAGTGCATTTCATGGCTGCTACAACTTGCTTTGGCTAAATACACTGCGATCTTCTTGTGATCCGGCCTCTTCCTATATATCTTGTCTCCCACTGCGTGTATTGAAAATTTCCGCCACGGGTATGTTTTCACAAGTTGAAATCTCCCTCTTTTTTTCAAAAAAAATAATTTATTTTCCAGACATGGTATAATGTACCCACAAAGCGAGATGGTATACCAGGTAGATACAAGAATAAGTAGATGCCAAGTAAACACTTATTTACTTGATTGATTAAGTATTTGACCTTTTGAGCCGTCCATCGGTATCAGCTTGGTATTGGAAATACAAGAAATAAGCGAGAAAGAAGAAAGGAAGGCAAAGGGGAAAGAGAAGGACCGTCTGTGATAAATATCTAGATAAACACGTAATGCTTCTTTGAGCAATCTTCCATGTTGGCTATATTTGCTTGAGCGCTCGTTCGCCTCCGGCCGCTGGTGCCGGGGGGATTACCAAGGATCAAGCGCCCAAACGGATATAAGTTACTAATTGAGAATGCTCTTTATCGGCCCCCGATTCAGAAGAAGGGATCCGCAAGAGTTGTTTCTCAACCTTTCCGACCCATCCGACCGGAAATGGCGCCTCCACAGGTACCACTAAGAGGCAAACGTATAAAAGGAACGACCATTTGTCAACATGTCTCTTTTCTAGTTCATTGATCCTTATAGGAGTTTTTATCCTGGAATCGAACTACCACTCTCTAGCTGATCAAGGTTCTCCTAGCGACTTTCTCCTTTGCTCCTACAAGAGATTCCGTTCAGCATTTCGGAGGAACGGGTAAGAAATTAAATAAAATCGAGGTATAGGAAAGAAACAAACGAAGAAAACACCCCCAAGAAATCGGCAACACACCGATAAATCAAGTTTAATCATTGCCAAAGCAAAAGCCAGAAAGCAAGTACAGGTACCGTACCCATTTAATCTATTGATATAAAAACTCTCTAGGACGGACTGCTGACTTGATTTAGGGTATATTCCACCTTATCAGAGTTGATCATGGTGAATCCTCCGATTCCGAGACTGGAGGATTATTCCATCTCGGCTACCACAGGGTTTCTTCCCGATGTCGCTCCACTGACAGCCTTGAAAGACTCGTACTACACACCCTGGGAAACCGCGGTTTCCAACCTCCAATCTCTCCTCCTAAGTAGGAAGATCCGCCATGTGATAGATAGGCTTCCAGTTCTATCAACAGCTCGACTCGAAACTGACTCAGAATGGAGGAGAGCATACGTTATACTTTCATTCCTTTCTCACTCCTATGTATGGGGAGATAGAACTCCTTCAGAGGTTTGTAAGCATTAGATTTGTCCTGCCGAAAGGATATTTATTGACGAATAGCAAACTAGATTCTACCGCCATCAATTTCGATACCATACCTGGCAGTAAGCGCGAAGCTTGAGGTGCCTCCTGTCGCTTCCTATGCCGCTCTTTGTCTCTGGAATTTCAGACCTATTTTCCCGGAGGATCCCTCCGATTGTTTAGATAATCTTGCAACCCTACACACTTTTACTGGTGCTTTAGACGAATCGTGGTTCTACTTAGTCTCTGTGGCAATAGAATCACGAGGAGCGGTCATCCTCCCTTTAATGTTAGATGCTATCAAAGCCGTCCAAGACTTTGATTTGGAGCGTGTTATCTCGAACCTACAATTCTTTGCGGAAAGACTTGGAGAACTAACACATCTATTGGGACGGATGTATGAGAATTGCGATCCTCATATATTCTATAGCCGAATTCGGCCCTACCTAGCGGGTTCGAAGAACATGGCAGAAGCGGGGCTGCCACGGGGTATCAAGTATCTGGATGGTAGCGGAAACGAGCCCTTTCAACAATACTCGGGAGGAAGCAATGCCCAAAGTTCCTTGATCCAAGCCTTTGATATCTTTCTAGGTGTTGAGCATCGGCCCACCGGTCATCAAAAATTAGAACGATCAGATCTAGAAACACCATCAAACCACCAGCCGAAAACTCATAACTTTATTCTTGTAAGTTTTTTTATTTTTTATTTAAGTTTTTTTTGTGCTATCACCACCGTTCTATAGCGACCGCTCGGAAATCTTACCACTGTCTTTCGTCACAGGAAATGCGGGACTACATGCCAGGCCCCCATCGCCGATTTCTCGAACACCTATCTAGGGTGTCTAACATTCAAGGTTACGTTAAACAGCATTCTTCATGTGGGGCTCTTACTGTGGCATACGATGCTTGCCTCCATATGCTCAGAGGCTTCCGAGATAAACATATTCAGATCGTGAGCAGATATATAATACTGCCAGCGAAAGAACAAAGAGTCATATCGGGAGAGCGCCCTGCGTCAAAGCAAAAACTCACACCTCCTTCGCCTCCAGTCAGCTCGTTACCTCATAGCTATCAGATGCAACCTAAGGGTCTTGCACGAACACCCAAACATCAGTCGGATTTGAGGGGCACGGGAGGTACAGCCTTGATTCCATTTCTCAAACAAGCCCGAGACGAAACGGGAGAACCATCAATTGGGGTATGGGCACGGAGGCTGCTCACAAGTTCAATGATTTCGGTCCCTGGACGCGATGCTGAGTCTGTTAAGATACAAGGTCTTGCTGGCCAATGGCTAGACAGTGAAGATGTCGGAGGGATTTGTCATTGGTGAAGATATCGTAGTAAACGAATATGGTCATCCGATAACGCAGAGAGCCTGAGTCACAGAAACACATACCCTCTCTTACTGAGCAAGCTTGGAAATATTGAAACGTTAGAAACATTTTCCACCATACTAATAATGATCCAAATAATCGTGCCAAAGCCTCTATGCCAATTTGACTAGTTGAAAAAGTCTTCGGCTCTATATGACAAAGTATGCGCCCTTCAACAAGAGCTATCATGACGTAAGAGCCGTAATGTAAACCATGGGTTAACAAATGTGATAAAGAAGAAGTTCTAAAAATAATACTCGTCTCGGTAATGGAAAACACTTATTTGCTACGCCCGCCTTGCTGTCTCCTCCAATGGGGTAAGGTTTTTTTAAAAAAATAAAAAAATTTGGAAACTGTGTTTGTATGTGATTTTTCTTTGATCAAAGAATAAAAGAAACCGAAGAACCGAGCAAGAGGAGAAGGAAGACCAAGGAATGAGAAATATTCAAATTGTGGTGCAGTTGCTTAACGAAGAGCAAAAACTAAGGCTCAGCTCCTGATGGATCGGGCAGTTATAGAACTGTTGTTATCTGATGAGTCAGCTTTCAGCACTGATATCGATGCAGTACGGCCGGCGACTCTTGGGAGGCCGGATATTGAAGAAGCTGTTAACGTGCTGGTGTTTGGTGTCCTTTTCGTTCCAGCTAGAGAAGGTCCGACTATTGAGTGACGTTTTGTTACTGGCTTAGTTGAGTTAGCAAAACTAGTAGTCCCTAAGCCTCTCGTTTCCGCAATCCTAGTATTTGAATTCGATGGTTGCATAGGGACTTCTGGGAGCGGTCTGGGATTATAAGGTAGCCGTTTCCCTGGTGATTCCAGCACAAAATCCATGCGAGACCTCTGCACTTTTCTTCCTGTGATGAACTCATGCTGAATAGCTTCCTCAGGCTTAATCCGCTTGTCGGGATCCCAGCGAAGACAGCCCGTTAAAAAATCAAGGAAAGCTTCATCGTCACACTTTATAGCCTGCTGTAGTGTTTTTGAACTAGGGCGGCGGCGGCGGCCTTTGGACGAAACTATCATGCGAGGCTTTCCAAAAGAGTCTTAAACAAAGTGAGGATGTTTACGTAAGCAATAAGTCGAAATAGCAAGATGCATAATACTCGAAGGGTATATGAAGCACGAGAATGGTGTGCACTCACCAAAGAAAAGCTTTTTGCGGCTGCTCTTTTCGATTAAATGTTTCTCTGGCGGGCCAAAAACCTCCATTATACAGGCGAGTTGTTCTTGCTCGTTCTCACCTGGGAATATTGGATATCCGGTGTATAATTCCGCAAGTATACATCCCAAACTCCACATATCAATGGGAAGTCCGTACGTCATTCCGAGTATGACTTCTGGCGACCGATAGAATCGAGATTGAATATATGTGTACACCTTTTCGTGTTCTAGACATGAGGAACCGAAATCGATGACCTTAATATCAGATTGCATTGGATGAGCAAGGAGGACGTTCTCCGGTTTTAGATCGCAATGTATAACCCGGTGTCCTTTGAGCAAAATCAAACTTCCCAAGAGTTGTTTGGTGAAGCGTCGAATCAAACGCAAAGAGAATCCCCTGAAGTCGTTCGATTTGATGAACTCATAGAGATTCATGCCTAGGAGTTCAGTTGATATACACAGATGCCCCCGAAAATAGAAAGATTGAGTGAATTTGACGAGACTATGTTGATCGCTAGGGTCCTATAAGTTGATTAGCGCACAACAAAGAAACAAATGTTTGGAATATATCGTAAGCTTACCCATTCTCGTAATTTCTGTAAGATATTGACTTCTACAAGAGCTTGCTGGTGGAATCTCTTTTTATTTCGAATGATTTTCACTGCAACAAGCCCACCGGTTTTATGATCGATGCAACGAACTACCTGGCCAAAGCTACCTTTACCAAGAATATCGATAACTTCGTAACGATATACCAAGTGATCACCGATGACGATATTATAGTCTCCCCTTTCATCGTCGTAGCCAAAATTGCATACAGATGGACCCCCATTGAGCTCACCTGCTATCTTTTTTGCATCGCTTGAGCCTGAAAAATAAACGTCTTTGTAGTCAACAATTTCGCCACGTTCGAAAAGGTTGAGTTGTGACATTTTCAGCACCTGGTGCGCTGATAATCTGTCTTTCGGACCCGCGCGAGCTTGAAGAGCTTCGACTTCCACTGCTGCGGCCTCGAGGCCCTTCCGTTTTGTGGCAAGTTTCCTCATCTCTTCGTCTGCCAAGGCATCATCAGCATCCAATGGTGTTTCAAGTTTAGTTGATCGTATGGAAGATACGGAGGATTTAGAATTCAACACTCGGTGAGCTGACGCTACTGGTATCAATAAAGATTTTTTGCTTGAATCATGGGGATTTTGTAGGGTTTCTTGGTTTCGAGCGTCTTTAACGTGATTAGAAAGGCCCGTTGAGCTCCAACTTTCACTCTTGGTTCGATCGTGACCATTTCCAGAGAACCCATATATCGAGCTTCGTTTCCGCGTAGTCATTCCCATACCCTGTGCAGGCTGAGAATCAGCACTTGGGCTAGAATTTGCCCAAGAAATGGTATTGGGAAGACGCGGTGGGAGTAAGGCATCGTGTTTGACTGCGTGGTCTGACTCACGCTCCTCTCTTGCCTGCGAATTCTTACTTGAGCTTCTCTTCCAGCTCATGCTAAGTTTACGACGTATTGAAGACCCGCTTGACGGTGTTTCTGGTGACTTTGAAGGTGATATGTCATCTACCGCAGCACTTCCGAGTTCGTCTTTACTTTTACGGCGCCCGGATCCAGATATAATATGCAAATTTGGTCTTCTGGATACCTTTGAACTCGCAGAGGTAGTTGGGTCTCCAATAATAGGTCCAACTTTTGGCCCAGTTGACACTAATGGCGAGATAGCAGTTCTATTATACCGAGTGTTTCCGGTAGCGTTAGGGACACTGGATGAATTGGATGAAGAAGCTCTCATCGATGATGAGGAAGGTGAGTGTGCAAGTTGGGTTGAACTTGTACTTCGGGCAACCAGATGGTTTGAATTTCCACTACGGCGGCTTTCAGCAAACGTAGCTTTTGAAGCCGTCAACGGTGTACTTGGAGCCCGTTGTCCAGATTTCGTTGAAGTTGTTTCATCGTAGTCGACCTTCTGTGATTCCAGAGCGTTTACACGGCTGATGGTGGGAGCGCTAAGAGGGAGAACTGTTAATGGGGGTAAACGCAATGGCTGTAAACTCTTCTGTTTCAATGACGAGACGGAAGATTTAGTTTCCAGTGTCGGGCCCATAGTTAATCCCCGTTTACGCCGCATATCCGAATCAATCCTGCTGACCGTTTCCATGGTTCCGACACCAGTTAAGGACTGCCTCGTGTGTTTCGCATTGGGAGTATTCGGTTGTCCTAATAGACTAGATTTTCGGGTATTATATAAGGGTTGTTCGGTGTCAGGCGCGAGTCCTTTTGGAATTGGGGGGACTGGAGGTATGTCTTCATCTTCCGTTGCCTCGCTACCCTTTGTTTTTGGTGTTGGTAGGCGGGACGCTACAAAAGTTTGACTGATACGAGGCTGCAGAGGATTGCTAGAAGCTCTAATCGAAGAGCCATTAGAGCTCAAAGAAACAGTTGAAGAAACGGACTTTCGCTTTGTATCTGGTGTAAGTCTCGCAACACTCGAACCTTCCATCTGCGAAGGGGAAGTGCCATTTGGTGATGGGGGTTGTGACCCACGTGTCGATGGGATTGGCGGTGGGGGCATTACAGATAGTCGCTTCATCCTGCGCGTGTCCGTCGGGCTTACCGTTCTAGCACCAAGCCCGGTCGCATGACTATGACTGAAAGTTGATATTCGACGGTTGATTTTGACTTGTGATCCTTTCTGTCCATGGGAATTTGGAGACCGGGGCCCCAGCGAAGCGGTAAACGAATTAGATGCAGAAAGGGCTCGAGGCTTCTCGCTCAACATTTTGTCTCCTTTCATACTTGCAGTTTGAGCAGGAGGTTGTAGTGACTTTGCTTTGAGACTTCTTAAACTAGCTGCTGGAGATACGTTCCCCGTCTTTTTCTGTGGCTCGGATTCCGGTGGTCGAACAGACGATTTTGTCATGGGTTGGGAACTTGTACCAACCTGGCGATTGGCGGGGATGCTATTGGAATCGCCATATATTATCGATTTCCTTGGACTACTGCCATTGTGGATAAGGGTATGTCGTAGGTTTGTCTTCTCTGTTGTTTGTAATGACAAGCTATTTTCGCGGGTTGGGCGCCCTGACGATTGCTTCTGCTTGTTGGGTACACTCTGCATTGTGTATGTTTTGCTGTGATTGCGCTCCCGCTCCCCTCTAAGTTATCGTCCCTTTCCGAGAAGGAATTCCTCGTTCCTCGTATTTAGATTTTGATCAGGTCGAAAACTCAAATGCGATCTAGAGTATATTGTTGATTTGTGTCTTATTTTTCGTCCACCTTGTCGCCAGTGTCCGTAATCGAGTATAAAATATTTTCGTTGCTCTGGCGCTGAATGTACCTCGTGGACAATCGAAATCATATAATCTGAAGACTCAAGTTTTTACAACAGGAACAACTATTTTGCATTTTTGCAAGCCAATCCATAAATGGGTGAATAGAAGGTCGTGACATTTCCCGGGAGAATTGTCATCCAGCCATTCTCTATTACCGAGATGTCAGCACGCACGCAAAGCAGCAGAGTTATTTTGACGACTTACATACACCTGAGGTGCGTATTTTTACCGCAGCCAAAATGTTGTAATAGGCTTGCAATCAGGGTGGAAGAGGTAAAGGATGGCACCTAGTTTGCTTCAGCTGTCCAGGGGCTTGCCCGTAAAAGCAATGCGTGCGGAAGTCCAAGGGCAGCAACCAGTCGTCAGGAATATTAAAAAAAGTATCCACGATGCGCCAAAGGGCCAGCTACCGTATAATATATATATGTCTATAAATATATATGTATGGAGGTATGTGTGTGTGTATATATATATATATAGAGAGGGGGGAGGGAAAGAGACTCCGATAGTGTACCGCAATGAAGAGTCTCGTCGAGAGATGGCTTTGCTCAAGTATTTAGAAGTCAACTTAAGATGGTACACGTACAAGGAGATTGGGGTTCTTTTAGAATGAAGCGTGACGAGATGGTCTAGGTAACAGGCCTTGGCATTTTCTGTACGCCCCCTATTTAGGTTGTATGATTAAACCCTTGCTTACCTAAAATACTTCCTACCTCGTTAGTTAATTAGTTAACTAACTAACTAACTAACTAAGTACTTACTAAGTCAATAGATCGCACTTTGGTTATTTCTATTTTATAGCTACCCGCATCCGTAAAGATATTATATTGAAACTGATATACCTCTAACTTACTAAATAAACCCTATCTTAGCAGCCTACGTCTCAGGGAAAAGAGGAAGGCTTAAACAATATTGCTCTTGTTGCTATTATCGTTATTATCGATATCATTAACAATATTAATACCTTCGGTTTATTCAATTTTCTTTTTTATCTTAGTATTCTGATATATATTTCAACTGATCGTTCATTAGATTGTAAGCAAGTAGTGTAAATATACATGCTGTATTATGCCTTGAGCTGTTATTGACGTTTATAGGTGTTTTGGTTCGTTCTCCTGGAACTCTACCCTTGATGCCTCTAGGTCGTTGGATAATCTAGCTGCCAGTATTCTCATTTTCTTCAACTCGAGACCCAATTCGCCATCTTTGAAAATGAGATTCGGTTGGATTGTCTTCGAGGGGTTTGCCAAGCTCTGTACCTTTTTCCGGATAGCAAGCAAGCGATTGTGCTTTGAACGGATATTGAGTATTCCCGCTGCCATACCAGATATACGGCCAACAAGGGCTTTATAAAGCTGGTCCGTTCCGGTATTATCGCTGCCTTGGCTTGGCCAACTCTCAGGGAGCTTCTCGATGTTCCTACAAGAGGACACGTGAGAAGGTGAGTTCCATTCAAATTACCGGGTGGGCATACACACTGTGGCTCTGAAAGATCTACCCGACCGCTCAAAACATCCAGTCCATCATCGTGTTCCTCGTGGTTTCTTTGCTGCCCGTATAATACTTTGATCTGTTCCGCGATATGGTCGACTGCAGGTGCGTTATAGTATATCTGATAATGCCGCCTAGATATTCTGTTTACTATTTCAATTCCATGCTATCAGTCCGGGTCCTGTTCAATTTCTGATTAAGTTCGGGGCAAACGGTAAAGATATACTTTTCTGAAGTATATTTTCCACAATCGATCTGGTGAGTTCGAGATGCTCACCACTGTGGCAATCATCGCACCAATCTGGATTCGCAAGTATATCCTGAGACAAAATCCTTATTTGGCCAAGTACAAACCCCTTCTTGGCTTCGAATGTTAGGTATGTTGAAGACATGGCCTCTGGCTTCGGGGAGGCGGTTCGATTCTCGACAAGTTTTCGTTGTAAGACCGCTAGTTCATGGGTTGGAAGACCACTATATACTTATATCGGAGATGAATGACGACGCCTTATCCAGAACATATTATTCAATTGATCTAACAATCGAATAGTACGAGGTTCCATTGGACGGATAGTCTGTCAATCATATGTATAATCTCTTTCAAGTACAAATGATATCAAGCTAGAATGTTACATCACGCCTTCCAAGAACTGTACCTATAAAACCATGTGTTTGCTCCTCATGAGTGGTTGCTACAACACCAGGTATAATATAAAGTTCTCCACTGCACAGTCTCTTTGTCAATCCTGCTATTGCACACCTTCCGCAGAATTCTATCCCTCCAGAACGAATGCCCACTTCCAACCAAAATGGACTTGTCAAATTTGAACAGAAAACGAAACAGGGAGGAAGATGATGGAGACAGTCTCTCCCCGACAGCATCACCTGCGAACTTGTCCCACCCTCCTAGCTCCCCTCCAAGAAATGATGACATCGACGAAGAAGATATGGTCGACGAAGGTGATGATATACAGGATGTCGAGGAATTAGAGGATCTAGTAGAAGAAGAGGATGGAATAGACCTAATGAACTACGCTGAAAAGTATAACGAAACCTGCTCGATCCAGACGTCCACTGCTAACTTTGTCCCTTTGTAGCGACTATGCCCCCGATGCTCTAAAGGACAAATACGAAGCGGACGGCCTTGACGATGCAGAATATGAGGATATAGGGCTAGCAGAGCGTCGCTTACTCGACGAACGAATGGGCCGCCGTGACAGAGCTCGGGCGCCAGCAATTTTCATAGATGACGACGATGACGAGGTAAACCTGCTTAGTCAACCACGTCGGCAGCGGCATCGATATACCAACTATGATGAGGCCCTTGGTTCCGAAGACACTTGGGATCAAGAACTAAGTCTGGAGGGTCTCGCAGATGTAAAAAACGCGTCGCTTCCTGAATGGATCGCCCTTCCAGCTGTTCAACGCTCTATTGCCCGAGAATTCAAAAGCTTCCTCCTCGAATATGTTGATTCTAGCACACACTCTTCTGTCTACGGGACCCGAATCCGCAATCTGGGAGAAATGAATGCTGAATCGCTTGAGATATCTTATAAGCATCTTGCAGATACCAAAGCAGTTCTAGCATATTTCTTGGCAAACGCGCCAACAGAAGTCTTACCCATATTTGATGCAGTTGCTATGGATGCGGTTCTTCTGCATTATCAGGATTATGATCGGATCCATACTGAAATCCACGTTCGTGTTTCGGATGTACCCGCAGTTTTCACCCTTCGTGAGTTACGACAGTCGCACCTTAACGTTTTAGTTCGTGTCTCTGGCGTAGTCACTCGTCGAACTGGTGTATTCCCTCAACTCAAGGTCGTGAAATTCGATTGCACCAAGTGCGGGATAACCATTGGGCCTTTTCAACAAGAATCGAATGTCGAAGTAAAAATATCATACTGTCAAAACTGTCAATCCCGAGGTCCATTTACTCTCAATTCGGAAAAAACAGTCTATCGGAATTATCAAAAGCTAACTTTACAAGAGTCTCCGGGAACAGTTCCCGCTGGCAGGCTGCCCAGACACCGCGAGGTCATCCTGCTATGGGATCTAATAGACTCGGCCAAACCTGGCGAAGAAGTTGAAATAACAGGCATATACCGAAACAATTACGATGCCCAACTGAATAACAAGAACGGGTTTCCGGTCTTTGCAACAATCCTAGAAGCCAATAACGTGATAAAAGCACATGATCAGATGGCAGGTTTCCAACTAACCGAAGAGGACGAAAGTACCATAAGAAAGCTAGCTAAAGAACCCAAAATTGTCAAGAAAATCATTGAAAGCATTGCACCTTCGATATATGGCCATAATGATATCAAAACCGCTGTTGCGGCGTCCCTCTTTGGTGGAGTTCCGAAGAATATACAGGGGAAACACACTCTTAGAGGTGATATCAATGTTTTGCTACTTGGAGATCCTGGGACTGCAAAATCACAAATTTTAAAATATGTAGAAAGGGTTGCCCAGCGCGCTGTTTTTGCAACGGGTCAAGGTGCAAGTGCAGTTGGGCTTACCGCAAGTGTTCGGAAAGATCCAATCACGAATGAATGGACCTTAGAGGGTGGTGCCTTAGTTCTGGCGGATAAAGGAACATGTCTTATAGACGAATTCGACAAAATGAATGATCGAGACAGGTAAGGGATAAAAGCCTTTGCGATACATTTATAGATATCGGATATCCTTCCAGGCATTAACAATAATTTGTGTGCAGGACTTCTCTTCACGAGGCAATGGAGCAACAATCGATATCTATCTCCAAAGCGGGTATCATAACAACCTTACAAGCCAGGTGTTCCATTATTGCGGCTGCGAATCCAATCGGTGGCCGATACAATTCAACAATCCCGTTTGCTCAAAATGTAGAGCTGACTGAACCCATCCTCTCACGATTTGATATATTGTGTGTTGTCAGGGACATCGTGGATCCCGAGACCGATGAGCTGCTGGCCAAATTTGTAGTTTCTTCTCACGGAAATTCGCATCCCCTTTCTAATACATTAAGAAACACGGTTACACCCGCGGCGGAGGAACGAAACTTGATTCCACAGGATATATTAAGAAAATATATACTCTTCGCTAGACGAGAGTGCCAACCAAAGATTCATCACATAGATGAAGAAAAACTTGCTCGACTTTTCTCTGACATGAGACGGGAATCTTTAGCCACAGGGTCGTTCCCAATAACTGTAAGCCAGAAAGTCTGTTAATTTCATTGTTTTGAATACATTCTGATCCCTTATTTGAAATTATTTAGGTTCGGCATTTGGAATCTATAATCCGACTATCTGAGGCGTTTGCCAAAATGAGGTTATCCGACTATGTGCAAACAAGAGATATCGATCTTGCTATTGGTGTCATAATAGAGAGTTTCATTGGAGCACAGAAACTGAGCGTCAAAAGGAGTTTAGCTCGTGCATTCGCGAAGTATACTCTGCGGGGGGCTGAAACAGGTTAAATAAAACAAAAATAGAGCTTCCAGGAGGGAGAACTAATGTCACAAAAGTTATTGTCTAAACATGGATATACTCAAGAAGCATAGAATTAGTAACTAATATCTTAAAGTTATTCTATTTGGAAGATTATTCGACCTAGAATCAATTATATACTCTTATAGAGTTCCTTCACTATACGGCAATGTTAACAATGATATTGAATCTCAGTTTAGAAGGGTTTCTCACACTCTAGCATCTCCCCTGCTGTTTCAGATAGTTCTTCAATTACCCGACCAGGATTTCCTTCAACTGATGAAAACGAAGGTATGACACTGTTGGGGGGAATCACAGTTCCATCCTCGATTCGGACGCAATCTTTGATGATAGTAAATTTACCCTATAATGAACCCCCTTTAGCATGTTGAAAGCGAAGAAATGGGCAATGAAACTGCATACTATTACACAATTCTGTCCAATATTCACGTAAGAACCTATGACAGCGGCCTCTATCACGCTGGCCTCTCCTATGAAGACATGGTCACCTAATTTCATCGGATAGTAACTGAATTGTCTATTTATATTTAGCTCGAATAAGTTCAGTGTTCAACCGAAAGAGTGTCAACTTACCCTCTATATATTTTGCTTGGGGGTCGAAGAAGGCTCCCTTTACTCAGGAAACAATAACGGCCAACCGCGATTGCTACAGCGGTCGCATTCTGGCCTTGGGGAACAAGTCTCCGGAGATCTCCCCTGATACAACAATCCGTCTGAATGATAGTCTAGATATAAATGTTTCGAACGACATGAGCAAGCAAATCGCGAAAATCTATAGAAAAGTCGCAGTCGTACCTTTCCACCAAGTATAATATTTTGACTTCCAATTATCAGAGATTTCCGGGATACTTTATTACCTATGCTTGAGTGTTAAAATGATAATTGGTAGGTCCGGGAAATGGAGGCTTACCGGTTTCTGTCTGGATATATTCACTCCTCTGCGACATGTTTTGAACCGGCTTAATGAATCTCGAGAGCTTAGGTGCCACTTCAACAGAATTTTGGATATTCTGATCACGAAGTTTAGGATAACAGTGACAGTGAGATTTACTTTGGTTTCGTTTGATTTATAGTTTCTACACGCGAGGAGATTAATTTGTTGTAACAAATAATTATATATTTAACCAGAGCAGTAACGTATTATTATTAAATCTACATCAGCAAAGAAATGTGTTAGCTTCCCGGGCCTCCGGAGGTTATGAGGCACTATCCCACTATTAGTGAATGACATGGGTTGGTTTTAACCCGAAACCGAACCGAACCAACCCGCCAAAAAACCCATGCCAGTGGTTCGGTTTTCGGATTAGAGGTTCATAGACTCGGAGCGGTTTAGTTTCGGGTTGGAAGTTCATGGAGCGGTTCGGGTTTCGGTTTTTTTTATTTCTTGATAGTTTGGGGCGGTTCGGGTTAGTTAACTTGAACCGTAACATTATTATTATTATTATTATTATTATTATTATTAATCATACTGCTTGCAACCTTTCGGTTATGGCAGGTTTGGAAATCATTTAAATACATATGTAATAATTATTTTGCGAAGCAAAATAACTGTTCCTTACATCTTTTTGTCTTTTTGTTTTTTATTTGTTTTTCTGGGGGATTCCACCCTCCCTATCCTTTTTTATTATTTTCTTTATATAAAACAATTGTTATACATCAGCAAAAAGAAGTGTGTTGGGGACGTCCTACAGCTGACATAGGACGCCGAATTGCTGGTGTGTACGGCAAGTCATATAACCGAACCCTGTACAAATAAAAAAAATCGCACAACCCAATTTTGGATTTTCAACTTCAATACTATATTTTTGTGCTCATTATTAATATGCCCAAGTGCACAGGCCAAACGGCTTATTTGGAAGAGGTTAAAAACTTGATTATAAGTCTTTATCTTAAAAACCACCTTTTAATTAATTAAATATAAATTGAACTAATAGCCACGTGGGATATTAAAACCTTAGAAGTATTCTCTTATATAATTATTCAAAATATTATTTGGAGATGGGGGATATTAATTAAAAATCAATTAAATATAGTAGAAGTAATTATTATTAAAAACCAAATTCAAAAAGATACATATCTTTGGGATAAAGATCTACTTTAAAAGATTTGCTAACTTTAGAAGGACTATAGGAATAATGCCAGGATGATTTACTTTCTCTAGCCTCAATAGCCAGAATTAAATAATTAAAAGCTTTAGTGGATCCACCTAAAACATAAAATCTACTTTAGGAATATAATAGAAAAATAAGAAATAATTTAGTTAAAATCTAACTGTATTATACAAAATTAATTGGATTCTAGCAAATTCTTTAGCTACAGATGGGGATATTTGGTCTTTAATATAAAAATAAAAATAAATAATTTCATATTTACCTAAAATATTTAAGCTAATATCTACAAATTAGATTCTAATAATATAAAATATCAAATTACTACTAAAAAAATAAAATAAAATAAATATAATATTAAAAAATTAAACCAGTTTTAAGTATATAATAAATATAATAAATTTATACTCTTTAACTTTTAAATTTACGGAATAATTAACACCTATTTGCATAAGATTATTTATTTATTTATTAATATCTTTAATCATGCAGGGATTATAATTTAAAAATATTATTTAATAGTAGTTAATGAATATGGTTTTCCTATAAAAATCTAAATAAATATAAAGTGTAAAATTAAATTAATAAAAGAATATTAAAATTACTTCTATAAATATAAAAAAAATTGTAAATTTAAAACTTCAGAATTTTACATTTTTAGATCTAATATTTATAATATTTATATTAAAAGTTGGTAGATTAAATTAGTAATTATAATTATTAATTAATAAAAAAAGCTTTTTCAAACTTATAAAAACTTGAATGTTGGAGAATTTAGAAAGAAGAATAGATAAAATATTATAACTTTATACTACATATATATAGATATCTTTTATACTTAATATAAATATTTCACTTTGATTTAAGATTATTATATAATTTGTTATCAATCTAAATATAATTATTTTTTTATAAAAAAGCTATTAAATTTTTATACAACATTACTACAAGAGGTTAAGGACTTTAGAATTTATACTAATAAAAATTTATTATTTAAGTTTAGGCAGAAGGTTGAAAAATAGAATATTAATCAATATCTTAATCAAAAGATTATAAATTTTTATATAATTATTTTATAAGAAAATAGTTTACCTTAAAGAATATAAAATATAAATAAAAATAATGAAATATATTAAAAAGTATACAAATTACTTCACCAAAAATTAGAAGAATACAAAATATAAAACAATAAATTAAAAGACTACTATCTATTAAAAAAAAAGATACAATAAAAAGTTATACAAAATAAGAAATTATAAATTTTATTAAAGAAAGTAAAATAAATTACAATAATAAAATATAATAAAATAGATGATTGAGATCTGTATTCTTTTGAATTTAAAATTTTGGATAATATATGATTATCTTTTTTTATACTATTTTTTAATTAGTTTTTTTTTTTTATATTTATATTCTTTAATTTGATTTTTTTTTCTTTTTGTATATTTTTATCTTTGGTATATCTAATAAGTAGTTTTTTTATAATAAATAATTCTTTTTTTATATTTTTCTTTTTAATTATAGTAAAAAGCTCTTTTTTTTTAATTTAATTATCCTTTAGATCTTCTTTAAAAAAAAATTTTATCTAGAAATAAATCTATGTTTTTATTCTTTTAATAATATCTTTTATATTAAAGTTTAAAGATACTAATATACTTTTTTTTTCTTTCTTAATTATCTTACTAGGTATTTTTTTTATTTTTTGAGTAAATATTCTTTTTTTATTTATTTTTATTTTATTTTTTTGTTTAATTTTAAGAGAAGCATGGGATTTTTTTTTCCTTTTAAAGAGATCTTTAATAATATTTTTTATTTCTTTATTTATACCATTATCTAGCCTGTAAATAAGTAGAATAATATAAAATAATAGATTTTTGATAAATAGTTTAATTAATACTATCTCCCCCTCTACTTTATTAATAAAATCTAGTTTGGAGTAGTTATTAAATTATTTATTTATAATTTTAACAATAATAATTAGATTTGTTAGAAACGTCTGCTCGTGTGCTCTATATAAGCGTAGTCCCATGAGGGCATGTAGGTCTCTCTATTGTATGAATTAGGGTTTTCCGAGGCGGCGGCGGTAAACACCTTGATGGTTGTGTCCTTGTCTGGACTCTATTCTAGAGGATGCTCTGAGAGAGGGAGGCATGAGGGTAGTAAGGCTTGGCACTCGCTACCGCCTACCTCTCCTTAGAGCAGGTGACCTGGTAATAGATGCCTCTGCTATTAAATGCTCTATCACTACAATAACACTCCGGCTCAATTAATAGCAGGGCATCAGTGTAGTTCTCATAGAGCTTACTTTATTATTTTTGTAAGGTTCCTCTTATTGGTGGACTTTCATCTCTATTGAATTTGGATACCCTCATGGGGAGAGATTTCTCTTCCTGTTACTTATATATAGTGATTCTGCTTAGAAGTATCTCTTAAACAATAAAAGCTTGAGTCCTTAATATTTTCTTATTGAGTTGCAGACCTCTATAATATCATAGCCGTAATCTTTTATAGAATGGCTTTAGCTTTTATAATTGTAACATCATATTTTATATATCAGAGTGCTTCTATAGATGGTGCTTTTCTATCAGACAAGGTATCTCTATTATATTATACTACTTGCTATGCTTGAGGATCCTCTGTTAGAGATTGTACGGGTCTCTGGCTCTTTTTGGAGTATACTTTAATTTAAGCACTATTATATTTTTAAATAAGTTAATATTAACACTATATACTCTTTTAGATATTAATAAAAAGAATAACTTTTATATTAGCACTGTGCGTTTGTTTAAGTTGGTATAAAAATTATTTATGATTAGTGTTTTATATATAGGGTCATTACTTTTATATTTAGACTATTTTATCTCTATGCTTATTCTATTCATAGAGCTGTATTTTTTGTACTATATTCTTTATAAATAAATATTGTTAATCTCTTTAAGATTATATATGCAATGTTAGCTTCTGGAGTTTGCTCTATAATTATTTTTTTTAATATTTAATAATTTGTTGTGATTATATCTTTTGGCTATAGTATTAGATTGTTCTATATTTATTCTCCAGTTTGCCAGAGTTGAAAGGTAGGATAGTGGCGCTACTATAGAACATGGTTATACTCTAAGGTATCCCTCTAACATATATAGACCTTCTATCTATTTTAAATCTTCATTTTTAATTTCTTTCCTTTTTATTTTACTTTATATAATTGAAGTATTTTATTAAATTAAGAAAACCTTTTCTTTAAAATTTAATATATTCTTTAAAATGGTTGCCCCTGTTTTTTCTGATAATAATATAATTATTCTTTTTAGTAATAGTTTTTCTAATATAAATATTATTAACCTTATTTTAAAATATGTTATTTATACTTCTGTTATTATCTATAAGATAATAATTTTTTATTAAAAGTATTATGCTAATTTGGAGTGTAACTACCATGTTTACTACATGTGATTATTAGCAAATAATTAATTAAAATATAAGCCTTATTTTCATGTAAATATATTTTATATTTTTGGTAAATTTATTATTTTGCTTATATCTTTTAATAGAAATAGCTCTAATAGGTTGGGTAAACTATTAATACTTATTTTGTAATAATATCCCTTTGCCTTATTATTACTAAGATAGGAGTTTATTTCTTATGGCCTGGGATTCTATTGAAAAACCTTATTCCTGGAAAGTTATTACCTCCAGATTATAACCTCCTTTTTATTATTATTATTCTTTTAAAGAACTTTGTTTATATTAGGTACCTTTAGTTCTACAAAGCTAATTTTCTGGTATTTCCTTTTTTTATGCCTAATGTTGTACTACCTTTATTATTACCACTACCACCAGCAGGAGGTTTTATTATCTAAAAGTATATGTAGTTTTAGGAGACTTATGCTTGTGTATAAACCTTGGTAGATCTGGAGATTATGGTTATTAATTATATAATTAGTAAGTAAAATAAGTACCTACTCTTTTATATATAGAATATATATTAATATTTACTAATAAATCCTCTCCCATAAAGGTAGCAATGGTGTAAAAGGTAAACTTGAAAAAAAAATATCTTTTATATACTAAATATATTAGTTTTATTGGGTTTAAAATCTGGTTTTGCTTAGGATTTGATATTCTTGGGTTTACCAAGGCGGTTTTAGAAAATCTTTTCTTTTTTTTTTTTTATAATTTAATATGGAAATAGATGGGTTTTTAATCTTTTATTTTTTTTTAAAGGTTCATGCTTCTAAAAGTCTTATGCCTAGTTTTTTAACATACTTTATATGTAGAGGTAGAGGTAGTATTTTTGTGAAGATGTTTATTATCATTTCAACTATTAGAACAAATTCTAAAATAAACTCTTTATTTTAAATTTTCTTTCTGATCCAGAAGTATTTGACATTATAATGCTTAGTCTTTTACTGATTATTAGGGTTATTAGATATAATGATTACACTCTTATTATTTATATAAAAGGTGGTTAATAATTATTTACCAGTTTATTATAAAAGATACCTTACTATTTGATATATATCTCTTAGTAGCTTGTAGATCTATATCCCTTCCTTTCTTATATAATTATTTATTATAACCTTTACTTCTATACTAGAGATGATTATTATAAATTGCAACTTATTTAACTATAATATGCTTATACCTAAAAGATTGTATGTGTATTCTAAGGTAAAACACTTTATAATTTCTTTGGAATTAAAGATTTATACTTAATTTATATCAGAATATTTTTTTAATTTTATATTTTCTCTTTTATATATAATACCTAATTTTGTAAAGCTTAAAAGATATTTATAAAGATAGATCATAATATCTAAATACTTTTCTTATAATTTGCTAGAATATTAGCCTAGTTTAGTAGTAGTATATATTATATTAGGGCATGTGCTTTAAATGGTATATATAGCATTTTTTAACATACTCTTATAGAAAATAATTTTTTTAATAGATAATAATTTACTAATATTCTTTAATAAATGCATTTCTGGTATTAAAAATGTATTTTATATTCTTATTTCAAAGAATCCAAATTTTTTAAAAATGTTCTCTACATAGTTTTCTTGATTTATATGTAACCATTTTTTCTTTTTATTTTTAGTTATTTTTATGTTAAAAAACTTTTTTAATTTTTTCATATTTTTCATTTTATATTTCTTTTTTAAAGTTGTTTTAGTTTACTTTATTTTAGAGAAGTCTTTTAAAAAAATTAAAATATTATCCATATAGATAATAATTATAATATTTTTACTAATGTATAAATATTTGTTTATCTAAAAATATTGTACTTTAAATAAGAATATTTTTAATAAAAGAAATGTTGTTATAGAAAAATTATTACTTTTATATCCAGGTGGTAGTTCTATATATATTTTCTTAAATAAAGGTAGGATGATATTGAAAAAAACAATCTTAATATCTATCTAATGTATATGAAGATCCATGCTTGTTGTAAGAGTAAGTAAGAATTTGATAGTCCTTGTATTGATTATAGGGGTATATATTTCAGTGTAATATATGTTAAATCTCTGTTTATATTCTTTAATTACTAATTTTATTTTATAGAGTAGGTTTTTATCTAATTCTTTCTTTTTTTTAAAAATTTAGTATGTTTTTATGCGCTTGTATTTTTTTAATATTTGGTTGACTTCCATAAAAGTTTTTTTTTTTTTTAAAGAGGTGGTCTCTTTTTTGATAGACTTTAATTATTGTTAAGTATCTAGTAATTTTAAAATGTTTTTTAGGGAGATAAGTTTTATTTCTTCCATTAAGGATATTATTTTTGTAATATATGTTTTTATATCTGAAATTGTTTTATAAGGTTTTCCCCTATTTTTTTTTTACAGAATTATACTTTTTTGTATGAAGGTTTTTGGTTAAATCTTAAAGAATATTACTGGTTAATTCTTATTTCTAATATTTGGATGGTGCAGAAGAAGTTTTATAAGAATATTTTCTAAAAATTATCTAGGTTTTTAAGAATTTTAAAAATTAGTAATAGCTGGTGGTAAGATTGGGCTGGTTGGCTGTAAAATTGGTTGTGAGTTTTTATATAAAATATTTTCTAATTTATTAGATAAATATTCTTTTTAATTGGAAAGTATTTTTTTTTTAATAGTAATTAATTTGTTAGTGGAATTATAGATTTTTTTTTTTTTTTTTTTTCTAAAAAATAAATTTTTTAGATGATAGAGGTTCTTTTATAAACAATAATTATTTAAAAAATAATTTTTTTTAATTTTTAAAATAAAAGTTATAGTTATCTTTAGTTAAAAAAAATTTTTTTTATAATTCTAGTATCATTGATTATAGTGATTATTCTTTTTATAAGATCCTATATTTTATATTAGTTAATAATTTTTG